>JARHVA010006233.1:220000-240000 GCA_037957365.1 Torreya grandis | reverse complement strand
TATAGAATGAATAGGATTATTAGACTAATTTTCTCTTCTAATGAAGGAAAATTCATTCTCAATTAGAACCCAAGTAGTATATTTTCTAAAAAATACCCCATTTATTTTAGACCAATCTCTACCCAAAATCATTATGCAATTATTTGGTATATCTAGAAATTAAACATTAGTTGTACATCTTATTCTTTAATCTTGTGCCATTCTAATCATAATGTCTTAGAATTTATCATAAATTTTTGCTTGATGTATTTAAAAACCTATGAGTTTTCTATTGTCCATTTCATAAAAAACACCTAATGGATCAGTGATAAATTTTGGCATAATATTCTTAGATGACCATATATATATATATATATATATATATATATATATATATATATATATATATATATATATATATATAAGTGGTATGTAATCTATAGGTGGATCATACATCTGAAGAAAAACTATTGACTAATTTTATTTATTATTTTCTTCTTCCTCTTGTAATCTGAAAACATATTTATTATTTAAAATTTTTTATGGTCTCATTAATTTTGTCAAGTTGTCCAAGCAAACTAGAATCTTACAATAATAAAAATCTTGCCTTTATGGAATACAAATCATCAATGATATTATATGCCCCTTGCTCTAAATTATGAATATTTTTATAATTTTTAGGCTTCTATGAAGTATATTGTGAATTATTATAATATGTTGATAAACAATCATTATGTTTAAAATTTACAGCAATATTCTATGTTGATTTATTCTATATATTTTACCTTTGTCATGATTTTGAGTAGAATTTTTATTATTTTTAGTTGTACTTAAATAATTATTTTCTATAGTATTAAAAATAAAATCATTTGTGGTTTTGATGTCATCCAAATATTCACCAATCCCACACATGTTTATATTATCAACTAGATGAATTGAAATACTCTCATTTTCTTGAATATATATTTCAAATTTTTGAACAACTATGCAAGTATTTGGATCATAATCTAGTTCACAAATGTTGAAATAAAGAACATTTTCTTCAATTTTATTTTTATGATAAAATGATGACTTGCCTAATGAATATGGCTTATTATTTAATTGTCAGTTGATGATGACCAATTAATTTCTAAGAATATGATTAGCTTTTAAAAAATTTAAATTTTCTAAATTTACAACTATTATAGTTATATCATTAAAACCAATATGTTTTAATTTATTTTCATAATCTATATAGAAAGTTAAAGTTTCATCATAATATTTAATATCTTTATCCTCTTTAGCCATTTTATATTTTAAAGTTAAAACATTACTAAAATATAACTTGATAATTTTTTAGATGGTCTAATGTCATGTGGAATTTTTTAATGCAATCTAGTAAATTTGATTATGAACCCATAAATGGTTTCACCAAGATATATTAAAATATTAATTAGTTATTTTTATATATCTAAATAATTTTTAGGTTTTCCAAAACACAACTCTAATCAATCTTCAATATCTTTTTAAGTGTTGATAACACTTGATAGAAGACCAGTAAATGTTTAATATGATTTACCTTCTGAATTCTATGAGAAAAATCTAAGAGAAATGTTTTTGTTAACAATACCAAGGTTAGAATAAACTTATTTTTAATCATATAAATGATCTTACCATGACTCATCAGGGATTTATAAAAAATTTAGGGATGCTGATCCCCTTTAATGAAGATAACTTAATTGGATGAGCATAAATATCAATCAGATTTCCATGAATCCAAAGATTGACTAAGGGTTGTGTAATGTCTTCATCTGAATCATTTTCTTTATTAGTTACTTCAGCTAAAAATATTATTGTTTTAAAGGCATGGAATTAAATCTCAAACTCTCTTATGTTATGCTTGTTCATCTTCCATTTGAATTTTCAACTATTTTAATCACTTGTTCAGATTGATTAATAGGAAAAATAAAATATTAATGATGAAAGGAGTCTAAAAGAAAACAAAATCTTGTTTGAATATTATCATGTAAAATTTATTCAATCTCATTATAATTATATGATTATATTATTGAATATGAATTTGAGTTTCATGTGTAAGACTTACCTAAATGTCACTAATTTTTGCTTCCTATAATTCTTCATTAAGTGCTTCAATAATATTATATAAATATTGAAGTTTTTTATATCAATCAAAATGAGTCAAACTAAAAGCTATGTCAACCTGATTTTTGAAGCAATATCAACTAAAGGTTGAATACCAGGGTGTCAACCTTCGATTGCCATAAACAACATAAAATAAAATAGATAAGAAAGTAATATTTATAGAAGTTTCCCTAGTAGAGTTATCAAATTTGTTGATGATAAAAATTGTTATGTTAACAATTCATCCCTTTCTCTTATGTGAAGGTTAGAATGGAATCATACTAGTCTAATAGTAAAGGTCTAATAGGTCACAAAAAGATCTAAAAGATGCATGAGGGGTTTTTAATGTTTTGGAAAATAATAAGTACACTAAATATTGATCCATACTTTGTTATAATTTTAGAAATCAATATTATATTTAAGTATAAATGAAATAGATGTGAATATCCTATCTGATAGAGAGGATCTATGATTAATATAATCTCTTGAAGGACAAATTTCTATTTCTTAAATATATTTCTACCTACTTCCAATACTTGAAAACTTTATACTCACTTCAAAAAAGGTCAAAAGAAAAAAAAAACACAAAGACATGAAAGATAAAAATAAAATATTACAATGAATACCAATAAAATAATTGAAATAGTAATTAACATAATCACACAAGAGACTAAATCTAAACAATAATAAACAACTAAATTAGAAACTAAACAAATTTAAATCTAAACTTAAACTAAAAATTTAACAATGTAATACTTAATTAAATCCAATATAATAGCAACTAATTCTATTTTAATAAATAATCTAAGCCTAAATAGAAATAATAAATAAATGAATAACTTAAAAAGTAAAACTAACATCTAAACTAAAATAAATAATCTTAACAAAAAAAAAACATATTTAATAAAGATTAGAAAATCTAAGAAACACATGAATTTAAATTAATCAAGGACTAAAAATTAATAAGATAAGCTAATTATAACTATTACTAAATTAACAATAATTTAAAAAAAAGGAAGATAAAATAAAAGATTGCGAGTCTTCAAAGAGAGTCATCTTAACAAAGATGAAATGAATTTTTATTTAGAAATAAAATATCTAGTACAAATAATTTTTGATATAAAAATTAAACAATTTGAATGGATAAAAAACATGTTGCATAAACCAAATAATTCATTGGTATTCAGGCCAAGTAGTTCAAATTTCACTCATATGACTATAAATATGTAATCTTCATAAGATGTTAAACCTAACAAATTTCAGATAATCAATTTATAAACTAAATAATGAAACTTAAATATACATGTGATAATTAAGTATAATACTTAATTGTTAGAGAATGTGTCCTTCATCTATCTACAAAAATTGATTTTTCTCAAAGATGTTGACATAAAGAGTATTATGATGAACTTTGAAGCAAGTCAGAGTCTTCAAAAATACTTGTGTAATGTTACTTGTTTTTCAAATGTCACTTTAATATTATTTTATAATCCTCCTCTCAAGAGATGGCTGAGGAATAAGTTATAACTAACCTTAGTTAGTTATTAGTTAAGTCTTAATTGACTTTAATTATGTCAATTAAATTTCAATTAAAACTTAACTTGATGCAAAAAAAAAAATTTAATAGGTTTTAATATCAAAAGAAACATTTAATAGACCAATGGAATAGACTCTAATCAAATGGGGTCCCTTAGACATCACAACGTCTAAATAAACCTATTATGTAATTTTTTTAAAAATAACCTAGTCTATTTAAATGAAAACTACTGCATCTAACATTTATCCATATGCAGTATGTATAAGTTTAAATATATTCAACGTCAAAATTATCTAAAATGTTTTAAAATACTCTCAAACCACTATAGAACCATAATCAAATAATGTTTTAAACAATATTAAAAACATATAAAGTATCTAAAATTAAATCAAAATAATATAATTAAACATCAATGAACATCTTATTCTTCATCAGAATCTAAACTCATTTATATCAGTAGATGACTCTTGTCAATAAAATACTTTGTGTAGATCATGGTGGTAGTTAGAAACTTAATTAACATGAAAACATCTACATTGACTTCATCATCCACTTCTATCCTAACCTTATTTACCATCTTAGTGATGATTGGTGATGTTGAATGACTAGTTTCTTGTCTTTTGTGGTTAAGAAGCACTATAATTTTTGGTTCTATCAAGTGATGACAAAAATCTACAAGTTTCAATCTTGAACAAGTTTTAATAGGGTTTAAAGTTTCGTGTGATGGGATTTTATGTTTTAATGTAACTAGGGCATGAGAATGTAACTGAACTACATTTTTTAAGTTATTTTTAGGTGATTAGTCATGATGTTAAGGGGAATGATGAGAATCTGAGTTGTGTTCAAATCACAGTGCTATTTCTATTTGTTGTGTTGAACCACTTTAATTTTCATGTCTATGAGGATGAGTTCTACAATATGGTATCCTCAAATGTCGATTTATTTTATTATTTATACGATTAATGGCAAGGCATCCAAACATCCCAAAAATGGGATTTAAATCATCAAAGTGAATGGACATCGTAGTTCCTCTATTAAAGGGTCTAATTAAATTTATACCAAGCATTATACCTTTAGAAAGCTAGCCTCTAAAAGCAAAGCTATGAGATGATGAATCTTCTCTATTCCATGTTTGATCAGTTATACATACATTATTATGATAATTATTAGAGTTGGGAGGTCTCCACCCTAACATTTTTGAAAAAAATAAAATAAATCAAACCCTGATTACCTTATTGAAAAATTATTCTCATCCTTATATAAAGCCATACCATAAATTTCAATAAACTGATGGAAATTTGAAACATTACTTCATCAACATAGTCTAGAAATGACTAAGATTTTCCTTATTAAATCAAAATAAATAACATATATCTATAAAACTTTTAATTGAACAACATTATCCTGATATTTGACCAAATATTTCTTCAAAATATATTAACATTGATAAAAAAATAATATAAATCTTACTCAAACCAATAATTTTCTTTTTTAAACTGGTATAGAAAATTCTTCCAACTACTTAAATGTATAAATATATATCTCTCTTTTCATATGGCTATGAATAATAAACTAACCAAAAGATAAACCTTACTAATTGAAGAAAATAATTTCTTTTAAGCTTGATAAATAGATGGAATCAACAATTATTTCAACCCATAAATGATTACTAACACTATATGTAAACTAAAATATTTCAAGCAAGTAATATTTCTTATGTTGAAACCTTTACACACAAATTTCAATTGATCATCTAAAATAATGTATAATATTAAGATTGATTTGAAAATAAAATCCAAATCACTCATACAACAAGCCTTATCACATTGATTTTCCATTAAAAAAATTCCAACCAAACCAAATAAAATGTATCATGGCTTAAAACTAAAAATCTCAATATTAACATCCAGTTACAAAAAATCACATTTATTTGCCATATATATCTCCAAATAGACAACAAAAATACCATAACATCATCACTATTTTCAACATATTAAAATGAAAACAATATATATCTTTAAAAACTTTAAAATGAAAACAATATATATCTTTTAAAACTTAGCTCGTTCATGAAAATTTGTTTTATTCAACCTAAGCCAAACAAAATGTGTCATGTCTATGAAGTAAAAAAAAACAACAACACTGATTTATTTAATATCTAAGGCATCTAAGTGTGTAAAATCATCAGAAAGGAACCAAACCGCAATAATGATCAAAATAGATTGATAAAGACTTTATTATCAAAGTGTCATTAATATTCTCAATCAAAAATAGCAAAAATGTGCCTTATCATTGAAACAAGGCATAATATAAGCACATGTTTCTATCTGACATTTATTCTCTATAAAAATTTGCAAAACTCAACTAGATAGTAACCAAATCTCAATACTAACCAAATAGAATAAAGAAATAGATCTCAAATTGAACATCTATCATATTTTAACAAATAAAAACATGCAATATAGTCTGCATGCCTCTCAAAATGAATTGAAAACCAAATTGCATGCTTTTCAAACTAAAATTTAAAACTCTTTTATATGATTGTGAAAATCATAAAAATAATCTACACCATTTGAAACATACTCTAATAATGACAATCAACTAAACATTTATCTAATTCTACAAGTTATCACTATAAGTTACCAAGCTTTTCATAAATTCAATAATTTAACTTCTAAAATTCTGATTCTACTCCAAGCTTGTCAATAATGACAATCAACCAAATGAAAAGGCCTTTTGTATTGTTTTGAGTTGCAATAACTACCTATACTATGTGGCCCAACCACATTTAATGTTAAATTTATTAGTATCTTACTGCTAACTAAATTAGTTCCTTAGCATTTTGACAAATTCAATCATGACCAAACCCTTTACCAAATTGAATTCTAAATTCTTTTTTATGATGAACGTACTTCAGGATTTAATGCCATAAATTTTATAAGATTAAAATAAATCCAAATTTATCTTCCAAATCATTAAAACAATAAATTCACACAACATTCCTTTTATAGTGTTTCCAAACTAATGCTTTAAACCCATAGTCAACATTAAATACGTAGTCATTACTGCATTTTGTTTCTCCACCCTAGGTTCTATTATCACTTCACATAGATCTACTAGCATTCAACCCCTAGATAATTGTCCCAACCAATCAACATTTGTCCCTAGTAGCATTATCATATTTAAGTATAATAATTTTTGACCCTTTTAAAAAACTTTATCATTACTATCGAAATGCATTCATGGGTCCTTAACATTTAACCTTTAGAACCTAGGTTAGAAACATTTATGTTTTAATAAAAATAAAACCTAAAACATTGAAACTTTATTCAATATAAATATTTTTAACTTATATTGAAACTTTAAAATTATTTAATATAGATAATGTTATTACCCAATATTCAACATATATGTTGATGATAAAAAATACCACTTATGAATCAACATGTGCATCCAACCTAATTAATCACAAACTTGATTACAAACTTGATCATTAGCATTATACTCACATGATTAAATAATTATTTCCATGTTGATTTATGTCTTTGCTTATTTTTCATTAAATCCATTAAATTATTTTGAAACCACTTAAAATACATACTAACACTTTTACTAAATGCAAATGTCATAATAAACATTGGTCATAATAATGCATGTTCAAATGATGTAATGAACTAGGATGCCTATTTAACAGTTTTAGATATTATGGAAAAATTCATCAATATGGTAGAATTAGTTTGAAACTTTTGGATTTTGAAATAAAAAAAGAAATATGTCAAAAATAAGGTCAACAAGGTCAGTGGAAGATGAAAGGGAATTTAGTCATGTATCTTTTGTCCAATCCAAAGTTTGGAATAGATTGGATAAAAATATTGATATATGGTTGGGGTTGTATATTTCAAGTTATACATTGGATGAATTTCCATATGAAAGAGTGATTTCAATTTGGAGTTCTCTTACTAAAATAAAAGGAGTCACTAATATAACAAGCAAAAAAGATATTGAAAAAACCACTGAGACATTACATATAAATGTCGAGATGAAGCACTTATTGTAAAAGGGTTTTTCTAGTTACCTAAGTTTTAGTTTGTATGTATTTCAAATATACTTTAATTAAATTCAGTCATGATAAATTTATGTTGTTTACTAAACAATATTTTCTCTTTTTCATTTATTAAATTATTACATAGTCAAGTAGTCTTGTATGTTCAATTATATTTTTTTATGAATCACATAATTTATTTTTTTACCAATAGTATATATCATATAGTGTACCTAAATTAATTTAAAAAATCATTACTTTTCAATATAATATCTAACACCATAAACTATAAGCCATATAACAAGTAGAATCCAATGCATCTTCTAAAATATAGAGGTTAGGTTGTGATACCAGACATCTTTAGTTAGATTATTAGTATGCAAATATATGACTTTAGGGTATATTTGGATGACTACAATGCATATCCATACAACTATAAGATCTAGTTGAATGATTGTGCCATGTAGTTAGATGACTGTATGATGTATTTAAATGAATATGATATGCAGTCAAATTACTACATGATGCAATTGGATGACTACATCATGAATTCTTATGACTACATAGTAAATTTAGACAACTACATCATGTAGTCACATGACTGAATCCTGTATTTAGGTGAATGTAGAATGCCATTGAATGACTATGTAATGTAGTCAAATAACTACATTATACATTGTATAGTCAAATGATTCTTGGTATTGCATTCATCACAAGTGACCCTCTAATTTATCTATAATATTATATGCCTTCCAACTTAATTCACCACCATTAGGTGACTAATTATTCCTAATGAACTCCAATTTTTTTTCAATATAAGTTACTAAATGTTTCTCTTTTTTTAGGCATTATCAAAATAAGTCACATCAGAGTCTCAAGAAGATACAATAAATTTAGAGAACCAAAATGTTTTAACCTTTGAATGAGGTATTTTAATGGGTTTCAAAAAATTCAAAATGTCATAAGTTATTTTACCTCAAGATTTAAAAGGATACAATTTCCAAGATTTACAAATATTATTTTCATGTGTACCACAATGCTCATAAATTTTACTATTTTTAACCAAATGGTGAGCATAATAAGTCTTATAATGAATATAATTATGATATAATATCTTATAATAAATATAATTATGATGTAATATCTTAAAATTAGTGGGAAAATATGGCTTAAAGTTGCCATTATAAACATTAGAAGTTTTGAAACCAAGCCCTAAAAAATTTGCAAAGCAAAATTGGCTCAAAAATGGCATTTTCATGTTTTCAAATACCACCACAAGAATAATCCATTGAGTCTATATTTTTTAAATTATAGTTATAAAAATGATGTTTCAAAATAATACACTCTTTAGGAGGAAGAAAATAAAAGTTTAAAGCAATATTAGAAATGTTAGCATTTTTAATTGATGTGATTTGAGTTGTGAATGAATAAACCAAGTTTGATTGTTCACTTATATTTTCATTGTGTGCATTATACAATAGAAAAAATAATATTTTAACATTTAAGTTTATAACTGAGGACAATAATTCTTTTTTTTAAACAATTGTTTTCTTAAGAATGTAAAATAAAACATTTTTAAGCTTGCAAAGCCACATCATTTACAAAATTGAGATTTGGTATATCTAAAAAGAGTAATGAGTTAAAGACCATATCTTAATATGAAGTAATTAAAAATAATAATATAAATCAAATATTTCAATAAAGTAAATGACAAATTAAAAAATGCACTAAAAATAATTAGATTTTATTTTAAAAGCATATGTTAAAGAGATAAACATAATGTATTTTAATAAAAAGTGCCATGAAGATTAGATATTATATGATTTTTGGTTGGAAAAACCTTAAAATTACACATAAGTAGATTAAAATAATGTGTTGGAAGAATAAAGTCAAATTCTATCTCCTTTCATAAGTTGATTTTATTTTTGAAATTTGATTTGTTTTTACCATATGAATTAAGATCAAAAAAATTGTTGCACGTTTCATATGAAAGCAAACATTAAAAAATTTATATATATATATATATATATATATATATATATATATATATATATATATATATATATATATATATATATATATATATATATATATATATATATATATATATATATATATATATATATATATATATATATATATATTAGTGTTGATTTTTTGAAAAAGATGTTTCTTAAGGAATTACAACGCTAATAATATTGAAGAAAATTGAAGCCATTCACTGTTATTACTACAAGCATGCCATGAGTAAAATAAAATATAATAAGATACCAAAATCATATAATGCACTCAAGTGAGTGCTAAAATCTAGACTACAATGAAATAAATGAAATGAGAACCCAATTTTTTAGGACTAGGACCTGTACCTAGTGCATGTCACATTATACCAAGAAAATACTACATATAAAGTATAATTAAATCATGAAAAAGTGCTCAATAATGAAAAAAAAATGAAGGCATTGTTGTTAAAAAATAAAATAATAAGAATAAGTGATAAAAAAATCCAAACGTAGATAAAATAAAAATATATATGTGAACTGAGGCCACTTAACAAGATGAAAGTTATATAAGGAAGGAGTTTTAGTGAATAATTATAATGCCACAGAGGAAGCCAAAATTGAAAAAATGTATAATTATAAAAAGTTAACTGAGATTTCAAGCTTAAAGAAATGAAAGTGCCATAACATTAACTAATGTGAAGATCAAAAACCATCAAGCTGAATTAACATGCTTTCAAAAGAACATAAAAATATTAGTTAATAGGTTGAGACTCATCAAATTTGTTTCCTATACATTTAAGGAGATTCCTTAATACCTTAAAACACCATAGAGGTAAATTCTTCTATTTTAGATATATATATATATATATATATATATATATATATATATATATATATATATATATATATATATATATATATATATATATATATTAGTAGTTAAGAATTTTACCTTTTTTCCCAAATAGTGATATGGAGTTTCTCAAACTTTTATCAAATTCTTTTTAGTTTAAAATAATACAAACCCAAAAAATTAAAAAAATATAGCATTTTTTTTTGGTTAGATATGAGTTTTGAAATAAAATAGATTTTATAGAATCTTTGTATCAAATTTTAAAAATTACTTTCAAAAATGTAAAATAGTCTAAAATTCAAATATTAATAACAATATAATTTAGGACCATGAAATTAATAAAGGATTTGATCTAAAATAACTCTAAAAATTATGAAATAAAAATAATGGGAAAAGGAATGATATCACATTAATAATATACCATTAAGATAATGTGATACACAAGTTATTAGGTATGGAAACCAGATCAATAGATGAACACATCACATTAATAATAAGGATTATGAAACACTATTCTCCAATTACAATCTTAGTATAAAAAAAGAGAATGAGAAAGAGAGAAGTACCTTAGCCATAATTAAGTGTCTCAAGATGAAATTTTGCATAGAATGAGATAGGAGAGATCATTAAATAAATATATAAGGAAAGAGTATTTGTTTATCAATATTCATGATGAACTTGCACAACCTTCTTAAATTGTAACTAGCGTCACTAATTCCCAGAAGGTGAGGGGTAAGTGTGTGATAAGTATAGGATGAGTTACATGTGACATATAACTTCAAGATTCATTTCAAAAAGAAAAAATGAAGTGTGACACCTCATAAATCCTAAATATGTGAATTATAAATTTACATAAAAATAATAACTCATACCCCTAAATTAGACTAGGTTTAATCAATTAACCCAAGTAAATATTAATATCCAAAAAACATTAAATTACATTCATGCTCCATGATCTATAGAATCAATCCAATACATGCGTGTCTTATATGAGTGTTATAAATGTTGTATCAAGAAAATATGTCATTCACTAACTTATGTTTTTAAAATTCATTTATAAATATTACAAAATGTGTCATATGGACATGGAAAACATAACATATGTAAGGTAAAAAAATATTCTATTCATATGACACCTATTCTATGCTTATGATTAGGAACAACTCATTTGATCACTCTAAATCCATTTAATCTTTTATTTTCTTCATATAATTTTCACTTGATAAAAATTTCACATGAGATAGAAATATTATATAATAAATTATGGAAATCAATTCATCTGTAATGTGGTCCAATCCATGAATTCCACTCTGGTCACATGATCTAATATAAAAATATTCCATTCCATTTTATTAAATAAAATATTCAATAACAATCCAAGATATATGTATAAAAAATGAATCGTAATAAGAGTAACTAACATGCATCACCTAGGGTCAGAAGCTCCACTTCAAAAATTTCACTCCAATTTTCATTTAGTTAATTATCTATCTTAATAGTGTAATGGAAGACATATTTTTACCCAATGGAAAAATATGGTCATGTTATCCTATATTATAGAGTATTGTCAATATGGTTGTTAATTTTAATATTTTGGGGGAAGTGTCTAAACTATCCCCATGACCACCTCCTCTTGTTTGACTCTTACGTGGACCAACATATCTATTAAGAATCCATGCAACCCCATCTCTTTACTTTGTTAGTATATTAGTTTCTATAATTCATATGCTTTGCAATTCGTCTCAAAAGCATTTTTTTTTTATCCCACATTCATGGGAAGTGGTAGTTTCTTAGATTATAATTAGTATATATGTATGTTTTGAGGCCAATAAAGGCATCCTCAAATTTATTGTATTGAGCTTTCTCAAAGAAGGTTTCCCCCTCAATGTGGCTTGCAATCAATATAATCATTTTTATTCTTTTGTTAATTATATAAATATGTTATTTCACACATTGTCATTAATTTGTTGCAGGGTGATCTTTTTAATATCCTAGTACCCCAAAGTTACAACTAAGATAAATATATTACATCACATTGGTGAACATAAATTTAAACCCCATACAATTCATCAAAGTAATGATAAAATAACACATGTGGGTATAATAGTTTTCTCTACCACAACTACCACATGAATCATTCAAATCTAATCTCAGAATGAATGATTTTATTGAATCAAGAATTTGTATCTCCTTTCTTAACCATGTATAGTAGGATGATTGGTCTTAGGCATTACTCATTATCCTCATTATAAAGGAAAATTTATTAATAAAAACATGTTTTCCTTGGTTTAGATAAGGTTAACCATCGTTACTCATAGTATGAACCTTGTTAATTTGGAACATGCTTTAGGCCAACTAACCTTGACAATAAAAATATTAATATCTAAGATTTAACACAATCAATAAATAATAGAAAATCAAAATAATGACTTTACAAACAAAAAAAATTATGAACATAAATTATCAATAAATTAAATCGTATGAGTCATCTCTAAACTTAATATTTTTAGTATTACTTAAAGAAACTATATAACTCCATCATATCTATAAATTTATCAATATTGGAGAATATCTCGATAATAGAAGAGCCAAAGTTCAATTCTATAAATGCACAAAATTAGGATCAGTCAAAATTCAATTTTTTTATTCAATATCTTTATATATTTTTTATACATGAATTTTAGCCTATAGTATAGTACACAAGTTCTATCTACACAAAAAGATCTCACTAAATTAGGTGATTCTTTAAAATAGCTCACAACTCATGCATTAATAATTTGTGTTGTTTCTCAACAATTCATTACAAAATACTAGTTGGGAAATAATAGTGAAGATAAGTAGCATCAAGTAATGTAGAATATGAAATATATTTCATAATTATTGTTTTTATTTTGATCCACCTCTTAGTCTCATCATCAAGACAATAATAATCTCACACCTAACTATAATAAATATATGAAGTAGAGTACAATCAATCCTATGAATTTTACGTAACGTGGTATTATTTTTTGATTCATGGAAGCTAAAAAAAACTAAATAATTATCCATAATCTAAAATCAAATAGCATTTGTTTCTAACAATATCTATGGCCTCTCTTATTTTCCTCTTAAACCAATTTTCAAAATTTCCCAAAATTTGTGTGCCCGTGAATTTAGTGAGATGTTTAATATTTTGATAATGCTCTAGTAATGTTGTTGTGATAGTTATGCTATATCAAAGGCTATAATTTTAGTCTCTAATACTTGTATCAATTATCCTTCTAGTCTCACTGATGTATGATTTCCCAAAAGTGCATGAAATTTGATGAAATACTTTATTTGATTTAGGGTCAATTGTATACTTTAATATATTTGAGGAGTTTTCTAATATTTATTTTTCGGTAATGTTATTTTTCTTCTTGATTGTATCATTATTTTATCAATAATTCCTTGTATCTAATCTAGGAATAACTTTGCATATGTCATTTTCATTGGTATACCTTTGAGTTATCATTTTCTTCCACTATTCTCTCATTAAATCCTTATTACTTTGTAGGGTGGAAATTTAATTATTTAAAAAAACATGTTTCAAGTGTTCCTTTTCTTGTACAATGTGATTTCCATCTAATATCCTCATGGATCTATTTACAATAGTGTTAAGGACTCCCATTATTTTGCTTGGATGATGGTGAAAACATTCATGAAGTTATTGGTCAGTATGCATTTTATTACTATGGACATTATGGGTAAAGAAACCATCCTAACTTTCAATCAACATAATGTCTAAAAATGTTAGGATTCATTTTCCTCAAGATTCATCATAAATATACACTAAATATTACTTCAGTAGTATAATATGTCTACACAAAAAAAATTATAATGGAGAAAAAATTCCTAACATTCCCCCCACCCCCTTAGTTCTCACATGGGTGAATAAAATCCACCATAAAATTTACTGATAATGTGTCTTTACAAAAAATGAGGAGACTATTAAATTAAAAATTTATGTACTTGATTTATTTATGACTGCCTTTGTAGGATTATTTAAAGTTTTGGTAAAACACACTTTACAATAATACATATCAATACACACATGTGTGGTTTACATTGACTGGACATAAAAACTATCTTGATGAAAATTATAAAACTTTACTCATTTACTTGATAAAGACCAAATATTTAAAAAGTTAATGAACAACATAACTAAACTGACATATATATATATATATATATATATATATATATATATATATATATATATATATATATATATATATATATATATATATATATATATATATATATATATATATATATATATATATATATAAAATAAAATAAAATGCCTAAACACATACAATAATGATTATATAGACATCAAACAATATTAACAAATGCAACTTAACCCATCATATTAATATTCATGACACACCCCAAGAAATTATAGCCTTGTGATGACTGATCTGATTGTTAAAAGTGGGAGGTCTCAGGGTCCATTCTCTAAGATGACCAAGCTCTTTAATCATTCCCACACTAAGATATGATATTTTATTCATGAAAATTATCTACAATTCAATGTGCTACTAATTCAATGTTCAATGTGATGGGGGTTGGTGTGTGGCTTGAGACCTGTGCTCAATGCAATGAGGCAAATCCATAGTCCATATCTAAGGATACTATTCACCACTAGTTTGGGTATTTCATTTACAAAAATATTTTAACCTAAAATTTTTAACCTTTTGATGATATCCTACCAGTGTGTAAGCTAAGTGTTAGAATTGGGAGGTCTCGAGGTCCATTCATTGAGATGACCACTCTCTAACATCATTCCCACACTAAGCTATGATAAGTTAATCATGAAATGTATCCACAATGCAATGGGATACTAGATCAATTTTAAATATAATACGGGTCAACATGTGGATTGAAACATGTGTTTAATGTGACAAGGCAAGTCCATAATCCATAGCTAGGGATATTATTCACCACTAGTTTAGGCATTCTAGTCATAAAAATGTTATTACCCAAAAAATTTGTAATAATTGTGAGATAAGGTTAAATGGTGTTTGATTGGGGGGAAAATTAATAATCCCTCAATTTCATAGAAGGGCTTAAGTGCAGGCACCAAAAAGTTAGGTGATGGATCATAGAGGAATATATTAAAGTGATAAAAAATGGATAAGGTTTTATGATAGTAGTGGAGTGGTAGGATTGAAATATCATATTCACGATGAGACTTGGGAGGTTTAAGATGTTTTAAATAGAGATAAGGAGTTTTGGTGTACTGACGATCTGAGTAATAGAGTGAAGATCACACCATTGGTTTTTGGTCATGAAGGTGAGGTTATTGAAACAACTGTTAAAGGCATAAAATGGATTGGTAGATCGAATTTTCAATTTTAGGATGGTGTGAAGATTAGTGATGACAAATAATTCATCTTAGAATCCATAAAACATTCAAAAGTTGTTTATCTCATGAAATAATTATCTCTTATCAATAATTTTATAGGGAAATGGCTGGTGATTGGCAAAATTGAGTCTTGGGTCAATGATAACTTGGGAAAAGATATTGATGTAAAATTCCTACTAAAGGGTTTCCTTATCACCATATTTCCAAATTTAAATTAAAAAAGGGTTTTAAATCATTCTTATTGGTCCATGAGATGTTTTTGCCTCCAACATCAAATATGGAAACCAATTTATGATATCTTTTTGGTGCAACAACGTAGTTACCCTCTTTAGGTAAGGTTTTATATTCTCCTTTTAGAATTATGGTGATTTGAGTGCCTTTTGGCCTTAGGAAATTTGTTAGGCTCATTTTTGTAAATTTATCCTATTATAGAGAAAGTAATTTCATCCTCTTATGAAAATATTGGGGTTTTAATGAATTTGGATTTCTCCAATCCTAAAAACATTATCATCAAACTCAAGGATGATCCCAATCTCAGACACTTAACATTAAAAAGCTTAATTTTAGGTGTTTTAATTGTATATGTATTGGCCACACTTAAATGTTTTATAAGAAAACCTTGACATATTTGTCTACTAGTGTGGACTAGGTTTGAAGGTTTTGAAACTATTAGAATCCTCTTACAAGGATTTCTAATTACATATTGCTATAATTTTTGGTCTAAGAAGGTAGTTAAAAATCATGAAAATAAATTTAAGAATTTGATTTTAGACCAGACTAATTTTTAGTTAAATTTAACTACCCTTTCTCTCAAAGTGGATATCTCTTAAAAATATAAATCTAACTTGTTATTTACTATAATTCTATCAAATGCCTCTTGCATTAAAAATTTTGAAATAGAGGCCTTGATAGACCAATTGGATAAAAGAGATGAGTTATCTCATAACTCGTTGATTAAAGGTTGTGATTTTATTTTGGAAAATTCATAGACTATCAGAGACATTAAAAAACAATTCTAAATTAAATTTTGAAGTGAATATTGTTGGATTGAAGGAAGATTTAAATCACTCTTTAGAATCCTAACTGTGGGAAAGCTATGAAAAAAGGTATAATATCTACTAAGGAGTATGTTGTAGGGCAACTTTTCATATGTAATCAATGTACTATATCTAAATTATTCTGAACTAAGAAGTGAGAATTTTGAATCCTCCCTCAGTATACATGAAGATTATTTCCTAGAATGTTAGGCAGTCTCAATGCCGCTAATAAAAAAGTCTTGGTTAAGCATTTTTTCTTTACAAAAAATATTAATGGTTTTTATGATTCAAGAAACTAAATTAAATTTGGTTGAAGATTATAGTGTGATGGAGTTATGTTGGAATATATGGAGTATCTCCTTTTATGAATTTAATATATATTTAGGGGGTCTCTCTATTTTATGGGTTCCATCCAATGTTCAAGTGAAAATTTTGGAGGCTAGTAGTCATTGGCAATTTTGTAAAATCACTTGTCTCAAGACTGATTTGAGTTTATTTCTTTGTAATGTGTATGGCCCTAATGAGTCTAGCCACAAAATTTTATTATGGAAAGAGTTTTATACCCTATTATCTCATTTTTTGGCTTGAATATTATGTTGGGTAAGGATTTTAATGCCCTTTTATTTTTTATGTAAAAATGGGGTGGTAGGTCTTCAATAAATTATAGTAATATGGATTTTATTCAATGTATTTTTTATAATGAGCTTATTCATATTCAACCAAAGCAAGGGATGTTTACTTGTAAAAATAAAATAAGTTGTGAGCATAATATTGTCGATCATTTAGATATATTATTTAGTTTCGCACAATTTTATGTCTCAAAATTAGATCACAAAAAGCTCTATTCTTCCTTATTCAGGTTTCGTGGATAGTGGTGAGCATAAAATTTTGGGTCATTTGGAGATATTTTTAGTTTTTAACAATTTTATGTATCAAAATGGATCATATAAATATCCATTATTTCTTATGTATCTTTGTGTCAATATTGATCATTGACCTAATATGTGTCCCTTTAAATTTTAAAATATGTGGCTTCACGATCACTATCTTCTTTATCTCATGAAATTTTGGTGGAAGAACTACCATATTAATTCTAGCTCTCTAAAGTTTAAGAGGGATAAAAATATTGAATTTATAAAAGGTAATCTTCACAATTGGTATATCAATTGTTTGAAAAACATTTTTCTTGAAAAAATTTATGTTGAAGAAAACCTTGATAATCTCAATTGTATGATTCTATATTAATAATGGATCAAAATTATTACTATCTGGGAAAGAGTTTGTTAGTTGAGTATATGTAACTTCTATACAGAGAAGAATGTTTTTTTAAATAAAAATCAAGAACATATTGGTTGACAGAAGGTGATAGAAACTCTATATTTTTTCACAATTTTGTTAGAATCAAGAGTATTGTCTCTCTCATTTAAATGATTCATTCTACAAAAGGAAAACTTTTGGACACTTATTTTTAGGTTAAAAATGAGGATATTAAATACTTTATTATATTGCTTAATGATGAGGAGTTAGATCTTGTAGCTCAGAACAACAGCCTCAAATTTTTTCCTAAGTTGGTTTCTCTTACTTAAAATGAGAAACTCATGGCCCATTTTTATTTGGAGTAAGTAGATATATTTGAAGTAAAAATATTAAGAGATTTTGAATCATTTTCCTTAAAATAGTCATTTTATTTCACTTAACATCCATGGATCATTCATTCACATACAGACATCAATCAATACATACACGAGTATCTATGAAATCAAAAAATCATAATAACATAAGATATATGTAGGAAAATATCTTAGGTAATAAAAAACACTAATTAATACATTTAAATATAGTCCTATAATAAGTGAATCAAACTTTTATAGACGCACCAACTCACTAGTCAAACACCAACTCAACTAGTCCTTTAGCAAGCTCCAACCTACAAGGAGGCTCCAACCCCCTAGGTAACCAAGTACCAACTCAACTACTTTGAATCAATGATAAACATTGGAAAAAAATTTATCACTTAACTAAACATGACCTTGTTTTTCTCTTCATTCTTTAATCTCTCTCAAATAGCCTATTAGGCCTTCTCACACAACTAGCCTTTTTCTTGGTAGGATTAGGTCAGATGACCTTGCTCAAAACCTATAAAAACATACATATATATTCATGGAATATTCATCACAACTATATTGTTATATTTAATCCCTTTACCTAGTTTCTAAAAACTCTATATCATTCACTCTTATTCTCAACTCTCTAACTAGTCAAATTAGGCCTATTAGGCCTTGGCTTTATACTTGACTCTTGATCCTACTAATATTGGTCAGATAATAACCTCACCATAATTTTATGACACTTTAATACATGAATTTAAAAATTTAAACAACCTTCACATAGGTCGTTCATTACCCTTAATGACCAAAACCACCATCGGCCCTAATAGAGACTGAATGCAATTACGCCTTCTCTAAGCACACATTTCACTTAGACCTCCTTAGAACAATTTGAGGATCCAAAAATTGATTAAAAAATTAAAAAAATAATAAAATATACCCATTATAATCTCACCTTATTTCCCAAACAAAATTTGGCTCATTCACTCCTTGAACCACCCAAATATGTCTATTCACCATTAAGCCTTCTTACTGCCAGATAGTTTGTCTTGCAAAACTCAATCATATACTCAACTTTTCCACGTAAACATACTAAAAATTCACATTTATATAATATGAATGACTTAAATTTCAACATAATATTAATTATAATTCACCAAATAGGTCAAAATTCCTCTAACTAATCAACTTCATATACTCACATAGAACTGCACATAGGCTTCAAAAACCTAGTCAAGAACCTCTGACTTTTCACATATTAATAAGATTTTATCATACATAAAATATTTTAAAATTAAAATTTTAAAAATATATGACACCATAATGATAATTTTTTCCTTAAATTAGTGAAAAATTATTTATAAACATCATTATTACACAAAAAAATTTGCCTATGGCTTCAAAAACATAGTCATGAGAATCAAGATTTAAAACA
>JARHVA010006233.1:107500-215000 GCA_037957365.1 Torreya grandis | reverse complement strand
TTTGTTGATGTTTTATTTTAAAGAAATTATTTTTTTATTAGAGGATTATTTCATGCCTACTAGTAGAAGGGAGAATGGATTTGGGAGAAAGAGTTGGGACAAGTGGGTCGGAGATAGGAAAAGGAACATACAACTAGAAATATATGGAAGGATGGTAGGGGAGTTAGAATCTTTGAATGCCTATGCTGGAAACCAAGTTAAAAAAAAAGGAAACACTGTATTCACCCCTACATGCAAGCAATGTCAAAATTCCTTATATACTTAGGTTTGGAAATAAATAGAAATTTTATGAAGGTGACTAGGTCTCCTCTTTAATGCAAGATCTGATGCTAGCTCAAACTTATTTTGATTGGGATCTTCCCTGTTACATTTTATTGGTTTGAATCTATTATTACCCTAATTTGGAAAATATGGAGTCATGGACAATAGAGAAAATGGATGGAGAGGAAATTCACGCTTGTATCCATGGCATTCTTCAACTCTTTGGGTATGGTGATAACTAATTTCATTATGAAAAATGGTTTTGTGCATTAATTTCCTAATGGAATTAAATAGGGGATTTTAAAAACTTGGGAATTTTCTCTAAGATTAAGTATTAATAAAAATACTTAAATTGCCCCTAAATTGGCTTAATTAATATCTTAATCATTATGTTTCATTTGGGATTTTTATTATGGGATGTTTTACATTGATAAGATTTTGCCATATATTTTGTGTAAGGTGGATATATTTATTTGAAACTTATCTCCCCCCCCCCACTTATATGATTATGTTCATGCTTCTCTTTTATGATATGCTTATCCCCTTGCTAGATTTTAAGTTATTGTTTATAATAAAAAAATTGATTTACCCTTCCTGATTGTAAACTTTTATTATTCTCCTATGGTTGGACTAGGTTTTTCCCTCAATTGGTTGGGTTGAAATTACCAATCTGAGATTACTTATTAGGTTATTTTATTTTGATTAAATGAGGTCACATTTCTATTGGTTTTTAGATCTATTAAATTACTTGAAGGAATAACTATTGTCTATACCTAGCTATGTTAAAGCCAAACCAAGTTAAATTCTATTAATGAATTATATAATTTCCCCTATTTTAACTCAATTGAGTCTATGTGGCTTTTGGGGGTTGGTTCCATTGAGTTTAATTATTTTAGGCTTAGATAAGCCTCTTGGATTGAAAATTGGACCTTGGATAGACTTTATAGTCTTATGAATTGGATATAATAGACTCTGATTTATGTTATAAATTATCCTCCATAAAGATTCAATGTATGCTTTGGGCATTAATTAGGCCAACTAGTTTGGTTGAGTGTTATAGTTTTATGTTTACTGCATTTTTTCTTTTGTCATTGTTGATGGTTTTAGTGAGTCCTTATTAGTGGATCAATATCTTGTGTATACCTCTTACCTCACTCAATTACTTGGTTACCATAACCTTCAATCAAACTAATGGTTGGGATCATAAGGGCCACTAATGTTAGGCTCATGACGATAGTTTTGAGGGGTGTCCTCCTTGTAGTGTTCATCCTTCTCCGTTGATGTACCTAGATTTTTTATGGTGGATTGTATCTCTCCCATACAAGTTGGAATTTGATGTTATCATGATGGATTATGGTTGATTATCCATTTTATGTTTTGTTTCCATATTATTAACTTATGCAACTTTGTAATATTGTTACTAGGAAAAATGACATTATTAGATATGATGTTAACATTGGAGGCATTCTTGATGATAGTTGCTTATTTATTTTATATTTAACCAGATTTATTTAATTATTTTGTACATATTCATATTATTCTCCATCTACCATATGAGTGGTAGTGTATTTAGAATGCATTATGTTACACTTGATCCTTATATGTTGTTGTATGTAGATGAGTTAATGATATACTTATTGATTTTAAGTAGGCACAAAATTATAAAAAGTTTATTATCAAAATAGTTGTAACTATAGTGTCTTTAACCTTGAATTTATATGAAAGGAAGATGGTTTTGTCTTATGCTATGTTAGAGACATTTAGAGGTTTTTAATTTACTTGACAGAGTCATGTATATATTTACATAGGTTTTATGATGTATATTACCTGGTGACATTCTCATGACATGTAATGTCTATTTATTATTTATACTTACCTATCTTTTATGTAAATATAATTATGTTATAATTTTTATTGAACACATTCTCTTAACTTTATAATTGTTATTGAACACATGGTCCTTAACATGTTTATAACCTTGGCTGAAAATAAATTATTGCAAATAGTCCCTTGGTAACTCAAAGCAATATTTTTTCATTAATATATGATGAAAATGAATGTTTATTTATCATAATATCATATTAAGTGATCTTAATTATATTTATTAATCAATTAAATAAGTCAGATTAATGATCTTCTTATGTGGGACCATATTATGGATTATGGATTATACCATTAACGGTGTTTTAGTGATTGAGATGTATGACATGTTTTCAAAAGTCTAATATTTTGGTTGTTTATAATGCAACACTTGACTAATGCAAATTTGGTAATGTTTTAATTAATTCTTTCATGATTATAGATATTCATTAGTTATAGTAGATATGTGTACTTAAAATTATAAGCATACCTTGTTAATAAACTTCTTGATATACCTTGTGTTATGATTATTAAAATGTGAATAATCTTTGTGATTATTAAATAATCACATAATGAGGATGAAAATTTATTAATATATGTAACTTTAAATGTTTACACTTGGTTATATAATTATATAGTCCACCTTGGCAATGACTTACTAAATCATAATCTTCCTTAACAAACACATAAGTTAATTCTTGAGGCTAATTAAGTAACAAACTCTTACATGGTCATATGCATGATAATTGAATGGTTTGAATGATTATTTTTATAAAATAATAGGGTATGATAACTAAAATATAAGTAATAAACATGTAGGCATAAAGACCCCTATGGCAAGGTTATAAGATGATGTTTCCATATTACAAGAAGTAATTGATTTCCCAATGTCAATTGTATACTTTTTCAATAGGAGGCTCATGTATGTGATGTCATCCACGTTGAGTTAAGTATATTGTAACTCATCTAATTTAATGAGAACAATATTTCATCATGGATTTATATCATGTGTATGGCCTTCGTCAAGTAAGGAATGAAGGTGTAATGTACCCTAAATAAATTATATCATGGTATAGTGATCCAATGGGAGGGTAGCATATAGGTTTATCCTTTGCTTAGGTAGATCCTAGAATTCCATGGTAACTCAATAACCTTTTCATGTTGGAGTTATTATTGGATTATATATCTTTACTTGTTGATCTCATGATGTGATAAGACTTGCCTAAACAAGTTAGTGAGATGGATCCTTATGTTTGGTCATTTGGACCTTTGTGCTTAAGTATAGAACTTCTATCATATCTTATTTAATTATATAGAAATTATCTAAGTAAAAATCCTTAGATGTGCTTAATTTCATTATGGTTATTTATAGTATTATCCATTTGAGATCATTGGGATGCTGGTTGTTGGTTACTAGTGTTTCCTGTAGTGTTTTTAGGATGCATTATATTACATTAATATTATGTAGTGGGTCCTTTGATGTTCCATTGTGGACTCTGAAAGGTAATCCAAAAAATATATTTGGGGTTGTTTCATCTGGTATTAGAGCTAGTGATTTAAGGTTTTTGATGATTTTTTGGCATGTTTATCTTATTTTTATCTTATTCTAGAAAAGTTGGTTGAGCTTTTATGTGTTTTGCATACCTTTGCAAAAGGGTCATGTTGCATAGTATGATTAAGGTGGATATAAATACACATAATGTAGATGTGTATATCCTTATGGAGGATTATCTTATCAACATGTATGTGTATTCCTTTTGATGGTTTAATGTCACATGTATGTCTATGTTGCCTTACCAAGATTTAAATTGAAACTTTGTATCATATTATACATATTGAAACATGACTAGAGTTATATGCTTTATAGGGACTAATACATGTCTTATATTATTGATAAGGTTATGATATGACATTTATAAAGTAACTTATCCTCTTGGATGAATTAAATATTAATTGGTTTATGCAATTTGAAAGTGATAAAAATTCTTGTGGTTTATGTACATAGAAATCAATAATTTTTTTCAAGTGATCTTGTGATGTTTGCCCATATTTTTGGTTGGTTTAACCCTTACCTGATCAGTTTACATTAGGTAAAGTATCACCTGTCAACTTTTGAATTATATTGGAAATTCAATGGGAGGTTGGTGATCATGACTTCACCCTTAGAATTGAGGGAATGATGTTTTTTATCTATTGATGAATTATATGAACGAGTGATTAGTAGATGTTTAAAACATTCTAACCTCAAAAATACCAAGGGTTGGGCTCAAACATGAAGAGATGCATAGGGTTAGGATGTCTAATTTACTTTGTAAAATAATTGAGGCTTGGGATCTATGCTTATGAGGGTGTATATCAAGCTAAATTAAGATATTAATCTTATTTATGTATCTAGACTCTTTTGAGTTAGATAGAAAATCATGTGGCTTTGTAAATCCAAAAGTCTAAAATTAAATAAGTGTGTGGGGATGTTTATTTCCTATTTTTCATCTATGATGTTATTTCTATCATAGACATGTTTATATCGATGATGGTTATATTATTATGGATAGGTTGATTCCCATGAGGTTGTCATGTTGACCATGGAAATGTTTATATCCATCGGGATGTTTGAGCTGATTTTGATAGTGTTATGTATCCATGAGATTTCCTACTCAAAGTTGGGATATGTTTTGACACCCATGAGGATGTCTATTGTGTTATTGATTATGTCTACATCCATGAGGATGTTGGTGTGAAGTTTGATTGAACTTGTTGATTATGGAAAATTATAGTTTCCGTGGTAGTGTTATAACATTTACCTTGTGCCTTGGCTAATTCCATCCTTTTCCAAAAAGTGATGTTGAATCAAAACAAGCTTTACCATTCAACCTTTGACTTGTTGGATTTAGTCAATAAGGAGAATAGTGATATAAGTCTGTTATTGGAATCATGTGATAATGCCTTAGTGGCCATTGATAGCTTTTATCGGTGAGTTATCCAATGATGTTGAGGTATGATAATGTTGGCAGACTAAGGGTGTGTCTTGAACCTAGAGGGTCTAGCAAGTGAGTGTGATTAATTTTCTTAGGTAAGCTAGAGAGTTTTTGGCATCTCTTATTATCATTAGTTAGTGTGAGCCATCTATCTATGATTCACAAACATTGTTGGTAAATTTATAGAAACTCATGGAGGTATATTTTATAGCCCTTGTTGGAACACACCCTTCCTAAAAGAAAGGTGATCATGATTTGAGGTCCCTAGGACTAATTATGTATATTATATGATAGATATTCTCTATCATTTGGATGGCATCTAGACATTAGGTGATCTGATGGGAGTTATGAATCCTTGTACTTCATGCCATGTGTGTTGATCATTATGATGTGAAATTACCTTGACAAAATTATTAAAACACAGAATAATTGTGTGACTTGTCTTCATGTGGCTCCTCATTGTATATTAAACTATCATGTGTTGTGCAGATATTAATTTTCATTGATTACGTCACCATATTATGTGTATGTAGTTGACCTTCTAGGTTTTCACATTTTTTCTGATATCATCATTATCATATGGACATTTTATATACCTGACCATATGTTGTTGACTTTATAATGTGTGAATAATGGTAAAATTTATTGTCTAATAGACCTCCCACTTCAAAAATCATTCATGTGAACCTTACTTGATCTATTTGTTTAAAAAAATTGTTGTATAGGTATTTTGTGTACATACCTGAGATTAAATGTGACCTTGTGTTGTTAATAAATTGGTGTGTGGTAATGTGATCATACACCATTCATGGGATGTGTTTTCCCTCTTGGAACCCACTTATATTTGATTGAATTTGCCAAGGTATAATGTTGTATTATGTTTTGTATTCCTGCATCACTACTCTATCATTGAGTATTGGTGTAAATATGAGGTTGAGGGTAGAGAAGTGCTACATCCATAATGATTTTGACCAAGTATGGTCCAGGAAGTGCATTCTCTCATAGGCTACAAATCCACTTTTCCCTTTTACACAAGTATCCACTTGTTTAATTTAGTGTTCACACAACATGTGTCATGATTTGGCCATGGGATCTTAGTGCATAATAGTCACTTTATAGATATAGCGTTCCTTCAACCACCTCTTAATGTTTTTGGTAAAAGCAACTTTTCTAAAATTTTATTATTTAAACATTGTGAAGCACTAACTAGTTCTATAAATTGAACATTTATGCCAAATAAACAGGGTGGTACATGTTGGGATGCATTCATGTGTTGGCTTATAGGTGCCAACATGCTTTGGTTAAGGTATTTTTTTTATTGTACCTATTGGAAATATTATGGGATGAATATTTTTGAAGCATAACTAGAAATTATGTTGATTTTGTGTTATTTTAGAGTAACACAAATCCTTGATTAGGTGATGTTTAAAATCCTAGGTACCCACTTCACTCTTAGATAGAGTGATTTAATTTGAGTAATGCCCTTAGATGATTGTTTTTAGATGGTGGGATTGGTATCCCTTGAAAAATTTTTGATCTCATGTGTGTGTTGGAGAACATGTTATAATATTTTGGGTTGCATGTGATTCCTAGTATGGCTTCTTCAATGTCTAGTATGGTTGGTCTAGGACATTGCACTAACCCATGTATAGTTGGTGATGTCTTAGAGTAACCATAAAAGCATGTATTACTACCTTTGTGTAAGTACATTCTGTAACAAATGTTCTTAAGCTTATGCATATGGTATAATGTTTTAAGTGGAAGGTTTACACTCTTTATTTGTAATTATGGTTTCAATCTGGTGGGATTGGATGATTATAATTATTGGCCTCATGTTTTAGGTTTGTGTGTGTTGACACATGTGGTTATGACCCTAATAAAGTTTTATATTTGGATTGTTAATTTGGTTTTGACATCAATTTTTGTCTTGTGGTTCTTTAGCTATATTTTCTTGTTTAGGAGTACTATTAGTACCGTTCCTAGAAAGTATATCAAGGTAAGTGTTAGTTTTTGTGTTTTGGGACACTATATGCTTTTAATGTTTTATAACCACCTTACTAAATGGTTAGAATGGTTAATATCAATGGTGTTATATTAAAATTAACACCTATTACCTTAGGATTATATTCATTGATGTAGGCATTTTGGGTTTGATGAACCTATTACAACTAGTTTTATCAGATTTTAATATTTTTGATGGCCTTTTTATGGCATGAGAGTGGAAAATTTCCAACCAAGTTCAGAGATTTGGTTTAATTTTTTGTTGTGATAGTTTTCTGTAAGTGTTATTTATCCTTTTCAATGTCATGAAGGACAAGTGAAGATGGGAAAGAGGCTATTACTTGGCCTAATAGATTAAATAATGTAACTATTTTGATGATAGTAGATGGGAATGCTAGTGAGATATGGTTGAGACATTGCCACCCCATAATGGGTGGAGAGATTGTGTATCAGTATTGATTGGTTTTGTTAGAATTTTTTAGAAAATTTTGATCTTGATTGTTGATAGTCATTAGGATGGCTCCTCTTTAAGGAGGGGAGGATGTCATGAACCAACTTTGTGTCCCCTTACAAATACTATATTATATCTTGCTTAAGCATGTTTTGATAGTACTGAGACTAATGAATATTGATGCTAATCTTATTTTAAATAGAGGAGATGCTAGATAGCTTGGGTAGCTATTATTATTATGCCTTATCATAGTTGACACTCACACTAGATTAATTTTATCCTAATATACAAACTACTTACACTAGACTCATTTTATCCTATTATATGCCACTTTAGTTATTTACATTACTTTATGTTATTGATATATCATATTTTACTAGATGTGTATTGACATTAATTATTTTTTTACTTGGTGTTTGTGTTCACAAGGCATGCTCGAGGTGATAGTTATTAGGACTGACTCTTGTTCCTTTTTAAGCTATTGAGGACTATGCTTAGATTATTAGTTTATGTTGATGATTTTTTCTAATTTATTATTATATCAACATCATTCAGGTACTATTGATGTCCTATTTAGTGGATGTAAGCACTAGGCTACGAGCTAGGCTTGGTAGTGGGTTTGGATATCTCGAATATATTTGAGAGGTGATTGAGAAGTCACAAGTCACTCTAATGGGTATAACATGTACTATATGATACTGAGCCACTATCATTTATAATCCTATTACATTATTGTTTAATGTTTTATTTATCTTGCCTTATCTTGCATTTGTGCATGTTGTTATGGTTCCTTACTTGGAGTATCGATTTAGTATTGTTGCCTTCTTTTCCCTATTATGTGTATGTTTGAATTTTTATTTTCATGCTTGGTTAACCTCCCTAGGTGTTTTGAAAATTGGATGATAAGTCATAAGGAAGTAGCTTACCTTTTTAGCATGTTATGTTATTGGTTCAAGTTTATTTAGAATCGTGTGGGTCTCTTGACCTTGGAGTACATATTTGGTAACCCCTCCATGGGAATATGTCCACCTTGGACTTCGGTCAATTTAATGATTATTTTTTTATTTTTATCAATTATTATCTTACAATACTACATATTATTTGTTAGAATCAATCTCAGGTGGACATATAGGATTCATTTGTTAATATCATCCCATTGGTAACTTTGTTGATTTTGTTGATTGTTATTTATAAATGATTTTATTATTTATTATTGTATAATCGATGTATGCCTTGCTAATTATTTATTTTAACTATTTCATTAATTAATAATTATCTAAATTTTTTTATTAATTACTTAATGTTTTTTCATTTATATTCAACTTAAATATTTGTTGGTTTTGTGGATTGACCTTTGATACTAGTCATTTTATTATTATTTTTATATTTTTATAGAAAATTATCTTATGGATTTTGTTAATCTCCTATATTATTTGATGGTTTCCATTGTTAGTATGATTTTAATAGATTTGAGAATTAATTAACCAAATAATTATTTCTTTTTTTATAATATTCTTAATTGGGGGAAAATGTCATATGTTTTATTACTTCTTTTATTGGCTTATAAAACAAGCTACGGAGCATTCACTAGAGAATGATTATTTTTATATATATAATTTTTCTACCATCTAGTGGGGGTTTTCATTTTATGTGGTCTAATGCTGAATATGGTTGGGGGGTGTAAAAATTGAAAGGAGGGCATGGGCATTGATGAGGGGAGGCAGGAAGTTTTCATTTTCTTTTTCTTTTTTAAAAGAGGGAAACATGGGCCATGGTTGGGTGTGGCATCTCATCTTTCTATTTTGGTTATGTTGAAGGAGGATTTTTTCCTCTTGAATGTGAGATTAAATGTTGGATTGAATTTTATTTTGCCTTGGATTTTTGTATTACAATCATGTTCTAGGAGAATCTTCTTTGGTGCTAATTAGGAGTTTTTGTTTGGTTGCATAAACTTGGGGGAAGGGGGAGTTTTCTCCATTTATTATTTTATTTTTACTTATTTTCATTTTGCATCCATTTCTTTTATGGATGGGTTGACTTCATTGCCATTTTTTTGAGCAATTTCTATTTTGATTGGAGGATTCATTCATGCTTGATAGTGGAAGGGGGTGTGACTTTGGGAGAAGGTGTTGGGATAGGGGCATCAAAGCTAGGAGAAGGAACATAAAGTTGGGCATAGAGGGAATGATGATAAGGGAGTTTGGATATTTGAATGCCTGTGCTAGAAAGCAAGTTAAAAACAAAAGAAACATTGCATTGACCCTTACCTGCAAGAAATGTTGAAATGCCCTGTTTACCCAGGTTCAAAAATAAATAGTAAATTTATGAAGGTGACTATGTCTATGATTTAATGTAATATCCAATGTTGGATAGAACTTATTTTTCCTAGGATCTCCATGTTTTATTTTACTGGTTCAGATCTCTTATTACCCTACATTAGAAAATATGGAGGAACTATGGACAAAAAAGTGGTCGACTAGAGAGTGCAACCATGTTTGTATCCATGAAAATATGTACCTCTCTGAGTATGCATAGAATTAATTTCATAATGGAAAATGTTTTCTATGCATTAATTTCCCAATGGAAATAAATTGAGTATTTGTAAAATTTGGGCATTTTAGCTAAGATTAAGTATTAACCAAAATATCTATGTTGCCCCCAAATTGGGTTAATTAATATCTTAATCATTATGCTCTAGTTGGGATCTTTATTATGGTCTTGTTTACATAGATAATGTTTTTTCATATATTTTGTATAAGGTGGATAGATTTATTCGAAACCTGACCCCCCCATTTATATGATTAAGTTCATTCTTATATTTAATATTATTCATATCCCCTTTTTAGACTTTAAGTTATGGTTTATAATTAAAAAAATGATTTACCCTTCTGATTGTAAACCTCTATTATACTCCTATGGTTGGAATGGGTTTTTCCCTCAACTGGTTTGGCTAAAATTACTAGTCTAGGATTGTTTATTGGGTTATGTTGTTTTCATTGAATGAGGTCACTTTTTAATTCATTTTTGGATCTATTAAATTACTTTAAGGAATAAATTTTGTCTATACCTAGCTATGTTAAAGTCAAACCATGCTAAATTATATTAATGATGTTACACTTTCCCCTATTTTGATTTGATTGAGTCTATGCAGCTATTAGGGGTTGGTTCTATTGAGTTTAATTATTTTAGTCTAAAATAAACCTCTTGTTATGAGGATTGGACCTTGGCTAGACCTTTCAATATTATGAATCAAATATAATAGACCCTAATTTATGATGTAAATTATCCTTCATATAGATGAAATGTATGCCTTGCATTACTCAAGCCAACTGGTTTGACAAAGTGTTATGGTTTTAATTTTACTTCATTGCTTCTTTTATCCTTGTTGATGGTTTTTATGAGCCTTTACTGGTGGTTTAGTATCTTGTGTATACCTCTTATCTCTCCCAAGTACTTGGTTGTTGAAACCCTCCACTAAACTAATAATTGGGATGGTAAGGACCACCATAGGTTATGCTCATAGTGTTGGTTTTGAGGGGTGTCCTCTTTGTAATATTCACCCTTATCTGTTGATGTACCTAGATTTCATATGGCAGCTTGTCTCTCACATGTGCCTGTTGATGTATGATGTTGGTGTGATGGATTATAGTTGATTATCCATTTTATGTTTTCATTTCATTTCATTACCTTACACATCTTTATAATATTATTATGTTATAAAAAAGACATTATTAGATATGATGTTGACATTGAAGGCATTCTTGATGATAGTTTATTGATTCTTGTCTATTTAACTAATTGTATTTAATTATTAGGTATGCATTTATATTGTGATCTATTTACCCTATGATTGGTAGTGTATTTAGAATGCATTATCTTACACTTGATCCTTATATGTTGTTGTATGTACATGTGTTAGTGATATACTTCTTGGTTTTAAGTATGCGCAAAATTGTAAAAAATTTATTATTGCAACAACTTTAATTATAGTTTCTTTAACTTTGAATTTATATGAAGGTAAGATGGTGTTGTCTTATGGTATGCTAGAGACAATTAGAGGTTATAAATTTCCTTGATGGAGTTATGTATATATTTACATAGATTTTGTAATGAATATTATCTGATGACATTCTCATGGCATGGAATGTCTATTTATTATTTAGACTTACCTCTTGTTTATGTCAATAGATTGATTTTATAAGACAAATCTTAATTTTAGCATTGTTATTGAACACATGTTCCTTAACATGTTTATGTCCTTTGCTAAAAATAAGTTATTTCAAATAGATTATCCAAAAAGTCCCTTAGTGACTCAAATCAATATGTTTTCATTACTATACTATGGAAATGAATGTTTATTGGTCATAATATCATTTTAATTGAGCTTAATTATATTACTTAAGCAATGAAGTAAGTCATATTAGTGATCTTCTTATGTGGGCCCGTAATTATGGATTATGGATTATACCATTAACAGTGTTGTAGTGATTGAGATGTATGGTAAGTTTTTAAAAAATTATTATTTTAGTTATTTATAATGCAACTCTTGACTAATGGAAAGTTGGTTATGTTATCATTAATTTTTTCATGATAATAGATAGTCATTGGTTATAGTATATATTTGTGATTAAAACTATAATCATATCTTGTCAATGAACTTTTTGATATACCTTGTGTTGTGATTATTAAAATGTGAATAATCTTTGTGATTAGTAAATAATCCCAGAATGAGGATGAGAATTTAGTAAGCTATGAAACCCTAAATATATACACTTTGTTATATGATTAATTAGTCCATCTTTTCAATGAGTTACTAAATCATAATCTTCCTTAATGAACACATAAGTTAATGTCTAAGGCTAATTAAGTAACAAACTCTTACATGGCCATACACATGTTAATTGAATGGAGTGAATGCATATGTTTATACAATAATAGGGTATGATAAGTAAAAGATAAGTAGGAAACATTTCGGTGTAAACACCCCTATGGAAGGCTTATAGGATGATGTTTCTGTATCACAAGAACTAATTGGTTTCCAAATGTCAATTGTATACTTTTTCAATAGGAAGCTCATGTGTGTGATGATATCCACTTTGTGTTAAGTATATTGTAACTGATATAATTTAATGATAACAATATTTCATCATCAAGTTATATCATGTGAATGACCTTTCTCAAGTAAGGAATGAAGGTGCAATGTTACCTAAGGAACTCATATCATGGTGTAATGATCTAATGGGGTGGTATCATGCAAATTGATCCTTTGCTTGGTACATCCCATAAGTCTATGGTAACTTAATTGCCTTGTCATGTTGGACTTAGCAGTGGAGAAGAGATCTCTACTTTATGATCTCATGATGTGATAAAATTGCTTAATCAAGTTAGTGAGATGGATCATTATGTTTGGTCATTTGGACCTCCATGCTTAATTATTGAACTTCTATCATATCTTATTTACTTATATATCAATTGGCTAACTAGACATCTTTAGATGTACTTAATTTTATTTTGGTGTTTTATATCATTATCCATTTGGGATAATTAGGATGTTGGTTGTTAGTTACTAGCTCTTCCTTTAGTGTTGTTAGGATGCATTGCATTGCATTAATTTTATGCAGTGGGGTCTTTTGATGTTTCATTGTGCACTCTGAAAGTTAATCCCAAATTTTATTTTATTTCAAAGTGGTTGTCTAGCAATACTTTTTGATTTTAAGGGGTATTAGACAAGGACATTTATTTCATTCTAAGGATTTGGGATTATGAAAAAATCTATGGAAGACAATAGGGTATTTAGGTTATTGAATTAGAAAATATTACTTTAAGGGGTTATTAGACAAGGACATCTTATTTCTTTTTATTCTATTGGTTGAGGATTTCAATTCTTTTAAAGTGTGTTTGTCTTCCTATCAGGGATGGTCAACCCTATAGTTGTATCACTCTCATCAAGTATGTTATAAGTTCCCTTCACATTTTTTTCCTCTTTGTTCCCCAACCACCTTGCCATGTAGTTAAGCCACTAAATTAGATCATGAAATATTTTTTGTGTTAAGGAACTTAGATCAAGAAGAAAATCCCCTTATTAAAATATGAAAGGATTTGTAAAGTTAAGAAGATGCGAGGATCTAGTGTAATAGTTTTAAGCCTTCAAAATTAGGCTCAAGAATCTGAATTATTTTGGGTAATGCTCTCAAAACCCAATATGGAAGACACTTTTTATAGGGTATTTAGGTTATGGAAGGCTTAGAAAATATTACTCATCATAAATTCACTAAAGACACCTTTCTTTTTTGTGAAACTTATTGTTAATTCTACATGGGATGGTTCAATTGAGAACAAATAATGTTTTCAATTCTATTCTTGTCCATCTATCATACTGCCTTTGTTCAAATGGTGAATGTTAAAAAAGTAGAAATTTTTTTTTATCAATTGTTTAAAAAAAGGCAATAAAATTCCATCTCCTTGGTTTTGTGTTTCCAAAACTACTATTATAATATTGGAAAATTACCATCCAAATGTTTAGGGTTTTCTCTTTTTTCTAGGTTGGCCAAAACTATTCATTGGGAAGCATTGGTCAATTCTTTTAAAGTGTGTTTGTCTTCCTATCAGAGAAGATGGTCAATTGCAATTCTAGATAGTTGTATCACTCTCATACAAGTATGTTATAAGTTCCCTTCACATTTTTTTCCTCTTTGTTCCCCAACCACCTTGCCATGTAGTTAAGCCACTAAATTAGATCATGAAATATTTTTGAAGCAGCTGGAAGGTGTGTTAAGGAACTTAGATCAAGAAGAAAATCCCCTTATTAAAATATGAAAGGATTTGTAAAGTTAAGAAGATGGGAGGATCTAGTGTGATAGTTTTAAGCCTTCAAAATTAGGCTCAAGGATCTGAATTATTTTTGGTAATGCTCTCAAAACCCAATTCTATTTGGTGCAAGCTTTTGAGATTTAAATATCTTGATTTAAATAACCCCTGGAATGTGGTATTTATCATGAGCCACTCCAAAGGTTCATGATTTTGGAATTTTTTAGAAAGAGGAAATTTGATGCTTGAATTGGCCTGGAGGAGATGAAGGACAGAGATCAGTCTTTGATTTTAGAGCATGTTTGTTGGACCATCAATAATGGTTGGATAAGAAAATTTTGGGATGATTCTTAGAATGGTCATAAGCCTTTGGCTGATTTTTCATATCTAGAGGAGGAATATAGATGTATTGTTAATTCTACATGGGATGGTTCAATTGAGAACTATGTGGAACTTCATCAGAATAATGGTTTGACCATTGTCCTCTTGGGTTTGGAATAATTTTGAGGCTTTAGACATTTCAATGAAAGAGTGACGTCAGAGCCTAAGGAACAAAATAGATGGTGTATTACAGGTATAGTTGTATTTAGATTGTTAATTGACTGATGAATCAAATTTTTTTCCTAAACTCCAAGGAGGACTCATTATATTAGATGAGAGCCAAACTAGGATTGTATTCTATCAATCTCAGTTAGCAAATGGAAAAGGTCAAGGAGACCTACAGGTGTAAGGTCAAGGAGATCAGCTGAAGCATTCAAGGAGGGATAATAACTCAGGCTAGAGTTGTTGTGTTGAGCAAGAGAGAGAGGGAAGAAGGTCTTGAAATGATGATCTAGGAAAGATACTTGTGTTGGGATAATATTAGGATTCAAAAATTAGGGGCATTTTCCTGGCTCACTATTCATAATTGCATTCTCATGCATGACATACTAGACAAAATTGGTTTTTATGTTTTGGTTCATTGCATTCTTTAAAAATCTAAATAAAAAATATAAAATCATATATTATACGCATTCCCCTTTTCTTCCTAGTGTTGGTCATGACTGTGCTATAAATTTGAATATTGTTAGGCCTGGCCACCCTCTCTATTCACTACTTTCTCTTCTTAGCCTATAGGAGATTGCAATAATTCTCTATATGGTCTTTGGTGAATTTGTCTTGCTATTATGGTGTGGATGATATAGAAATAAATAAATAATTTTTGAAGGAAAATATAACCCCTTGTTGTCATTTTAAAATATTTAGAGGTTGCAATCTCAGAAGTGATCTCTTCTTAGATCAAGCATAGGAATAGTTATCTTCCTAATTGGGATATGAAGATGAGTGATAAATGGAGGATTATTTTCCATCCACCCATTAATAGGACATTAGTAAGCTCATGTAATATATTTAGAAATGATGAGTCTATATGGATTCCTTCTCCATTAAGGTGGCTTAAATTAAATTTTGATGGAGCCTCACGTGCAAATCTGGGTGCATCCAGTGTAGGATGTATCCTAAGGGACTATATTTTCTACTTGATCAGGGTGATTTATATAAAATTATTGGATGGAAAAAATAATAAATTTGAAGCCTTGGGCCTTTTAACTAGGCTTGATCTTGAAATCTAATGTAAAATAAATAATCTTCTAATTGAATGTGATTCTAAAATCAAAATTAATACTATCAAGAAAAAGGATTCCACTTCCTAGAAGTTAAAAAATATTTTATCCAATGTTTGAGATTACTTGGATAATTTTACATCTATAGAGAAGCTAACTCGACTGTTAATTTTCTAGCCAACTATGGGATTGACTGAAGGGAAGATATGTGGGTGGACAAATTTATATCTACTTGGGAAGATTTTCCTAAGGTTATTTCCATTTATTTCGGTTATTTAAAATAAAATAAAATAAAATTTATTTTAAATATGATAAGCAGTTACTATTGATTATTATTGATTATGGTTTGATATGTCCATAACTAGCTTCTTCTATCTTCATTAGTTTTTTGGTGGCATCATTTTCTCATTATAGCCTCAACCATGTGAACAAAAGTGGAAACAACTCGCATTTATGGAAAAGGTGGTGATATGACATTTTTTTCCATGTTGTTGCATTTCTTTTACACCTCAATGGATTTTTGGTTTTTGTGGGCATCTAGGTTTTTATTTCCATGGAGCATGAGATAGATTTGGTGATCAAGACTTTGGTTATCTATGGTAGTATCTCAACTCAAAAAATTGAATGTGAGGGTTGCATTTCTAGGGCTTGACTTTAAAACATTTTTTGGACCCCTACAGAAGAAATTTTTAGGCCATCTTAGTTATCTTGGGTGAGGACTATGTACCTCATTGCATGCATAGTAGAGTTAGTTATGTGATAGCTATGGCATTCACAACCAATATTATGGCTCTCATGATGGATAACTAGGTGGTATATAAAATTATGGAGGTATTTATGATGCTCAACCACCACCTTGGTCTTGTGGAGGACCTCAAAAGTGAGTTCTTGGGCCCCTTTATAAAATTATCTTTCTCTAGCTTAGACGGTGTTGGTTTGGTTCCATTATCAACTCTCAGTTATTTAGAGATGTGCTTCATGGATTTAAATGGTTTCATGGAGGAGATACAAAAAGAGGTTTGTGATAATGACTCTACAGAGGGTCAAATATTGACCATGCCTCCAATGGTGCATCTCAAGAGCCTAGGTGGAAGATGGTTCATCACAATCAAATTTGAATGGATGCAGTACAGTTATTGGTAAAATTTTACCTGATAAATCAGTTGTTTCTCCTCCTTAGTTGGAAGTGCCACCCAATTGAGTAGTCACAAATGTAATGAATGGATGTTTGGAAAGAAATCATGTGGTGGCATCAATGGGAAGTGTCAAATTTAGGACTCGCAGTTTGAGGAAGAAAATAGTAGGGAGTTCTTCATCTTTTGTTGTTCCTATAAAAGAGGTCATTCTTCTATATGATAAAGATGATAAGGATGTTACAATTTGATCATTTTGATAATGATAGGTTTTTAGTAAACTTTTTATTTTTCTCTTTCATTTTGGTTGGCATTTTTTCAACCCTTTTTAGGCACTTTCTATTTTTTATTCATTTTTTTTATGGTATTTGGATACATTTTGACATGCCACCTAGTCTAGCCATGCCTTCGTTCAGGATAATATATTTAAATAGATTTCCTTTATTATCTATCTATAAGTTTTTGTTATAATTTTTATATATGGGTAGGGTACACATTAAACCCCAATATTGATAAAATATATTCTTGAAACACAAACTTTAACCTAATAAATAACACAAACACTATAAAAACATATGTTAGTAATATTATAACTAACTTAAAAATATATTTCAATGAAATAAATATCTATAACTATATATTAATAAAAAAATTATAAAAAACAAATATGACCTAGTAAATAAATAAATGATACACCATAATAAATCATGAAATATACAAATTAATCTAAAACATAGAAAAGTTAAAACGTAATCCCCAAACTTTGTATAACAATGTGCTTATCTGTAAAACTATTAGTTGAAAAACTACCAATATACATGGTAATTGAGGAAGTTTAGTGAGTTGAGTTTGAGTTTTAGATAAAAGAATCCAAACAAACCATAAGGGAGATGAATCAAGTAGTCGTACTAGATAGAGAGTTATAGAACTGGGACAAGGAGATATTTTAACATCAAAATCAATACAAAGAGATATAACAAGAGATTGATACAAGGTCGAGATGAATATAAGGTTTCAATATGGGGAGTGAGGTCATAGATTTTAACATTGAATCACAAAGGTACTTGTCAAGGAGCTGAAGTGGATGAAGATCATGGGAATAGACTAATCCAATTCCATTTGAACTTGCTAAGGAATGAGATTTGAGTAGAGAAACATGACATAGAAAATTGATGATATCATAATGTCTCACTATATCAGTAAATAATACCATGTTATCTTTCATAAATTATGTTTTAAAGTTGACTTACATGTATTTTTAGAAATTTATGCTTGTTTACAATGAAAAATGAAATATGGGATACTATACATACATACATACATACATACATACACACACACACACACACACACACACACACACACACACACACACACACACACACACACACACACACACACACACACACACACACACACACACACACATATTCGATTATTTAGGATTTATTATATTCTACATTATTGATATTTTCAAACAAGTTATTGGAGAATAGATGTCAAAAGTTGTCTATGTAGGAAAAAATGAGTCATCGAGGAAAATAACAAAGTTTAAAGTTATAAAATACAAAATCACAGAGAAATTTGAAGTTGTCGCATAGATCATCATTAGATTCAAAGACTTCTATAAATTACATCTAGATATAATTAGTAGATCCTAAGACATATAGACCAATGATGTAAGATCATCTAAGGTATACAAGTAACATTTCATCAACTAAAATTAGTTTTTATAATTTTGTGTTGATTTTTTTATTGTTTTGTCATGTGAATATATAAGACTAAAATTGATATGTTGTGGGAAAAAATAAAAAATAGTCATCAAGAACATCCCTAAACCTAAATTTGATTACATATATAAATTAATGCAAAAAATATGTAGGTTAAAAAATAATCATCTTGATTTTAGACCATATGAAAATTTTATGAGTGTTTTATGTTGGATTTGGATATGAAGAGTCTTTCTCTAGAGATAAATAAATATCTTCAGAGATGAACAATCTTGATTTCTAGATACACTGTCTAAATCCAAAGATGCCTACAATCAGCTTTAGAGATGCCCAGAATTAATTTTGGGATCTATAAGACCAAATAAAGAGTGAGATCATATTTTGGGACAATATATATATATATATATATATATATATATATATATATATATATATATATATATATATATATATATATATATATATATATATATATATATATATAGTGTGTGTGTGTGTGTGTGTGTGTGTGTGTGTGTGTGTAATTCTAAAAATATACATTAACATAAATTGCTCTAGATATCTACAAATTCAGAAACATGAAAGTAAAGAGATCCAAAGATGATTGCTACCTATTTATATAAAGTATTTATATGAAATATATTTTTAATATTTATAAAAATATGTATTTATATATAATACAAGGTGTTTATATTATTTCAACTAATATGGATATCTAACCATCAATTTGTTGGAAATATTTTGAATTTGTTAAGATCATGATTGATTTTCTTCAAAAAAGTCATAAGTTATTTGGAAAATAGCAAAGCATCTATATTATCTCCAAAAAGGGCAAAGTGAATCTAATATTTCCCATAACTTCATCCTTGAATAATGGATATTAATATTAGTCTCAAAATATCATATGCATCTAATTTGTTATATTTTTATCGTATAATAAGAATAAGTTTAAAACTGATTTGTTAAGTTTTTATTCCTAAGTATGAAGTTTTTGAACAAGTTATTTTATACAAAAAATAATAATCCTTTAGAATATGTAGCAAAATATAACTCAACTATTCTATATCGATAATTTGTATCTAACAAAGCATTTCGGCATTTTCATAGTTTCATATTTTTAGTTATTATTCTAATGGAAGAGTAAAGGCCCTATCAAGTTATGTAAAAAGGTTAATTTGTATTTATGTTTTCTAAATTATCTTTATCTATGCTTTTTCTTCAGTTATGAATATTTTCTTCATTCCTATAATATGAAAACTAATTGTGTCCATAGACCAATAGTTTGTTACCTTATTTCATGTAATTTGTGGTTCAATTCCAGAAATTCAAATTATGCGACTGTGTTTCCTTTGCTACAAAGTATTTTTTATTTATGTTAATGAAATTTAGATAATTTTTTTTTTTAATTCATGCAAGTGTTTTTTTAAGAAAATAAATATTACATTAATGTATTGTGTTCCCTATTTCACATAGCCTTTATACACCAACCCTTGATTAATATGACTTATCTGAATAAATTTAATTAAATGAAGAGGATTTATGACACTCATTATTTTTGGTCTTGATTATAGGTGTAACAACCCCATTGGGTTTGACTTAGAAAAAAGTGATTTTTTTTTTTTAATCAATGTATTATTTCATTAGAATTTACCATGAAAATTTAATTAGTGATATAGATATAACACTCTTAGTATGTTAACTATAAATAAGCATGTGACTTCTAATAGTCACTGATCACTATCAACATATAAAACACATAATAACCAAATATGGAAAGTAATTACAAATGCCCATCCATGGATGGTACAATGATACAACCATTAATGCCAAATTATAACTAAGTAATTACATCTCATAAAGGATAATGTCTCAATAATAATAAATACAATACAAGATACAAAGCTCCATAGACCATGAGTTCCCTGAACTCTATTATATATGGCAATCTCAAGTGCCATCTCCAATGAAGTAATGCTATGGAGATGGAGAGCATCATCCAAGCACTTTTCCACACCACCCATAGAGCATCAATCTCCTACACAATCCCCCATTAGGAAACGGCCCTCCCTTCATAGATGAGTAGATAGTGACAATGTTGGAATCTAGAGAGACAAGTTAGTACTATGTGTTTTATGGTTTATAATAACATGCAGTGTAACATAAATAATTTTTTTCTAACATGATATCACATAAACATGTAAATAATACATATGAAATGACAATGTCTAAATAACATTACTTTGGTCAAACTTTTTAATAGTCATTGGTCTCTAGGATCAGTCAATTTGAAACACACCACTTGATCGGATTACCTTCATCTAACATTATGATGCTCTTAAGCTAGTGAATTCCATCTAAATACCTACTCAATACTATAAATGTGATATTTAGTTAACATAAATATAACTAATAGACTCATACATATTATTTCTTACGAGCAAGTATAAAACATGTTAAACATAACAATAATCAAAATGAATACATTTAGTCCATAATATTATCTATGACAATAAATAATAAGTAAACCATTAAATTTTATACCAATTAGGTATAATCTATGCTCAGACTACATACTACTATTTTTTTAAAGTAGATTCAAACATAGTACATTCTATAATATACACCAATATCATAGTCCATTATTTTATGTACACACTAATCAATTTCAAACACCCAGTCATAATAAAGAAAATCATAATTATTAGGATAACATAATCTTTAATTTAAAAAATGTTATATTCCAGGAAGCTATGTGTATATATAAATATATTTTTTCATTCGTCAAGAATCTATAACTTAGTTTTGAACCATCAATTTAACTATATATATAATCACTCATCACATGCATTGTTATATATATATATATATATATATATATATGAACTTTGTATACACATAATGTTTTAAAACATTATCAATTACTTATGTTTTCTATCTTGAAAGAACCCATTAAGTCTCAATATTTTTGATTACATGTCCTAAAGGGTGCATTACGAAAGGGGTGGGAAGACCATTAGTGTTTTACAAGATTGTTATCCCTTTTTCCCACTTGCTATCTACACACACATCTCCTAAAAACCATTCTCCTAAGCTTTGACTTCTATTTTTCACCTTCCTCTTGTCATTTACCATCTTCATTAGTCCTTTCCCTAACCTAAACCCCTTTCTGTTATTTTACATGACTATGTTGGCCACATCAACCCTGTATTGTTATTTACGAAGCTTACTAAGAACTAGGTCTATCATGGCTGACATAGTTCATAATCTAGTTAGTTTTTTCCAATTACAATACTAGGTCGATCAAGTCAACCTTGTCAGCCTAAACTTTTAGAAGGGTTTATGGTTAGATCTACCTATAAAAACATATTCATTTTTCCATTTCTAATATAAGAGAAGAAGTAAGATATATTGTGCATTTACTTATTCACCATTATACTTGATGATCAATCTTAGGGTTTTAGAATTTCTTTAGAGATATAGATCTTGTCTTGTGGAGAAGTATTTTAGATACATTGATAGGTTGTGTAGCCTAGAGATGATTTATCCTCATTATCCATACATCCACAAAAACATCTTTTGAATCACCTAAGATTGAGTCTCAATGTATTTATCTTCAAAGGTATTTATTCCTAAATTTATTTCTCCTTTGTAAGAGTAGATAGATATGCATTTGTACTTATTTTCCACATATTAGGATTATGTCTACATTGATGTGAGTATATGTCTTCTATGCATGTTTACTTTTATTGTTTATTACCCCCAATTTGTGCCACAATCTTTGGTGACCATTAGATTATATTTTACTTTACTTGTTATTAGTTTAGTGAATATGAAAACATAGGACCTAGTTAGGGTTATTACATAGTTTTTCTTGACCGGAGGCTTTTGAACCCTCCCTATTGATATTATTGTGGTAATAAATCCTTTGGGTAGGTCTAGTGGATCAATATTGGTCATGACCCTTATTATATAATGTATCCCCAATCAGAAGTGTAAGTAGGATCTATCTTCTCTGAGATAAGATTGATTTATAGAATCTATTGCATTTCCCATTGCATACATTCTGGTGAAACCAACATGGATCTAACCCTTGTATGTTTTATTTCACACTTTCATTTTTATTATTTAATTATTTTCTATACTTGTGATACTATGTCGAATAGGATGGTATAGTTATAAATTTTTTGTGAATATTTAACACATAATCATATCAAAATAACTCTATTTTTTGTGCAAGTCTTCATCAAATATAGGTTATTAGATTAGATAGGTCAACATATTACTCTTATTCAATCTTAGATAATAATCTATGTAAAATAAGTAAACTTAGTCTTTTAGTTAGCATCCATAATAACAAACTAGGTTGACCAAGTCAACTTAGTACTCTAGTCAGCATCTAGAATAGCAAACTAAGTTGGGCAGGTCAACTTAGTCATCTTATCTCACTTCAGTAAATAGGGGTTTATAGAACTAGGTTGATCTAGTTGACTTAGTTTGCATAACTTGAAATCAACATTCAAGGCACTTCAGCAAAAAAAAATCAATATTAATCATCCTCCAACCTACCAAGGTTCCTCTCTTTTTTCCTTTATCAATCTAGTATATATTTTGATTTTATGCAAGTTTGCAGTCTTTAAAACTGCAATCCTATAGAAAACTAAGTCAACCTCATTCACATAGTTATGTATCTTGTATTATATGTCAAATATTAATTCAACTTGGTCTACTTTGTTCTTAAAGACTCTTTCCTCTACAAAACATTAACGACGTAGTCAACTCTACTTTATACTATTTTAATACATTCTCATCTAAACCAACTTTTTACCATTCTTAATTTGGTAATTAACAATAACTTACTAGTACTTAATCTGCACTTTAATTTTTGGTTATTTTCATGCTTATATTATCTCACATAATCTAATTAGTGGTTTTTCAAATTAGGATTTAGTTACACTATTTTTCTCCTTTTGTACACACTAGCAAATTACCCAACACCCATCTTGCTTTAGTTACATTGAAAAACATTCTTATTTTTAGCACACTATCATTTTGTTTGACATAGTCCCTTATCATAATATATTTTTTATTATCTATAGTACTAAGTTGACCTGGTCAACCCTATATCCTTATCAAACTCTATTCTTTGCTATTTGTATTACTAAGTTGACATGGTCAACCTTGTACTCTTTTTTACTAGACAGGTTATAGTACTAAGTCAACCTAGTCAAACTTGCATCTTTATTCACTTAATTTACTACCCTATTTTAATTACCAAGTCAACTTAGTTGACCCTATACTCTTATTTTTCTCTTTAATTATAGAACACAATCTACTTGGTCAATTTTTTATCCTTCCTATCTCTTTGATTTTGCATCAGCTTTGTCTTCTATAATATCTCTCCTTCATCATAAAATTCTTATTTGAAGGCAACACTAAGTTAAATTCAATAGATATTATTAGTTTTACCTACCCCAATAGGTTCTCCTATAAGCATCTTGTGGCTCCTACCCTAGATGAAATTAATGTGCATGTAGTGACTTGCACTACAAACTATGGGACACCTCCTCATTCCTCTCCAGTTCACAATATTTTCTTCTCATTTCAAGATCAACCTAAATTAGAGTATACGTCAAAAAATTTCCTCATCAATGAGTTTTCTAAACATCAAGTAAAATATCCTTCTACTATTTATCATCTCATGATAAGTGGTCAAGTTTAGGATCCCCATTCACCTTCTCCCACATTATCACATGGATTTGGGGACACTAGATTCTTTGCTTATCAAAATCTTTCCTCTATTTTAACCTCTTCTCATATAATGACATCTTCCTCTTTTATTTCCTTCACCTCCATGCTTATTATCTCTACTAACATGGTAGGTTATACATCTAATGGGCCTCTTCTAAGACCCACTCTTCTCAATTATTCCACTAGTGAATCATTTGCTACCCATGGTAATCATGCCTATAGTGTCACTTTTTCTCATCCCTCTACTATTACATATTTTTACACACAAGAAAATCATGTTAATAGTACCTCACATACCAATAATTCTTCTCAATCTACTACTAACACACATAGTGGTACCCAAGCCACTACTACCAATTCCAATGCTTCACATAATACCACTCAAACCAATCAAATTTTATTTCAAGATATTAATCAAATTAATGATTTATAAGATAATAATATACATCAAATTATGAACAAAATCATCTTATCAATATTAAAAACAACCCTCAACAAGCTCCATGGGGAATACCTAACCTAAATGCTCCCCCACCTCCTCTTTAGGATTCCCATGGTAATCTATCCCTAAACCTCCTCTTGTCAACAAAATAATCAAGAGGCTTCAAAATGAGTCTCTTACACCTCAAATTTATAGCATATATATTGGAGGTATCACCCTTATGATTACTTACAATGGGTCAACTAAACCCACTCTCCACTTAAAAACATTTGGAAATATATAAAGACTAGGTCAAGTTAAATAATTTTTATACTACCAAGATAGTCACTAAACCTCTCATGGGTGATGCTTTAGATTATTAAAACCAACTCACATCTCATTCCATCACTAATTTAGAATATTTTTTCAATGTGCTAGTCTAATAGTTCTAGACTAGTGATCTCTCTTAAAATACCTTGGCCCATTTTATTAATTATAAGAACATTGAAACTGAAACCGTACAATATTCCATAAAATGGTGTAAAAACTTGTCTAAAAAATGTGAAAATAATATGGAAAATTGCAATCTCTATCATTTTTTTACCAACACTCTTTTCCCAAGTTGTAATATAACATCTAGACTCTCTCACTACAAACTTTAAAAAGGCCATTGACCAAGTAAAGCATCAAGATTTATTCATGTATTAATTTGATCCATCCTAGCCTTCTATAGTTACTCATCTATTAATCAAAAATAAGAATTTTTATGCTATAACTGATGGTGTCACCAACACTTGTGATATTATTCATATTATTCAAGCTATTTTTCCCAACCAGGGTTTGGAACAAGCTTATCCTCCCAACCACATCACTAAACCTCATTTATCTTCAAATAAATCACATCAATATTCATAAAAAATTATCCTTAGAGGACTTATAAAAACATATACCAAGGCCTCTACCATAATAACTTTATCTCACTTGTCCCATGAAATCTTGGTATGATCCCAATCAATGTGGTTGTTTTCATGCTAGTTGGGGTCATTCTCATAAGAATTTTAGGTAACTTCATAATTTTTATATGTATTTACTTCTCAGTCCCAATTTTGAAAATAGTTATATCATTTGTAAATTTCAAAAATCCTATGACATTTTCTTCACATCCCATGAAACATAAACTAAATTTTAAGATTTGATCCAGGATAATGCTCATTTGGACATCTATAAATATCCTCTTATAAATCACTAAGACAACCCAAAAAAACCTACCCCTTATACCAATAATGTTGATAGTCTTCTTAACCCAACTCCTGAAGAGAATGTGGTCAATATGACTAATATAGGAAAGGTGGTTGCCTTCTTTGATCCTCATGCCATTCACACTCCTTAATTCTATAACACTTTTCATGTTATCCAAAACTATTCACCAACTCACCTAATAGAGTTGGGACAAGAAGAAATTATATATTTTAATGAACTAATTCCAACACCTCCATTGGATAACATTTCACATACCATTTATACCACTCCTCTAACCTCTTTACCCATTACCAATGATGCAAACTTCTATGATCACTTCTTTTAATATATCCCAAACCAAACCTACATCAACTAACCCATATTCTCAAGACAATCTATAAACATGTCATCCAATTAAACCTTATGAATATTATCAACCTAAATTCACATGCACTTTAGCTCCTCCTTCTAAGGACCTCTTTTAATAATATTCCCCTCTTTCCAACAATCCTCTTATGGGGTTTGATGAGTGGGATGTCATTAAAGATCTTACTAATCTCTCATCTCAAATCGTATTTCTTGAACTCATGCAAACCTCTCCTTGTCAATGTAATCATCTTATGTAGTTTTTATTTAAAATTAACATCCCTCATCCTCCCCTAGTAGGATGTGAATCCACCTTACTTGGATCAGAATATAGAATTTTACAACAGTGAGAAGAGATGTCCATACACTTTGATGAAGCAATGGACACTTTTCTTTCCCTCAAATTACACATTATTTTTATGATCCCTAATGAAATTATAATTCATGTAGATGATCCTCCTCTCTTTATCAGTGTCTAAATTAGTGACATCTAAGTCAAGAATGCATTGATTGATGAGTATTTAGGAACTTGTATTACCTCTCTCAATTTTATCAAAACCCTTGGATATTTTAAATGTATTATTAAATCCACATGTAGCATGTGTCAAGGTTATGATCGAAGGAAAATGCATCCCTTAAGCTATATGTGGCTCCATATCACCATCCCACTTATCACCATTCACATGAAGGTGATGATATTGAAATTTCCTCTATCTTATAACATTTTGATTAGTAGGCCATGGACTCATCAAATGAGAGAAGTTGCCTCTTCTTCTTGTTAATGTGTCAAATTTACTCATAATGGAGTAATATATAAGATTCAAGGTGATAATAACCCTTGTAATTTTTAATAATTCCAAGATCATGGCATATTTAATATTCCCACCCTTGAACCTTTGCCAAGCAATCTGTTTCATAAATCTTAATGGTTTGACTTTCTTATCAATTCCACTTGAGGTTACAATGGTCACCTTGAACACATCAAGAATATACCCCTTAACCTATTAGATTTATATGATGATGAGCTTGATGAGATAAATATCAAGATCAAAACCTTGGATCTATCATCTCATCTCATTTCTCAGCTCCCCCCTTCTTCACAACCTCATTCCCATCAACCACCTAGTGATGATAAACCCATTGTCTTAACTAAGACTCAGCATTCCATTCATCACACCACATCAGATTACAAGATCATCCCTACCTATGCCATTGATCTTCATACATTTGATTATGATGATGGTTATACCTTAGATGATCCATTCTTAGGAGGTCTTGCTCAAGTGTGAGATGCTAAAATTATTTGTTATCATTCCTATTTTATTTAGTCTTTCAGTATTTATTCTAGCATTCCATCCTATATCATTCCTAATTTTATCATTTTCCCTATTTATTGAATGGTAGATATGGTGTACACACATCCAAATTTTGAAGAGCCTCATAGGAGTATGCCAATGGATTATGTTATGACTGGTCCCTATCACTTTACTTGATACTAGGACCCCTCTAGCTAACTTATCTCTGAGATGCTTGTGACTATCCTTAAGCCTTATGTGTATCCCATCCCTCCCTCAATAAAACCTATTTTAAATCCTATTCTCACTCCCTCTATAGCTAGGTCTCTCCTTGTTTCAGATCCTCTTTCTCCTTCAATCAATCCTCACCTAGTCTCTCCACTAGCCCCACCTTCCCTTGGTGATGGTTTTCTCCCTTTATTACAACTTACTCACTTGCTCATAAAATGGGTTGATCGACCATATTGTGATATTTATAAAGTTGTCTATCATTGTACTAGAGACTATTTATTACACAAAGATTCCTCAACTTCCATTTTCACTCCTTCCATTAGTTCACCTATAAAGTCTACTAAGAAGCATATATTTTTCTTCCATAGCACATATAATCATTCACACACACATTGTCATAAGCTTAGGAACTATATAGATATCTTACATCCCACTACTCCTCAACCCATAGACAATGCTATACCTACCCCAAAAGTATTACCTAAATATTTTCCCAAATATAGAGAGGTATATTATCGCTAGCACTAATGTGGTACTCATCACACTGATCATTACCACATCATTTAGTAGCATCTTAGACATAGTCTCATGACCATTATTTCACCTAATACCATTCTTCTCATAGGTTTCCTTTACAAGAAGGCTCCCCCTTCTCCACCTAACATTTCTCTACCCATGATTCTCTCACCTAGTGGATCCTTCTCCACCAATGACTCCTTCACTTATGGCCCATTCTCCATCAGTGACCCCTTCCTCTCCCATAGATTCTACTCCCATTTTTTCTCTTGAGCATCCCCTACATGATATCCCTCATCAGCATGATCCTTTAGGCATTCCTACCTTTTCCTTCAAGGATATTCATAATGAATTATTTTCTCAACTTTCCATGAAGATTGACGAAACTTTGGTTGTTGTCTATGTTCAACTTCATAGAGACTTATCAGATGTTATGAATCATGTATGTGGACAATAAATTAGTATGTATGAACACAATTATGGTTTTCTTAAATTTCTTTCATCAGTTGGATTGGGAATTTGTTCCAACTTTACATTTATCTATCTTATATCATTTGACATTATGTCAAATTCTTACCTATCTTACATGATGAATTTTATTTCTCATGATGTCATTATTTTTATTATGTTTTATTATGGATAATTTTACATGCTTTCATACTTCTTATTCATGATTTCATTTTCTATGGATATATTTTTCTCTTTCATGATTATTTTATTTATTGTCTCTATAAACACAAATAATTATTATTATGAATTGGATATACAAACCTTACTCCCTTTAGTCATTCCTTATTTACCATGTGATCAATCAGAAAATAATTCATCTCATTATATTATCCTTTTACTATTCAACTTCTAATATCCATTTATTCCCCTTATTTCCTTTTGTAAACTAAGCATACACATGATTGAGACTTAAGGTAACATGTTGGTTTATAATTAAGCCTAAGTGTTCTAGTTAGTCATGTTTTTGGATATTTAGCTTCATTTATCCAAATGCTAAAGATCATTCATGTGTATAAATTTATCTCTCATGATTGGTCATTCCAATTCCATATGGAAGAGAAATCTTAAAATCCATAAACATTAAAAATCCAAATCATTTTACAAAAGGAAATGATTTAAAAGGCAACATTAAAATTTTTAAAAAGTTAAATCATACTAAAAGGAATGATTATAAGCACATCTACATTTTATAATCAATGTGCACACTCCACATTTTATGTCATGATAAATTTTAGGTCCATTCAGGTGCACTTGGAAAGAATATTAGAAAAGGAGAATAAAAAATCCTTTAGTGCTACCTACTTTCTCACGTGAGTACCCAACCTTTTCAATAGACCAATGACTATGTAATGGGTCCTAAGGAATGGGGAACATGTCATGGGAAGGTAAGTCCATTTTAATTTTCTTGTTCAAAAAAACAAACATGATTTGATCTTAGTACCACACTTATTTGCCTACATAGCTTTATTCATATAGTGAATAGTTATCCTTTATATATTGATCATCACTAATCACTTAGTGTCTTTTCATGTCCCTAGTGTGCATCATGTATCATAGTTTATTCTCATTATATTCCTATATTATGCTTATTACATTCCCTTTTTCACTCCCCACCACCATAACATTTCCCATTGAGAAACATTATTTTACTCATTAATCACTCCCCTGGGGACTCCATTTGTGATTTGTAGTCTAAGACCTTAAAAAGGATAAGGACTTCCTCACAAAATTACCTAGTTTTTGCATAACCATTTCAAATATCCCTTTCACCATATTTTAAAATATTTTCCACCTCATTGGTGTTCCCTTTGTGAGTTGCAGTTTAAGACCATGGATAGGACCTAGCCTTCCTCACAAAATTTTCCAATACCCAAGGCACAACAAAATTGCATGTGTTAGATATGAAATAAGATATGATTGATTATGAGTTACATGTCATTGAAATTATTCCCATCTTAATTTAGTATGTTTTATTCTTAATTTTTTATTCTTTCACTTTTTAATCATCTTTTTTTTGATTGCATGTAAGAGTCCAACCATTTTTCTTAAGTTTCTCATAGTTCCCAACTTGAATTAGTGTGATTAATTTAAGACCATTTTGCCAATTTTTTTCTCTTTTATAATTCCAAACATGATTTAGTATGATTGATTGACTTAATTGATTTGTTCTTATACCATTGTTATTTCATGTGATTTCCTCTTTATTACATTATTTTCATACTTACCAATGTGATGTAGTGTGATTTTACTTGTTTTAATGTGGTGCCAATTTTTTTCATGGTTAAAAAAATAATTCCCTCTTGTTTACCACTTTTTAATATTATTATACTTAGGCATATTTTTTTTATTACACATTTCCCATTGTGATATAGTGTGTAGTGCATTTATTTTTGATTAATTATTCTTGTCCAAATTCTTTTTGTCTGTTTATTTTTAACCATGCATGTGTACTACATAATAATAGAAAAGAAAATGTTCTACATATATTTGATATAACATATACAATAAAATAATAATACATGTGATATAAATAAATATATCCATGCATAAATAACCATAACCAAAATATACCTCATAAGATCAACATCCAACTATCAAAACAATCTATCTCTATATATCATGTATTTTTATACCAAATACATAAATACTTCACTCCAAGTCTATGGTTGGGCTCTATCATGTCTATCATGTGGCTTATCCACACTAGATATAGATGATTCATATTATTCCCTCTACATGGTGTGTTGTAATAAGGATATCTGAGATCTCAAACCTAATACCTACACTAGCTAAATCATGATAGCCATGTGCATTAATCTCTCTTGAGATAGTGCCTACCAAGCTTGTGCATCTCTTGTTCCCACCCCTATCAGTGTCTATAATCCATCATCACATGACTATAGCTACCTATGTCCTCCCCCACCAGTCTAAACCAATTCATTTGAGTTGGGGAAGATGGTACTAGAAGATCATCTAATGTGGTGGGGTTGTATGGTGCCAACACTATGTCTAAAATATCATGGAGTACTGCCATGACTAAGGAGCCCCATTTAGTCTCCTCTATCATAGAGTCAATAAAAACCATAACCCAAATAGATATCATATCTTATATATATCTCAAACATATATCTATATGCAGTAATATTAAATTAGTATTTTATATAAAAGATTAACAAATCCAACATTTCTTACATTTCTCAATGACACCAATAACAGTAATCCCATCTACTCATCCATCAAACATGGTTTCTCCATTTCCCCATCTGATAATAATACCTTGATCCTCTCATCAATAGTGTCTTTATTCACCATCTCTTCGTTGGGTTGATTATTGGGTCATCCATCATGATAAATCTCATATTTACTTAATCTCATTGATGGAATATCCATTAATGGTGTACCCAAAGTGGCCAATATTCCTCTTACTATAGTGCTTGTTGTGGAAATTATTTCACCCATACATCCACATCCATGCCCTCTCCCCCTCTAGCTTCTAATTGTCATAATCAACTAGTCCATGGTCTCACACATGACAATCTAATCTTTGATCTTTTTATTAGCACTCCTCATATTCATATCCCCCTTAACTCTCTCACATGTCATGCCCAAAATGTAGGCACTACTATAGGATCTGATGGGCATTGGAGTCCAAACTCTCTTAGAAATTTTTTCATTAGCTATAGATCTACCCACTAGGTATATTGGCCTATGATCCTCTCTTGATCTAGCTCTAGTGCCACAGTCTCCCAACTCGACCAAATAGTAGAAATATGTTGATAGATATACCACATGATCTCTCTTCATGTGACTATGTATAAGATGACCCACACTACTTGGTCCTATCTCCATCTTACAACCTAAGGTAACCTTTCATTGAACACATGGAGTAACCCAATTGGATGATACATTATAAACCTCTCATATATCCATGCACTCAATAAAAACACTAGTCCCATGATCTTCTACCTTCCAAAACTTTACCATCATATTTATTATTTTGCTTATATATTTGTCTCTACTAAATCTTTATTCAAACCATAAAATGTTTTAGAATCCTGATGCTGTAGATAATGTTTTTAACTAGTATATGTTTATGTTCCAAACATTTTATTTTTTCACTATTTTATGGTAGTCTTTGCAGGTTTGCCTAATGTTCCCCACATTGGACACCTTCACATTTCTCACATCTCCTTCTTTATCTACATTACTAAGGTAAGTAAAGGTATGTATTTTTCAATTATATCCTTTCATTTATCTAATTTTCTATTTACTTCACTTTATTCATCTTTGATCATTATGTGTTGTTATGTTCTTTTACTGAAGCACCATCTTGTGTTGCCCTTATGTGACACATGATGAGATTTGAGTGATGCATATGTATACACATAATATTTTCAAAATTTATTAACTACTGGTGATTTCTATATTTAAATAATCCATTGATTCTCAATCTCTTTAAGGGCATGCCCTAAAGGGTGTACTGAGAAGGGGGTGGGACCATTAGTGATTCACCAGATTATTATCCCTTTTTACCACTTGTTATCTACACACTTGTCTCCTGAATACCATTACCCTAAGATTTTCCTCATATTTTTCACCCTTGTATAGTCATTTACCATCCTCATTATCCATTTCCCTAACCTAAACCCCTTTTTGGTAGATTACATGACTTTGTTGTCCACATTAACCCTATATTATTATTTACAAAGCTTACAAAGAACTAGGTCAGCCATGGCCAACATAATTCATAATCGAGTTAATTTTTTCCAATTACAATACTAGGTTAATTAGGTTGACCTTGTCATCCTAAACTTTTGAAAGGGTTTATGGTTAAATCCACCTATATAAGCACATTCATTTTTTCATTTCTAAGAGAAGAAATGAAGAAGTAAGATATAGTACGCATCTACTTATACATCATTATAATTGAGGATAAAGCTTAGGGTTTCATATTTTATTTGGAGATATGGATCTTATGTTGTGGATAATTCTTTTGGACACATTGATAGGTTATGTATCTTAGATATTATTTATCCATTTTATCCGTACATACCTATTGACCAAATTTAACCATGTAGGTCAAATTAAGACCCCTATAGGTAAAAAATCATTATTTATAGTTTTATATGAGGTTTAATACTATGTAAAAATGTATATCATAGTTCAATTTATGTTATTTAATGTCATATTATCCTTGGTGATTAGAATTTTAGTCTTTATATCATTTTGAGTCATTTTGGGGATCAAAATAGAGCATTAAATGAGTTATATGACCTCCTTGGGAAGTGTAAAGGCACAATAATGGTTATTTCACGTTCCATGTGTCATATCATGCCTTAATCAGCTATTAATAACTGAAAAGTGGTATGTTCTTTAGAAGAAAGGGTAATTTTCTTGAAAAATGGAAGAGTTTGACACTTATACGACCCATGAGGGAAGGTGAAATGGGTTATAAGGAAATATAACATCTATTAAGCTTCATAATATCCATTTTCATTCTTTAATTTCTTTTTAAGTGTAAAAATTGAGCTAAAACCATTCTACTCCTTCTTCACCCTTCTACACACATAAAACTAGTCAATAGGTTTATGATTGGTATGGATAGTTGGAGAAATTCCAAGTCAATCTCCTTTGGGAGATTAAATTAAAATTATATATATTAATTTACATCACAATATTTTGAAAAATGGTATCATTTTCATTTTTAACTATCCTCATGAAGTTGACTATGTTTTTCTACTTGTTAATATGTGCACCCTACAAGTTTTGCTCTTGTTTGGATGATTTTTTACATTCTAGTTGCTAATATTGGTTTCAAATGATCTTTGATCCCTTATATAAATTTTTCCAAGATTTGCTTCACATTTTTTAAGGATTTGATAGATCAAACAACTCACTTTACAAAAGGGTGTTGATATTGAACTTCCATTTAAATTTCACCATTTCTAGAAAGTATATTTATCTAAAATGGATTTTATATTATGTAATATGGTGTTTCACTCTTTTAAATTGTCATTTAAATTTCCTTATTCCAAATTTTCAACCTCCAAGGTGAGCATCATTGAGTTTGTAGTTCATTGGCATGTAGAGTCAACTCCCCGCTCCTCATCACTCTTAGTCATGACTTGTAAAGGTTTTAATACTTTACATAGAAGTGTGATGAAGTTTTAAAATATATATTATATCTTATTTTAACATTAAATAGTGATTTTAACCTTTAAATGGTGAATAAAATGATATGGTAGTCAAACTCAGTTACATATATAGTTAGGTAGCCATGAATGAACATCTACAAGCATCTATTGGAAGTGTATCATGTTAGAATATAGTTTTTGAGACTTTTTTCAACACTTTTATAGTGATTAAATCCATTTGAATAATTTTCAAAGATATCAGGCCTATTCATGAGACCACTCACTATACACATGATTCCAATCTACTCACTACCTACCTACAACTCATATACACCTATAGGTGCCCTCATAAAGACCAATCATACTAAAATGAAGTGTCCAAGATAATAAATTTTTTGAGATTGAGTAAAGTATTTTTCAAACTTTATTAAAATATCTAAACTACATTTTAAATTACAGACATGCATATGGCTCATAAGATCATATACTACCTACACAATAAGATAACCACCTACAGGTGGCTTAACAGAGAATTAAGGTACTCATATGGAGTATTGATGAATAGGTTTAAACCTTAATTGGAGTTATAATTTATTTAGTATATCATGGTAGACCTACTTGAAAGGCTAAGATATCAAATGGTAGTGTTGATCACCTTCTAGCATTCAATGACTATGTTCAGGAATATAATCCCTAAACTAAGAAAATAGAGGTCTAGAGCATTTTATTGATATTACATTAAAAGTTTATAAATGAATTTCATGCATCATAATGTGTTTTTATGTAATTCCACATATAGTATAGGTAATTTTCAAGTTTTAAAGGTTACAAAGTTAGTGGAAGACTATTTTTGAGAGACCTAAATATGCCCCTTCAGTCATTGTTTCTAGGTAGTATTCACCTACAATTTTGAGTCCCAAAGAGACCTCTCCATCCAAAATTTGAAAACACTACACTAGAAAACTATGATTTAATTATTTAAAATAATTAAATTGACTTTTATGATCTAAAATATCAAATAAATATGATGATATACTATCTCTTGGTTCTCATAAACACTTATAGGCATATCTTGGTCTAAAAAGACTACCTACAGCTGGTTATGAAGTTTCATAGTCCATAGGATGAGATAAAATGTAAAGACATAAAAAAATTTAGACAAATATTTATATCAAATAATTAAAAAAGGTCTCAAAGTGTTCCTAAGGAATATATACCACATGTTCAAGGATAAAAGCAACATCCAGGACTCTATATAATCAAATGTAGGCGACTGCAAGGTGACAATGAACTAAGATAAGATGTTAAGTGATGATATATCAAAATTAGGATGATAAAATATGTCCAAAAAAATTATAAATTATATTATAAAATATCAATAATTCCTATGCACTATTTAAAATTACAATCAATGCATAAACTTCTGTAGGTAGGCCCTTGTTTTACTTAAACATAGTCAATTTTAGTTGTATCCAACAATAAGAATAAGAGTGATGTTGTGAAATTTTTATTTCATATTAAATAATAAAATGGGTTTTAAAAAATTTGAATTTAACCTATTATATCTTCAATAATCCTATGAACATTGCCTCCAAGCTAATATTATTCAGGGCACCCTCTAAAACAAGAATATAATCAAAATTTGTGCACACAATTAGTGAGTCCAAAGTGCATGAAAAGGGTAAAATCAAAGTATATATGGTGATCACACATATAGAAATTTAATTATGATCATGAAAAAATCTATAGGCTCTTGAATGTATAAAAAAATCAAATTAAGGACCCTGAGCAAGCAACATACAGTCTACATCTTGGAATCCTGCATAGTTTGCCTTCATTGAAGTCTGCCTTGGATTTTGAAAGGGTTAAAAGGTCAAATGTCCTAATTAAATGCATTTTAAAAAATATATATATATCTCCAACACTTTAAAAAAATATTCCATCATTCATTTGGGTTGATCAAATAAGGGAAGTGCCCTCTATTTTATCTCAAATAAAGGGCACTACATAAACTATCAAGTTGGAGAAGATGGGTATGAAGGGTTGACCAAAAGCTAAAGATACCATTCAAGGAGGTTTGAGAGTCTGAGATACACCTAATAAAAAATTAATACCATATAATATAAGGGTGAAAAATTATAGGGATGTCTAAATGTTTAAGACTTATAGGTAGGCTTATTAGGCATGGCTAGGCCTAAAACCCAAATGGTAGGTCACTTTCACTTCTAGCTCTTAGTGATCCTTATAACAAATTGTAACATGTTTTTAGGGTGAATTTATACATTTAAAATATATTTTTTATGTATAAAAAAACATAAATAAGGCCATTTTTCATCTCAAGACCAAATTAGACCTATGTAAAATCTGAAAACAAGCTCAATAAGATGATTTCAAATTCTCACATGTTTTATGAGACTTTGCATGGAGGAAAGGGAGTTTAGAGAAGATGATATGGGTCCTATAATTTTATCTTTTGAATTTTTTTTTGAAAATTCAACATGCCATCATTATGACCAAATCTTAAGATGGTAAACAAGCCTAAACCCTTATGAAACCCTTACTAAGACCAGTTTGAAAAGATTGAGGAGATAATGCACCAAAATTGCATAACTGTCCCATATTTATTATTTTAGGTTGTATATGACTTATTAAATCTCCCTAACATTATGATGAGTTGTACATAGTCTATATGGAAAATGTACAAACAAGGTTTTCTTGACTATTTTATACATTATGTAGGTTATATGAGGTTTAAAAGAGATGACAATCACATGGAATGAAAGATTAAGACACACTATAACTCCCCATATAAATTTCATGCATCATAACAAATCTTAAGTGCCTCAACCAACTACATCTTAGTTAGTCAAAATTGGTATAATGGGCATGATGGTGAGAAGTGTGAAAACTCCAAGTGGAAGTGATTTTACGGTGTTCCTAATGATTTTAAGGAAATGAAGTCTCTTTAAACATGTCATCCACTCCATTTTATGTATTTTAATGGGAATATAAATCAAAATTGGAGCCCAAGTGTGCAAGGTGTGGGAAAGAAGAATACTTTGACTACAAATGGTGATATCTCATTTTGGGAAGATTCCATATGACCAAGACAAAAACCAATGCATGGAGAGGCATGTATGAAATCCTTACATATCATTCCAATCATTACACCTATCTCTAGTTTGTGTTGGTATGTTCAAATAGGTATAGATGATGAAGGTAGATTTTTGAGCCAACACAAGGAGTTTCATGCCACTTTTCATGAGTTTCATGCCTTGTATGGACACTTGTACTTCTTAACATTTCATGGTATATTTAAAACCCTCTTATCATGTAAAATTAACTCATTTTATTAACTTGAAAAATGTCCTTGTGACCTTTGGGCTTCTCTCTCTCTCTCTCTCTCTCTCTCTCTCTCTCTCTCTCTCTCTCTCTCTCTCTCTCTCTCTCTCTCTCTCCTCTCTCTCTCTCTCTCTCTCTCTCTCTCTCTCTCTCTCTCTCTCTCTCTCTCTCTCTCAAGCTCTATAAGAACTATCCATTTTGGCCTTTATAACTTATGTTCCCACCTGAGTATGGAAAAGCCTTGATCATTTTCATACCATTTTATCAATAAGACTAATAAGTTTTACCTCTTCCATAATTTTTCATAGTGTATTTACTTTAATGATGGATCTTACTTAGTGAAGAATATGAATTCTTTAGCATGTTGTCTCATTCTCTCACCTATTTATATATTCTTCTTGTAGGTAATGTGAAGTGTTCTAGGAAGTGTCAAAGTTAAGTGAGTTAGAATTAACTAGTGTCATTCAATGTCTCTTGTTAATTTCTCCTAGTTTAAACATTCATCCATAACCTCATAAATAAACATTGATGTGAGAAGATTCAAATTGGAAAAGTGTATGTTTATTTAGTCCTTTGTTCTCATGTGTAACATGCACCTAGTTAGAAGTAATCAACTAGTTTTGTGTATCACCTCCCTTAGGGTAGTTTGCTTTAAATTATTTCTCTCCCTTTTCCCTCACAAAGTTTAGGTGTAATAGTGATCCAAAGTGGTACATCAAGGGAGCTATCCCTATCTAGAGATTCACCTCATTCATAGTCTGCCTACAAGCCTACAAGTGTTTCAATTATGCCACTTAGATGAGGAGAGCTGAGACATCTCCTCAAAGGGTGAAAATCCAAGTGATAATAGTTTTTGGCATGCACGATGGGACTCTTAGTCTGAGAAGTTGAAATATTTTTGGTGTTGTCTTTCAATACATCAACCTTTGGAGGCATTTATTTAAGCATCAATGGTGACTCCAAAGTTACATCAGTTGGTCAAGTAACCCAGGTATTCCTTTTGAATATTATTGATGATAATTCCTTATGTTCTTACTTCCTAATGAAGTTTCCTGGTTGACTTTGGTGTTTATTATTATTTTACAAAAAATGGTGAGGTGTCACAAACCTATGGAATTCCATATTAGCCTTGTTATAATCCATACCAATTCTAATATGACCATTACTAGCCTTTCCATGAGTTGTATCATTCCTATAACTAGCCTTCTCAATATCTTGCTTCTCTTAGTCAACCTAGTCACTTCTCAAATCAATCAATTTCTACTTTTAAAAAAATTCTCTTAGGTTATGAGAGGTACATTATAGATCTTGACACACAAAGTGGACATGGTCTAGAGATTCCTAGTCATTTCATTCATAAGGTAAGATATGCATTCGAGATGGTCAAAATAGATTGGGCACTTATTGAGAGAGCTAATTGGCAAAGGCTCACAAGTGAGATGTTAGGTGTGAGTGGCCTAGTTTCATCCTTGGAATGTAGGATAACAATTCATGAGAATCAACCTTAAAAAACACATCATCCTTCATATACACTTTCCAAATATTACTATCAGTCCTACTTGACCCCTATTCATGAGCCCAATCAAGATTATCAAAGACATCTTTTTCCAAATTAAGTAGAAGAGAGAGTTGGGAAGAGAAACCTTATTTTTGACGCAAATATTGATAATAAAATTGAGTTGGATAATTTTTATATGGAGTAGTCCATATCATCAATAAAATAAGGGGAATTTAATCCCTCATTACCCTCTCCCATTACATCCTCACCTCTATAAAGTCATCTAGAATTGAGATTCCATGTTGGAGACAAGGTGTAGAATCCAAGCCTAAGGATATCCTAATTTTCTTTAACACTTCATCCACTCCTCAAATTTCATCACCATCTCAATAAGAGACTCCTAATCATAGAATCCTAAGCTAGAATAAGATAGTGGAATAATGGGGAAACAAAGATGATAGGAGTCTTGATAAGGAGTGTGAAGTTGAGAAAGAGCTTAATCATATGCAATCCCCTCCCACCCTTACTTAAGAGACATATTGTGTTCCATGTCAACCCTATTTTAATCCTCATCCTCATGATGATGCTTATAAAATTCAAGAGAGATTTTTTTAAGAAGAACCTATCCAAGCAAATTGAAGAAATAGATTCAAGGATGAAATTGCTAAGTCAAGGTGTGATGGAAGGTTTAGACCCAAAATAAGATCATATGCCTAAACACACCCCATATAAACTCCATAAAAATATTTTAAAGATAAATTATATGTGAATGAAGTTATTTTAAAGTGGAAGGAAGATAACTAATCTATCTTAGCCCAAGGTCTGCCTCCCCTTCCTCAAGATCTTTTAAAATGTCCCCTACAATTCATTCTCAATATGATTTTAAGCCCTATATTCTACCTCCACAAACTATTTATTCTTCTCATCATAACATTAACCATTGCCTTGATGGACCTATGGTATGGGAACCTAAAGAGGATCCTTTGGTTTAGAAAAAATTATAACTCTTGTCTGAAGAAAATGTAACTCCTTGGCAGCCTCATTGGGCTAAGTCACCTAATTTCAAGATACCTAGTGTTGACATCACCAAGAAGGAGAAAGATAAGGAAATTGAGTATATTAAAACCATTGAAAAGTAAATTTAGGTTATTATATCAAATATATACCTTGATACACCTCAAGAGGTCCTAAGTACTAAAGAAGAAGTGAGTCCTTGTGTTGAGTCTTCTTGTATGGTCGATAATGAAGAATGAATTCCTTGTGTTAAAGAAGAAATCTTGGTTGAAGTACTTTTAGATTATAAATAAGAGGGTGAAGTATATTCTCTTTCTTTCCCCTTCATGATGTTGATTAAACAAAAGATGATGACTTGTGGTAGTAGTTTGAAAACATTTGCAATGAGTTTGAGTCTTTCAAGGAGTCTACAACTTCCTTAGAGATGATTGAAAGTGATAGTAAGCAAGATGACATTTTTAAAAATGTCATATATGAACAAGATAAAATTTCACCTCAGCATTTGGAGTAAAAAATAATCTTCTATTGGCCTCAATATTCCAAGGAACAAGAAATCATTCTTATTGAAACCATGCCTACAAATAAAATGCAAGCTGATCATGAGACAAAGAGTGGGCAATATTATGAGGTATGTGTACATGGCCAAGAGGAATAATTTTAAATTGGATACCTATTTTAACATGGTTTACTTGATATCATAGCAATTTAAGTGCTAATAATTAGGTCTAATTTACTAAGTGTTCAATCTATAGAGCAACATGTTTGGCACCATGATTCATCTCATGAAGAAGGAGATGCAAAAAACTTTACTTTTGATCTTGTAAAGTGAGGTATGTTTAATTTTTAGTTGTATATATTTGTTTTCTTCTTGTTTTTCCTGAGTGCTTTGATCACATGTGTATATTGTTAGTGTGTTTGTTTTACTTTGTCTATGTCCTTTGTTTTGTATGGCTGAGGTAGTCAAGTGGTCTTGTCTTGATAAAATCTTGTGATAAATTGTCAAAGGTCTCCTTGTTTTGTTTTAGAATTTATATGACTCCTTAAACCCAATGTACTAATAAGGCTAAAATTCTAGTTAGCATAGCAGACATCCTACCCCAATGAATCACCAATTTATTGACCAAATTTGACCCTGCAGGTCAAATTGGGACCCCTATAGGTAAAAAATTGATCTTTATAGGTTTATATGGGGTTTAATATTATGTATAAAGGTATATCATAGGTCATTTAATGTTATTTAATGTCATTTTAGCCTTTTTCATTAGTCTTTTAGTCCTTATATAATTTTGAGTCATTTTGGGGGTCAAAACAAAGAATTAAATGAGTTATATGACCTCATTGGGAAGTGTGAAGGTGTAATAATGGATATTTCATATGAAATTTGTCATATTATGCCTTAATAAATTATTCATAACTAAAAAGTGGTAGGTTATTTATAAGAAGGGGTAGCTTTATTGAAAAAAGGAAGATTTTGGCACTTGTATGACCCATGAAGGAAGGTGACACATGGTAAAAGGCCATGTAATGTATCTTCAGCTTATTCAAATCTATTTCCATGCTTGAAGTACTCTAAAAGTGTCAAAATTTAGCTAAAACCATTATGCTTCTTCTTCACCCTTCTAGACACAAGGAACCTGTTGATGTTTCTAAATGTTCCATAGGTGCTCTTAGTGTTTAAATAACACTTATCATTTTCGAATTTAGAAAATTTAGAGCATGAGTTATAGGTTTTTACAATATAGTTGCCTATGGTGAAATAGCAATAGAGTATGATAAATATTCCACAATATTTATATAATTTGGTGGTTGGGAGCCACCTTAGCCCATTCCTTGTGAATCCTTGTAAATGCTTAGTAAATTACATTATTATTTTAATATACAGACTAATCTAAGTGGATATTTATAATATGACTAAAAATAAAGTGATCTTGGTGTAAAAAGTGGCAAAGATAAGGGTAGAGCAGAAAAGATATGAGTGATTTCCAATTTTAGTCTTGAACATTGTGACAAAGTATCAATGGTAACTGGATATGCATTCAAAAAATATATAATGCAACATATCTTAAGCTCAAATCTCACTATACATCAGGAAAAATTCAAGGGAAAGCATTTTATAATCACAAGTAAGAACCATGTCTACTTTAAGTATTTACTACTATAATCAAATAGCAATTGCACATCTTAATACATAGCAAAATGAAATGAATTAGGACCTAAGATGTTTCAAATAATATATCATAAGCACAAATCATAAACCTTATGATTAAAGAATGTTACTCAGGATTTAAAGACACTATTCAAATTTAATAACTTTACTGGAAATTGAGAGAGAAACTATATTATCAATTAACATATCGAAATGGAAAAGCCTTATAGAATTCCTTGATATTATTAATTTCTTCAAGTATATAAAATTTTCTAAAAAATATCTCTCTTTACAATGGTAATACATGTCTTTATAGGAAAATTAGGTAGTATACCAGTTAGTTATAAAATACAGGTGTACCAAAATAAGGACCTAGAGGCCAATATGATAACAAACTAGCATATGCCTTTATAATGGGATATTTTACTTCAAAATGTTATAAAACTTTATAAAATAGAATATGCTCAATTTGAGGGTGGGGCCCCTTCTTTTCACTACTAGAGGATTTTCATTTTTATCTCATACTATTCATCAATTAGGTCTAGGTCCATAACAAGTTTCATAATTTGCTCTTATTCTTGATCCACCAAGTTATCAAATTCTGTGTCATTCCTATCCATGGTTTCTTTGATACTCTTGGATTTATTTATTCTTTCCCATACATTGAGTATCATTCCCAAGACTTTACTATTGTCAACCTTATATTTGCCTTGGCCTTTTCCTCTAGTTTCTTGGTTACCAAAGTAGCTCTATTCTTGAATTCTTCATCACTAATGATCCCAAGGGCACTGGATTGTGTAGGATCTATAATCATGGTCCAAAGAAGTTGTTCAATTCTTGAAATTAGTTTATTATATTAATTTAGTTCCCTTCCCATACCATTATTTCATGCACTCAAACTCTAAAATTTGTCAATCACAATTCCCAAAATTGTGCTCAAATGCCCCAAACTGATGGTCTTAAAGTTTGGGATCTGCTTCTTTACCTGAATGTTGAGGATTTGAGCTATTTTATCCTCAAAGTCTTGCCACTAGGTGACTAAACTCTTAGATAGTTCACATTACCCTTCTAATTCACTTTACCTTAATTTCATTGACTTAAGTGGCTCAAACATGTCATAAAATGACTTATCAAGAAGATTGATTATTGTATCTAGCACTGATAGAATTCCCTATGTTTTCATGTTTTCACTTTCTCTCTCTAAATTATGGATACTTTGTTTCATACCTTGGACTCATACTTTATCTTGTGCTAAATGGGCTTGAATTAGACTTTCCACATCTTCCTCATGAATTGTAGTTTCACCAATATATTGGCCACCCATTGGGGTTAATCCTACAAATGGTTCCACCTTATAAAAGGTGAATTCTTTTATTCCAACCATGGTTGTCCTACTTGTTACTCATTCCAACCCTATTGTTTCAAGGTTGAAATGGATAGTAGTGACTAGTTCCTTGAATTGGAAAGGTTTTGGGACCTCTGCACTTGAGCTAGTATATGCTCCTAGAGAATCTATCTTCTTACCTTTTGACCCTTCAATGACCATAATTTTTATTTATTCTAGCTCCTTCATTATATCCCTTATCTAAGGCTTCATATCATCTTGTAATTGAACATCAGTAACCTTCGTCATGGACCAAGAGTGAGAAAGGGAGGGGATATTTTCCAATTTTCCATAGATGAACCAATTAATAATTACTAGTCTATGGATTGAGAACTCATCATTGAATAGATTTACTTCACTAGTGGGATGAGTGAAGGTGAAATTGGGTCTCTTATTTGCTCCCATATGGACCACTTCTAGTTATGCTTTTCCCATCTCATAAGATGTTATTGGGACCAGATATTTTCTTATGTCTTCCTTATGACCATCCTCCTTATCAGAGTCATAAGACTCTACAATTTCTTTTAGGGCACCCTCAAATGTCTATTTTGGTTCTAGGGATATCATGCCTATGCATTGAATTGGGGAAGGTGGCCTTTGGGGTAGTGTTGAAGGTAGGGGCCCTTCCCCAAGTCTCTCTTATAGTTTCACTTCTCCAACCTTCTCCTTCCCTTTCCCTTAGTCATCCTAAACTTGCTCAACCTATTGTTAGGGTTATGGATACTCTATCTAAGGTTTATCATGAGTTGTTCTAGATGGCCCAAGTAGTAAATTGTATTACAAAGGGTGAATTTTCCATGTTTCCCTAGATGGATTGTTGTCCCTAACTAATTTATGCTCAAGCTTAATGTTATGGCCTTAGATCCTAGCCAATATTTCTTCATAGTTCTTAGCACTAATACATATATGGTGTCATCGACCCTGAGTTGATGTACATATTCTATATTTGAGATCTTATTGTTGTTTAGATGGTCCCAAACTAGATTATTTAGATCCCACATCTGGAGTTCATCTAATTGGAAGCCAAATGAATCCATGTGTGTGGACATAACCTCCACATATTTCCAATATATTATTATAGTTCTCCGAATATTCAAGGGAAAGGGGTGGAATAGAACCTTTCTTTTATCCTTGTAAGTTTTATCAATGCCATGGAGGAGTTGGGAAGAGATTTCCTACTCTATGAGTTTATTTAGAACATATACTGGTAGTCTATAAGGTTGGGTCATGATTCCTTCTATCTTGATGACTATGCAATCATGGTAATACCATACCTCCCCTATCATTTCAACATATCTCTTGATGAGGGGGTGGAGCCTAGGCATAGGAACACCTGTGATGGCCTCCATTATAGTAGGATAAATGCAATCATAAATAAAATACATGTGATTCCTATACTTAAAGATGTGCAACTTGGAATAATAATGTGAGATGGTTGTCTTGCCTTTTATGGACCAATTCCTATTACCAAGGAAGGTGAATGAGGATAGAAGGGTGTCAAGTAGATATGAAATAATAAATAATCGAGTTGAAGTCTTTCATTTGATGTCATTGAATTGCCTAGTTAGGAAAATACTGATTAAGTCTCTAATTAGAGGGGTAACTTTTTCCTCTATCATGAAGTGCACATATGGGACCCAGAACTTATTCACATATGTTGTTGAAGGGGAACTAAAGGATTGATTCAATAGGGGAATTATTATCCTAATTCCTTCTATAAATTGGATTATAGGGATTTTTCCATCAAGTCTTCTAAATATGTATGGTCCTTGGTGGAGCTAAGGTCTAAGGATAGAGTCTAGGTCATGGTTACTAATCCACTCTTTAATTTTGCAAAGCTCCAAATGGGGGAGAGGGAGTTTGTAGTAATTCTCAAATGAAATAGGGGAAATATAAGCTACCCCTTTTGAGTTCCCTTACCTAATTATCCATTCATTATATATTCTATAATCAATAAATATGGTGGTAAGGACATCAATACAATATAATACCTTTAGTTTTGCCATGGCATTATGAAGCTCTACCATTTTGATAACAATTAGGTCATAATGTTTCCTAATCATGGTGGCATTCCTCTATTCCTCTTGTGAAATGTGTTGAAACTCTTCTATCATGAAGAAGATATTACCTTTAGTTTTGCCATGGCATTATGAAGGTCTACCATTTTGATAACAATTAGGTCATAATGTTGCCTAATCATGGTGGCATTCCTCTATTCCTCTTTTGAAATGTGTTGAAACTCTTCTATCATGAAGAAGAAATTAGACCAATGCCTAATCCCTTAGATATTCAATGTTGTGAGGTCTAATTCTATATCCTTGAATATTCAAACCTCGTTGTCTATTGTCAAATAGATCTCAATATATTCCTTCAATTGTTACATGCTAGTTACCATGGTCTTTATCCTTGCTAATTGTTCACACTAGATTATAGAGAATCTTTGTGAAATCTCTCTTTTGCTCAAAATCATAATTAAGTTATCCTTTGATCGAATTGTAATAAATTGAATCCACTTGGGTTAATTTTATGTAAGGTTTAAGGATCTGGAGCTTTAATGGTAGAAGATATCCAATATTTGGATTATATGTGTCTTAGATTTAATTTAGACCTTTGCCTTTATACCTTTGTGTTTTTGAGCACACAAGATCTTGAGTATTTTCCTTTTTTACTTACATGTCACTTTTGTGGCACTAGTCTAGACCTTTGGTGGCATTTTTCATAAATGTCATTTGAACACTTGATGTTGGTATTTAAAAATACCTTCTTCATTTCTCACCTTCAGATCAAAATCTTGGATTAGCACAATCCATTGATCATAATTCAAGTCCTTAGATGGGATTGGGTCTTTATATTGTAAACCCTATGGTCATAAATCTTGGTGTTTTATGTGCCTTCATCGTGCTCCAAATATTTTGGTAAGTCACTCATTAAACACATATTGTCCATGTGGAGAGATTATGGTCCCTTGAAAATTCATTAGCACCTTATCACCATTAGATCAAATCCAATAATGGGGTGTGAACTATTGATCTACAAAAAATACCCAAATGTTAAGTTAGTCCATTATTAAAGTCATGATATAGGCTTAAATTCTTTAGGTTAAGGTTTGTTTCATGTTTATTAATCACTAAATAAACATTAGATTAAGGTACTTACACACACATTTCCCAATTTATAATGAAGGGGAAAGGGTCCAAATAATTGAGGCCACCACATATGAAAACCTTTGTTTAGCTTACACTCCATACGGCAAGGGCTTCCCTTTTTAATATAAGACTTAACATAAGCTCAAAGTTTAAGGTTCATGATTATTTTAAATAAAATTCCCTAAGGACCATTCCATATGAATTTAGACTAAATATTTAGATTATAAGACCATTTCTAAGTTTAAATAGGATTTTAGAATTTCATTTTAACACTAACTAAGATATTTTATTGGGTTAAAATTGACGATATTATGGACATCAAAGACACCCTCACAGGTGTCAATTAATGATTGCATGGATGTCAAGTTTAAACTAGTGAAGTTTTAATTTCATTAGGCTAAAATTTGACTATCATGTAGGTGTCAAGTTCATATTTCTGGACATTTTAATGATGGTCACATGAATGTCAATTTCAAGTTCATTAAAATATTCAGTGCCAAATGTCAGGATGCCACTTGGAATTTTTGTGGGGCTTCCCAAGGTCTCAGTGTTAGTTCTCCCTATTGGATAAAATGCCATGATAAAGAAACATCTATAGGATATTGATTTGGGGACTTGCTATTGATTGGAAATCATGTCAAGTAGGCCCATTTCTTCTTAATTGTCAAATGTGAAGGTGCCACATATCCATCTTTTAGGCTTCTTGTATCTTTTTAACTTTTCAATTATGCTTTGCTCCATCTGATTGGGTCCTAATGAATAAATGTGGATCTTTGGACCACCAAAGATGCATGTTATTTAAACTAAATTTTGGGTTATCCTCACTATATTGGATCAAATACCATGATAAATCAACAATCTTAGGATCCTATAAGGTGTGAGGAAGTTAATGTTAGGACTATGGAGACAATAAAAACTTAGGCTTAAGGCATTGAGACTAAGGTCATGATTGTATTAATGAATATGTCAGGGCCTTAGTATTAAAACCTTAGGCTAAGCTTGGAAATATTAAATGGGCCTTGCATTACGACATTAGTTAGGCCATAAGGAACTTTTTAAAAAGGGAAATAACAAAGGGGATCATATTTGCTAGTTAAGTTTAAAAACATGACTAAGCCTAAAATATGTGTTTTATACTTAAGTCCATAATTGAATTTTAAAATGGTTCCCACCTTTATTAAAATTTGAATCAAGGGTTTGCTAGGGTTTTGGAATATGAAAGTTTTGGGGACACACACCATGGAACCTGAGACTAAAAGCCAAACAAACCTCATTAACATGGTTAGTTCAAATTAGAGCAAATCAAAACCAAATAAGCCCACATTTTATCAAAATAGATGACCTTCTAATTCTACAAAATACCTTGATATGCTGAAATTTCCTTGTTTTATTTTGAGGGTTCTCAAGGGTCCCAATTCAAAAAAGAATAGGGTATGTTGGTCCCAACAAATGGTGACTAAAGAGGGAAACATAGCAATATGTTAGAATATAGAGACTATGATTGGGTAAATAATTAGGTCATCCACTTTATTTGATTGATATTAGCATCTAGACTAAGTCATAGTTGAAACAAACCTTGCACTTGTCATTTTAAGGTCAAATACCAAGATGTATCCAAACTCTATGTGTGTTTTGATTCCACTTACTATTTGTCATGGGGTTGAAGAAAAAACTTATAGGTTTCATGTCCTAAATCACTTACATTGACTTATAGTATGCCAAAATGTTCATTACAAACCATGTTTTTTAACTTAGAGAAGGCTTAAGCATTGCTCTATTACCAGATAAGCATTCATAGCCTTGACAAAGATGATTTTGGATCCACTCATGACCTTTCTCCACTGCCAACTAGGTCTCCATAGCCCTAATGGAGATTACCAAAATCACCTATATCTAAAAGCTTTTAATTTTACATTAAATCCTATTTTTGTATTTTCTTAGATCTTTATGCCTTCAGTGAGGTTAGGAACTAGGATAGCAAAGTTTTAAGATTTGGTAAAGTACTTGATTTTTGAAAAATCACCTATGGTTGCAACTCTTATCCCAGGTAAGGATGTTAATTAAGTGCTAGTTTTGGGTATACCTTGATAATTTGAGTTTTCATCTCATAAGTGCAAGTCTTCTTAAAACAAATTTGAGTTAAAGACAATGGTTAGGGTCTAATGAAATGATTGGCCTTTCCATTGGTTTTTACCATTTTCTCTATGATATAACACTATGATTTATGTTCCAGAACTATGGTCATCCTATGCATGCGGTGCATACCTTCATTTCTAAATTGGGGACATGTTTTCAAGAAAATTTCATAACTTTTGATCTTAAGATTGTCCCTGGGGACTTATTGGAATGAAGGAACCAAGAAATAGGAAAGAAACACACAATATAAATAAGGAAAGAAAGATAATTAAGGAAAATATATATATATATATATATATATATATATATATATATATATATATATATATATATATATATGGATATGCATAAACAAGGGATGAAAAGGAAAGAAAATGGAAATAAACTAACTAGCCAACCTAAACTAATCTAATCATCTTATAGTTTAATCCATGAAGACTCCAAGAGGAGTAGTAGAGAAGTAGTGTTTCAAGTACTTCCCATTAGTGTCCATTGTAAACACTGCTCCCTATAAGTCCTTGAGCTTGAAGGTGTTGTTCCCCATTGTTTTAGAAATCTAGTATGGGCCAATCCATAAGGGTGTGAATTTGCCATATTTTCCCTTGGGCTCAGATGCTTTATCTAAGAGAAGATCCAAGTCTCCTTGTATAAACACCTTGATTTTAGACCTTTTATCAAACCATCTCTTGATTATGGTTTGATGCATACTAAAATTAGTAAAGGCTTTCTCTCTTGCATCTTCCATCTAAATTATATCCAGTAATCTATAATTGGCTAGCTCTTGGCTCTCCTCCATGTATTCTTGCATAAATTTGTATAAGGTAAACTTGAGAGTGATAGGAAAGATGGGTTCCTATCCATACACCAAAAAAAATGGTGAGGCTTTTAAGGCTTGTTTGACTCTTATCCTATCATCCCAAAGTGGAAATTTAAGGAGCTTATGTCAAGTTTTGGGCTTGTCTTTGATAGAATTCTTGGTTTTTTTCATTAGGTTATTATTTTTTGACTCAAATATTCCATTCACTTGGGGATAATGGTTGGATGCAAACTTGAGAGTGATGCCATTATCATAATCCCATTTAGTCATCTCTATGGATGTGAAGACAGGCCCATTATTACACACTAGAGATACTAGAGTCCCAAACCTAGTATAGATGTTTTCTTCTAAGAAGTTGATCACTTCCTTAGCTCTACATTATTTGGTGGTTATAGCTTTAGTCCACCTTACTCAATAGTTTATGGTAGTAAGGACATATTTGTGACCTTTAGATGAGTTGGGGTTGATTACACCAATAAATTCCAACCCCCATTGAGAAAATAGTTTGTCAATCATGACTAGTTATAGATGAATTATTGCCTTTGGCTCCTTACTGCTAAAGATATGACATGAATGACATTCCCTCACATGGTTTTGGTTATCCTTAGAAATAGTTGACTAATAATAGCTATCTCTAAGAATATTATGGTTTTTGGTCATCCCAAATAGATGTCCACTACCTAGCTTTTCATGAAAGTTACTCATGATTTAGGTGGCTTCTTCTTGATAGACACACCTTAGGTAAATTCCTTGAAAATTCCTCATATACAAAACCCCATTCTTGATCAAGCAGTGGGTTGCATTTAACGTTAAGGCTATCTTTTACTCTCTAGATAGACCTATAAGACAAGTAACATTAATTAGAAAATATATGATTGAATCATACCACTCACTACCTTGAATTTTTTGTTGATCCACCTACATAATACTTAGCCTAGTGTTAGAATTAGTAATCATTTGGATCAAAACATAGCACCTTACTAGTTAGGTTGTTTTTATCTCTAAGTAATATTCCTAAAAGATTGACATCCACTTACCTCTACATTCTCCCAATTTATTCTGGCTTAACATAAGTTTAGTGGTAGGGTTAGGTACGATAGCATGCACCTTATTTATAAGGATGTAATCCCTTGTTTTTTTAACTACCTTGATCAATGCATATGCATTCTTATCAATTAATGAGTAATTTAACTCAACATTTTTTAAATTAGTGCTCATTAAAGTAATTGGGTAGTCATACCCTTCAATTTTTTAAGTTAAAAATACAGCCATAGTTTGGTTAGATGTAAAGGAGTAGAGGTATAAGTCCCTTTAAAAATCAAGACTTATAAAGACTAAAGCTTGACTGATGGTCTTCTTGATATTATTGAATGCCTTTCTAGAATCTTCATTCCATGTGACTTTGGCATTCTTCATCAGCACGTCATTCAGTAGTTTGAATATTTTTGCAAAACCAAATATAAACTTTCTTAAATAATTAATTTTACCCAAGAATGAATTTAGCTCCTTTTTACTATTTGGAGGTTCTATTCTAGATATGGCCTCTATTCTTCTAGGATCTATATAGATCCCATCCTTGGTTATAACACGACCTAATAATTTTCCTTTAGTCATACAAAAGATACTCTTATTAGGGTTCAAGGAAATGTCATACCTTATACATCTTTCAAAAACTTGTTGTAAATGCATGAATTGATATTCCTTGTTTTAAAAAAAAATGTTAGATCATCCATATAGATAATGATGCATTTACCTATTAGGCCTTGAAATGCATGTTCCATAGCTCTTTAGAAGGTGGCTCCTACATTGATTATTCCAAAGGGCATTCTTTTGTAAGTGAAGGTCCCCCACTTTGTGGTGAAATTTGTCTTCATCCTATCCTCTCTATCAACCAATACTTTGTTTTAACCTTAAAAGCCTTCAAGAAAGGACATCATGGATTATCCTAAAACAACTTAAATTACTTGGCCTAGGGAAGAAATGGGGTCGTTATCCTTCTCTAATGCTTTGTTAAATTTTATAAAGTCTACACAAATTATAATTTCATAATTCTTCTTATTGACTAGAACTAAATTAGCCACCTAAGTAGAGTGTCTGATGGGAAAGACTATCCTAGCATCTAGAAGTCTCTTAACCTCTTTAAAGATCATTGGTTCTAAGACAGGGTTCACAAGCCTTTTTTTTCCCTAAATGGTTTGTAGCTCTCCTTAAGGGGTATAGTATGTGTGATGACCCTTGGATCAAAGATATTTAAGTCATCATAAGACCATGTTATGACATCTACTTATTGGGCAAGGAGTTCCTTAGCTTTATTATTCTCAATGTTTATATAGGCCTTCCCAAAATTTACCAACTGAGGCTGATCATGAAGGCTAAGATAAATAGCATTATAACCCTTCCCATTTACCTTGGGAACCTTAGAAGCCTCTAAAAATCTGTCTTAATAAAAAATTGTTTATAAAGCAATCATCTTTTTGGGAATTCTGTTGTCATTTAACTGAATGACCTTGCCATCAAATTTATCCTCCCTAGATGAATTTGTATTATCTTCATCAACAATGTGAGAATCAAGTACTCCATAATTGGTTAAGGAATATAATATCTATTGATCATCATTTAAAAATTGAAAGTGATTAATATTTCTAGGCACTGAAGGATAAGGGATCAGCTCAATGTTAAAATTTGGAGAATCTTGAATGGACATGAGTTTGGCGACAATGCATGCCAAATAATTCATAGCTTGGTTTTCTTCCCTTGGGATGGAAATGATGCTAAAGGCATCAAAGGATTCTATCAAGTCCCATACCTTGAACTTATATCTTTTTAATTATGAAAGTTTACATTGACATTTTCTCCTTATCTAGTTGACCACTAATTTTGAATCCCCATAGACTAGTAGTTCATTGACTTTGTTTTTTATGGCAAACTATAAACCTAGGACAAGTGTTTCATACTCAACAAGATTTTTAGTACAAGGGAATTGGATCCTATAGGAATCATGATACTTTTTGTTAGTAGGATTGGTCAAGACTAAACCAACACCCTTTTCCAACACTACACTTAGCACCATCAAAATGTAATTTCCACAATCCAAGAACAATATGAGAATTCTTGGGATCACATACCTTACTAGTCTCTATGGTGAAGATCCCTAAGTCTAAGTCAATTATGTTGACTCTTTCATTTAAAAAATTTAAATTAGTTATCATATTATTCATTCTTGGTTATCTCTTAACCCTGATTTGATTAGGGACCCCCTTTCAAGATATCCATAGATGTGAGCAATATGTGGACATATAACCATTCAAAGCCTTGGTCCATTCCCTACTCAATAAGATTCCATAAACATTAGGTATTTAAACCACGTGTATATCAATGAATTTTTGTACCCTAGGCTCAAAATCCAATTGTATATGAATATTTAATAATTATCCCACAATGTTGATTCTAGATTTGTCCAATTGGGTGATAACCCTACTAAACTTTATAGGTGTTAAACCAAGTTGCTTGCATATACCTATATGCATGATATTGATAGATGTTATTGAATCTAATAATAAATTATGCAAGTTCTTACCAAACATCCTAACAGTGAGTAAGAAAGGAAGAGACTCAGCTTTGGATTTATGCATAGTCACATTGGCATGATCAGTCTTGGGTGGATTATTGTGGTTCTTTGACAAGGATTCCAATAAGAGATCCCTCTAATTTGTAATTTTTATGAGTTAATTCAATGTGATATTAAAATTTATCTTCTTCATATCCTCAACTATATTATATTCATTTTTACTAGAAGAACTAGGGATCTCAACACTGGTTTTAAAAGTGTTCCTTTTTGGTGGCTCTAAATTATCACATGAAGAGTTATCAGGAGGAGTTCCAAAATTATTTAGAGGTGTTGAGTTAGTCAAATGATACCTCTAATCTTGATTCCTCAAGGAGTAGGTCTTATTTAAGAATGAATAAAAGGCTTGGACCTCTTTAGGGATCTCATTGGGTTCATTTTCCTCTTGAAAGGGGAAGTTAAAGGTGTCCACCATGAAGGTTTACTTAGATGGCTTAGATCCAGAGGAACCTGCACCACATTCTTTGTTAGGGACCCATTAAAATGTATCCAAATCCTCTTGAAAATCCTTAAAGTCTTTGAAAAATTCTATAAAATCAATTTCCCGATCCTTAGATATCCACTGTACCCTACAATAGTTAGGCAATGCAATATCAGTAAGATTAATGTCCATATTCTTATTATTGGAAGATGGTTCTTTAGCCTTGTTATTGTGAGGAGTATCATTTTGAAATCTATTGATTATATTGTCAAACTTTTGAAAATATAAATTATTACTAGAGTTATCTTCAGTATTACCTACTTATTTCTACAACTAAAGGAAAATAGTGCTTAATTTTTGAACCATTTTCAAGATAGACTCATTATCATTTTTTAGAGCTTCAAAATTATACACCTAGTTATTATTAGTACCTATATACAGTACTAAATCTTTTTGATTACCTACATTAAAACCATTTGTGGGATGACTCAAAAATCCTAGATTTTAAATAGGGGTTGCATGACTTAAGGGCAATTGATTTACATTTGGAAGTTGGTTTAAGGCCAAGAGATTTTTGTTATTATTGGGGAACAAGTTCATCACAAGCATATGTGGGCTCACATTGGGACTGAGTAAGCCATTTGCCCCTAGGGATGCCTTTAATAATTAATGGTCACTAATTTAGAGTAGTCCTAGGCCAATGAAGCTATAGTTGGGATGGATCTTTTCAATAATATAGAGGTCATAGGATCCATTGCATCTTTGTAGATTTCCAAAGCTAAAACATAATTAGGCTTGTAAGGCTCTATGGTTACGCTATACATCTTTGGAAATATATAATTAAATGACTTGATAGACTCACTGGTATCCCTTCTAATAGTGGTGAATTGATGATAAATAAATAGGGACTAATAATCTTACCAAATTGACCTATGAACACATTATTGAAATCATTCCAACTTGTGATTTAATTATTAGGCAAATTAAAAATCATTCATAAGCTACATATTTAAAATTGAAAAGAAATAGACTGCATGCTACATCTTCATGTATGACATTAAGTAACATTAAATAAGCTTTAAAAGACTTTATGTGTTCCTCAGTGGTTATTATTTTGATTGTACTAAATGTAGGCATATATTTCTCAAGATTCCTTGGGAGATCATGAACTACCCATGGTACATTAATTGAAGAATTCCCTAACCATGACATACCTAGATGAAGGTCAAAGTCATAGGTACCTTAAAGAGATGAAGTTGGAAGAGACTTAGATCTCACGGGCCTGCTTTTATCATGTCTGGCTCTTTTGTGTACCCTGAGCTCAAGTAAAGGTTCTATGGTTAATGAGTGTGATCTTGTTCTGATCTTGGGTAGTTCCATCTTGAAATTTGAATATATTTCCTAAAATATGATGTGTCAAGTTAACTTTTTTTAATAAAAATAGTTAGACCTACACATTGAGCTTATTTTGCAAAGGTGGTATGGAAACTTGGAGAGGATGTTAATATTTGATTGAAATAGCTCAAAGGTGTGCCTAAATATGTAAATATCATCTATATTTACAAGTTTAAGACTAAAAGAACTCATATCTATGAAATATATGCCCACCTTTTGATCAAAATCAACCATTCTAACCTTAGATACTATGGATTTTCAAAGTTAAAGCTAAATTTACTAGAAACAAGCATCAATTCCCAAAGAAACTCAAAGGAAATGTAAATATGTGATAAAAATAGCAAATATAAATGATATTTACACTTTTAAGAAAATAATTCACTCAAAAACTCAAATATGTACTAATCTTAGATGAAATAGACTAAGATCAATATAGATTCAAAGAATTCAAGCCCTCCTTCTAGTACCACTAGGCGCTATCCTATGGATTCGTCTAAATATACCACAAGTGCTCTTAGTGTTTAAAAAAAACTTCTCATTTTAGAATTTGGAAAATTTAGAGCATGAGTTACAGGTTTTGGAAATAGTTGCCTATAGTGAAATAGCAATAAAGTAAGATAATTGTTCCATAATATTTATATAATTTGGTGGTTGGGAGACACCTTGGCCCATTCCTTCTGAATATTTGTTAATTCTTAGCGAGTTATATTTTTTTTTTTAAGCTACAAACTAATCTAAGTGGATATTTATAATGTGAATAAAAATAAAGTGATCTTGGTGTAAAAAGGGGAAAAGAGAAGGGTAGATTAGAAACTGAATGAGTGATTACCAATTTTAGTCCTGAATATTGTGACAAAGTATCAATGGGAACTAGATATGTATTCAAAAAATATATATTGAAACAAAGCTTAAGATCAAATCTCACTATATATAAGGAAAATTTCAAGGTAAAGTGTTTAAGAATCATAAGAACCATGTCTAATTTGAGGATTTACTACTATAATCAAATAAAAATTACACATCTAAATACATAGCAAACTGATATGACGAAGGTCCTAGGATCTTTCAACTAATCAAGCATAAACATAAATTATAAACTCTATGATTAAATAATGTTACTCAAGATTTAAAGACACTATTCAAATTCAATACCTCTATTAGCAAATGAGAGAAAAGTTATATTATCAATTAACACATCAAAATGGACAATCCTTATAGAATACCTTGATCTTCTTAATTGCTTCAAATATATAAAATTTGCTCAAAAATATCTATCTTTTTAAAATGGTAATACATGCCTTTATAGGAAGATTAGGTAGTATACCAGTTAGTTACAAAATATAGGTGTACAAAGATAAGGACAAATGTCTTTACAAGTTCTAAAATACACATGTTTTTCCCAATTATACTGACCTAGAGGCCAATATGCTAAAAAACTAGCATATGCCTTTATAATGGGATATTATACTTCAAAATGTTCCAAAAATTTACAAAATAAAATATGTTTAATTTGAGGGTGAGGCCCTTGGTTGTTGATACTAGAGGATGCTCATTGCTCTCTCATGTTATTCATCAATTAGGTCTAGGTCCGCAACAGGGTTCATAATCTGATATTCTTCTTGATCCACCAAGTTATCAAATTATTTGTCATTCCTATCCATGTCCTCTTTGATACTCCTATATTTGTTTATTCTTTCCCCTAAATTTATTATCTTGCCCAGGACTTTTTTTTTTCACCCCCGTGTTTGCCTTGGCCTTTTCCTCTAATTTCCTAGGTTACCAAAGTATCCCTATGTTTCAATTCCTCATCACTACTTATCTCAATAGCATTGGGTTGTTAAGGATATATAAACATGGTCCCAATAAGTTGTTCAATTCTTTCAATTAGTTCCTTGTCTACTTTTAGGACCCTTTCCATATCATTATGCCATGCACTCAAAATCTAAAATTTATCAATCACAATTCCTAGAATTATGTTCAAATACCCCAAATTGATGGTCTTGAAGTTTGGGATCTACTTCTTTGGATAAATATTGAGGAGTTGAGTTATTTTATCCTTATAGGATTGACATTATGTGACTAAACTATTTGATAGTTCACATTACCCTTCTAATGCACATTGCCTTAATTTCATTGATTTAAGTGCCTCAAACATGTCATAAAATTACTTGTCAAGAATCTTGATTATTATATCTAGCACTGATATAATTGCTTATTTTTTAAAAATTTCCTTTTCTCTCTCCAAATTCTAGATCCTTTGTTTCATACCTTGGACTCTCACTTTAGCTTGTGTTGAACGGGTTTCAATTAGACTTGCCAAATATTCCTCATAATTTGTAGTGTCACCAAGCTATTGGTCACCCATTATGGTTAATCCTACAAATGGTTCCACCTTCTAAAAGGTGAATTCCTCTATCCTAACCATGGTTTTCCTAGTTTTTATTATTTCCAAACTAGCTATTTTAGGGTTGAAATGGATAGTAGTGACTGGCTCTTTGAATTAGGGAGGTTCTAGGAATTACACACTTGAGATAGTAGATGCTCTCAAAGTATCTATCTTCTTGATTTATATCCCTTTAATGCCCATAATTATTATTTATTTATCCTCTTTCATTATAGCCCTTATCCATGGATTCATATCATCTTTTAATTGAACATCATAAACCTTCATCATGGCCCAAGAGTGAGAAAGGAAAGGGATCTTTTATAACTTTCCAGTGATGAACCAATCAAAAATGATTGGTCCATGGATTTGGAACTTTTCACTAAATATATTTACTTCACTATTGGGATGAGTCAAGGTGAACTTGGGTCTCTTCTTTGGTCCCATAGGGACCATTGCTAGTTTTGCTTTTCTCTTCCCATGGGATGTTATTGGGACCAGTTATTTTCCTATGTATTCCTTGGGCCCCTCTTCCCTATCAGAGTCATAAGCCTCTACAATTTCTTTTAGGGAAACCTCAAGTGTATCTTATAGTTCTATAGATATCATACCTATTCATTGAATTAGGGAAGGTGGCCTTTGGGTTAGTGTTGAAGGTAGCAGGCCTTCCCTAATTCTCACTTCTAACTTTACTTCTTTAACTGTCTCCTTCCATTTACCTTATTTATCCTGATATAGCTCAACCTGATGTTTGGGCTATGGCTACTCTATCTAAGGTTACTCATGGGATATTCTAGATGGACCAAGTAGTAAATGGTATTACAAAGGGTGAATTATCCATGTTTCCCTAGATGGCTTATTGTCTTTGACCAATCTATACTCAAGATTAATGTTATGGCCTTGGATCCTAGCCAATACTTCTTCATAGTTCATAGAATTATTATATATGGTGTCATGGACATCAATTTGATGTGAATATTGTAGCTTTGAGATATTTTTGTCCCTTTGATGGTCCCTAACTATGTTCTTTGGATCCCACAACTGGAGTTCATCCAGTTGGAAGCCAAATGAATCCCTATGCGTGGATATAACCTCCACCCATTTCTAGTATTTTATTATAGTTCTCTAAATAATCAAGGGGAAGGGGTGGATTATACCCTTTATTTTATCTTTACAAGTTTTATCAATGTTGTGGAGGAGATAGGAATTAATTTCCTACTTTGTGAGTTTATTTGGAACATATACTAGCAGTCTATAGGGTTGGGTCATGATTTCTTCTATCCTAATGACTATGTAATCAGGGTAATGTCATAAATCCCATATCATTTCAACATATCTAGTTATTATGGGTTAAGGCCTAGGCATAGGAGCACCTATGTGGCCTCCACTATAGTAGGATAAATTTAATCACAAATAAACATCATGTGATTCCTGTACTTGAAGATGTGTATCTCGAAATAATAATGTGAGATGGTTGTCTTTCCTTTTGTGGACCAATTCCTAATCCCACGGAAGGTGGTTGAGTCCAAAAGGGAATCAATTAGGTATGACATCATAAATATTTGATTTGAGGTCTATCTTTTGATGGCATTAATTTTTTTGGTTAGGAAAACATTGATTAAGTCTCCAATTGCAGGGGCATGTTTTTCCTCTATCATGAAGTGCACATATGAGACCTATATCTTATTCATAAAATTAGTTGAAGTGGCATCAAAGGCTTAGTTAAATAGGGTCATCATTACCCTAAAACCTTCTTTGAATTAGATGATAGGATTTTTTCCATCAAGGATTCTAGGGATGTGAGGTCCTTGGTGGAGCTAAGGTCTAAGGATAGAGTCTAGGTCATGGTTACTATGCCACTCTTTGATTTTTGAAAGCTCCACATGGGGGAGAGGGAGATTTTAGTAATTATCATAATCAACAAGGGAAATATAAGCTACCCCTTTTGTGTTCCCTTCCCTAATGATCCATTCATTATCTATTATGAAATCAACAAATATGGGGGAAATGATGTTAATACAATGTAATACCTCTTGTTTTGTCATGGTGTGATGAAGGCTCACCATTTGGACAGGAACTAGGTCATAATATCACCTAATCATGTTGTCATTACTATATTCCTCCTATGAAATGGGTTATAACTCTTCTATCATGAAGAAGATCTTAAACCAATTCTTAATCCCCTATATGTGTAATGCTTTGAGGTCCAATTTTGTATCCTTAAATATCCATCCCTCATTATTTATTATCAAATAGAGTTTGGTATCTTCCTTTAATTGCTACTTGCTAGCTATTATGGACTCTATCCTTCCTTATTATTCACACTAGATTGTAGATGTTCTTTGTCAAATTTCTCTTGTGCTCAAAAAAATAATTAAGTTATCATTTGATCAAATTGTAACAAATTGAATTTGCTTGGGTTGATTTTATGCAAGGTTTAGGGTTTTGGAGGTTTAATTATGAAATATATATAGGCTTTTACTTATACATATCCTAGATTTCATTTAGACCTTTACCTTTATACCTTTGTGTTTTGAGCCCACAAGATCTTGAGTTTTATCCTTTTCTACTTATAAGGTACTTATGTGCCACTAATCTAGACCTTTCACAACATTTTCCATAAATGTCATTTGAACAGTAGACATTGTTATTTAAAAATACCTTCTTCATTTCACATCATATGATCAAAATCCTAGATTATCATAAGCCATTGATCATAATCCAGGCCCTTAGATAAGATTGGGTAAAATAATTGTGAACCATATGGTCGTGACACTTAGTGCTTTATGTTCCTTCCCCATGATCCAAATCTTTTTGGTCAGTCACTCATCTAACACATATTGGCCATGGGGTTAGCTTACTTGCCTTTTAAAATTCATTGGTGCCCTTGTGGAATTGGATAAAATATAGTAATGGGACATGAAAAATTGATATACAAATAATGCCCAAATGTTAAGTCAGTCCATTATTAAAGTCATGATCTAGGCTTAATTTATTTAGGATAATGTTTGTTTTGTGTTTATTAAGCATGAAATAAACCTTAGGATAATGAATTGTGCCTACATTTCCCAATTTATATGAAGGGTAAGGGTTTAAATAATTTAGGCCACCACATATGAAAACCTTTGGTTATCTTACACTCTGTGTGACAAGGGCTTCCCTTTTTAACATAAGACTTAACATAAGCTCATAGTTTAAGGTTCATGATTCTTTTAAACAAAATCCCATGAGGACCCTTCCTTATGAATTTAGACTACATATTTAGATTATAAGACCATTTCCAAGTTTAAATAGGATTTTAAAATGCCATTTGAACACTAAGTATGATATTTTATTGTGTTAACATTGACGGTCTTGCAGACATTAAATACACCCTCACAGGTGTCAATTGATAGTCATGTGGACATCAAGTTTAAACTAATTAATTTTTAATTTTTCTAGGCTTAAATATGACCATCGTTTGGGCATCAAGTTCATCTTTTTGGATGTTTTAATGATGGTCACATGAACATTAATTTTAAGTTTGTTAAAATCTTTAGTGCTAAATGTGAGAATGCCACTTAGCATTTCCATGAGGCTTCTCAAGGTCTCAATGTTAATTTTCCCTATTGGATCAAACACAAAAATAAAGCAATAACTATAGGATTTTGATCCAGGACTCGTTATTGATTTGAAATCATGTGAGGTAGGCCCCTTTCTTTTTAATCCTCAAATGTGATGGTGCCATGTGTCCATCTTTCAAGCTTCTTATATCCTTTTGACTTTTCAATTATACTTTGCTCCATCCAATTAGGTCCCAATGAGTAAGCATGGATATTTGGATTACCAAATATGTATGTTATTTAAGATAAAATTTATGTTATCTTTTCTCTATTGGATCAAATTTCTTGATAAAGTGACATCCATAAGATCCTACAAGGTGTGAAGAAATCAATGTTAGGACCATGGAAACAATAAACACTTAAGATTAAGGTGTTAAGACTAAGTTCATGATTGTATTAATGAATAAAACATGTCCTTAGTATTAAAACCTTTGGATAATATTGGAAATATTAAAAGGGACCCTACATAATGAAATTAGTTAGGCTATAAGTAACTTTAGAAAAAAGGGGAATAACAAAGGGGATCATGTTTCCTGGTTAAGTTGTGTTAAAAAACATGACTAAGCCTAGAATATGCATTTTATACTTAAGTACATAAATGAATTTTAAAATGGTTCGCACCAATTTGGTTCTAACCATTATTCAAAATTTAATTGAGGGTTTTCTATGGTTTTGAAATACAAAGTTCTTAGGGACACATGCCATGAAACTTGCAACTAAAAGCCAAACGAACCTCATTAGCACTATTAGTTAAAATTAAAGAAAATAAAAACTAAATAAGAATATATTTTATAAAATAAGATGACCTATTAATTCTAAAAACATACCTTGACATGCTAAAATTTCTATGTTTTATCTTGAGGGTTTCTCAAGGGTTCTAATTCAAAAAGAATGGGGTATGTTGCTCTCAATAGAACTAGTCGATAGGTTTGTGATTAGTGCACATAGATAAATTCTAGGTAAAAATCCTTTTGGGGGTGAAATTAAACTTATATATATTCATTTACATAACAATATTTGGAATAATGGTGGCATGTGCTTTATGAATCATCCTCATGAAGTTGACTATGTTTTTCTACTTGATAATCTATGCACCTTATAGTATCTAGTATTTTTTTGATGATTTTTTACATTAAAATATATAATATTTGTTATATATGATGTTTAATCTCTTATCTCATGTTATACATTATTTTTTTCACATTTGGAAATGATTTGATAGCTCAAACAACTCACTTTATAGGAGGGTGTTGAGATTGAACTTGCATTCAAATTTCACCATTTGCATAAAGCCTATTTCTCTATAATGGATTTGATATGATGTAATATTTTTTTTCACTAATTTAAATGGTAATATAAATTTACTAATTATAAATTTTAAACCTCCAAGGTGAGCATCATTGAATTTGTAATTCATTGGCATGCATAGTCAACTCCCAGCTCCTCGTCACTCTCAGTCATGACTTATAAAGGTTCTGAGAATGTCCATAGAAGTGTTATCAAGGTTTAAAATATTTATCATATCTTCTTGGAGAATGAAATATTTATTTTAACCTTAAAATTTTTAATAAAATGCTATGGCAGTCAAACTCAGTCACATATAGAGTCAGGCAACCATGAATTAAAATCTACAAGCATCTCTTGGAAGTGTATCGCATTAGAATAGAGGTTTTGCGAATTTATTCAACACCTTGATAATGATAAAATATATTTTAAGAAATTTTTAATGTATTAGTCCTATTCATTTAACCATTCACTATACACATGATTCCAATCTGCTCACTCCCTACATGCAACTCATACACCTATAGGTGCCCTCATAGAGACCAAACATATTAAAAGGAAGTGTCTAAACTAAGAAATGTTTTGAGAGTGAGAAAATTATTTTTGAATTTTTTCAAAATATCCAAAATACATTGGAAATCATAGACATTCATATGGCTCATAATATCATATACTACCTTCATAAGAAGATAACCACCTATAGGTGGCTTAGCAAAGAAATGATGTACTCATATGGAGTGTTAAGGCATGGGGTGAAACCTTCCTTGGAGTTATAATGAATTTATTAGATCATTTAAGACATAATTTAAAGGATAAGATAGAAAATGGAAGTTTTTATCACCTTCTAGCATTCAATGACTATGTTTAAGAACACAATCCCTAAACTAAGAAAATAGAGGTGTAGAGCATTTTATCAATATCTTATAACAAGGTTTCGAATGGATTTTATGCATATTAATGTGTTTTTATTGAGTTAGATATATAGGATAGGGACTTTGAAACTTTATGAAGGTCAGAAAGTTAGTGGAACATAATTGTTGAGAGACCTAAAGATGCCCCTTGAGCCACTATTTTGATGTAGTAATCACTTACAGTTTTGAGTCCCAAAGAGACATCTCTATCCAAAAGTTACAAAAAATAGACTAGGCCACTATGATGGAATGATGAAAAATAGTGAAAGTTAATTTTATGATCTAAAGTATAAAATAAAGAGGATTATATATTATCTCTTGGTTCTCATTAATACTTACAGGCATATCTTGGTCTAAAAAGACAACCTACATCTGGTTATGAAGTTTCACAATCCACAAGATGAGATAAATTGTAGAAAACTACAAATATATAGACACATGTTTATATAAAATTACTTCCAAAAGGTATTATATGGTCCCTAAGTAATATATAACATAGGTTCAAGGATAAAAGTCACCTACAAAACTCTATACAGTCAACAATAGGTGACTATAGGGTGACAATAAATTGAGATAAGATGTCTAGGTGATGATATAACCAAATTAGGATGAGACAAAAGGTAAAAAAACTTTAAAATGATCTTATAATATATAAATAATTCCTATTAAATATCTAGAATTATAATCTATGCATAGACTTCTATAGGCAGGCCCTTGTTCTGCTTCAACACAATCAATTTTAGGTGTATGCAATAGTGAGCTTAAGATTGATGTTGTGAGGTTTATATTGCATAGGAAATAAAAAAATGGGTCCCAAAAAATTTTAAGTGAATCTAGGATATCCTTAGGAATCCTATGAACATTTCCTCTAAGCTAATATTATGCAGGGTATCCTCCAAAATAAGAATACAGTTAGGAATTTATGCACACAATTTGTGAGTCTAAAGTACATGAAAAGGGTAAATGAAAATTTGAGATGGTGATCAGGCATATAAAAAATTAATGATGATAATTAAAACATATTTAGGCTATTTTAATTTAAAAACAAGTAATGGAAGGACTCTCAACAAGCAAAATATAGTCCACATCTTGGAATCCTGCATAGTCTACCTTCATTAAAGTCTGCCTTGGATTTTGAGAGGATTTAGAGGAAAAATGACATAATAAAACGTCTAATTTTTATTTAAATTATATTAAAAACTTGAATAATCCCATCCATAATTTATTTGGGTTGAGAAAATAGGGAAAGTTCCCTCTATTTTGTCTCAAATAGAGGGTACTTCCCTTTATGCATAAACAACCAAGTTGGAAAAGATGGGTGAGAAGGGTAGACTAGAAGCTAAATATACCCATAAAATAGGTGAGATATGATGAAATAAAATTAATAAAACATGAGTGGAATATCATATAATTTGAAAACTTAAATGGAGGTATAAACCCTTAATACTTATAGGTAGGCTTATTAGGCATGGTTAGGCCTATAAGCAAAATGGTAGGTAACTTTCACTTCTAGCTCTTAGTGAGCCTTATAACTGATTATAACATGTTTTTAGGGTTAATTTCGACATTTAAAATCTCTTATTATGTATACAAAACATAAATAAGGCCATTTTTGGGCTCAGGACCAAATTATACCTATGCAAAATGTGAAAACAAGATCGATAAGGTGATTTCAAATATTCACATCTTTCATGAGACTTTGAATGGAGGGAAAGGGATTTTAGAGAAGCTAATAGGGGTGCTATACTTTGATCTTGTATAATTTTTTTTTTTAATTAAACATCCCATCTTAATGAGCAATGCTTAAGAGGGTTAACATGCATAAACCCTTGCTAGTGACCAGTTTGATAAGATTGAGGAGATAATGCACCAAAAAGCCATAGTTGTCCAATAATGATGATTTTAGGTTGTAAAGGAATTAGTTAGTCTTCTTAAAATTAGGATTATATATATAGGGTAAAAATAGAGTTTTCTTAACTATTTTATGTATTATGTAGGTTATAGGAGGTTTTAGGAGATTAAAATCACATGAAAGGGAAGATTGATAATTAATATAACTAAAAATTTCAATTTAATTCCTTATAAAAACTCTTATATGCCTTAAATAGCTACTTAATATTAGCCAATCAAAATTGGCATAGTGGGCATGATGGTGAGAAGTGTGGAAACTCAAAGTAGAAGTGATTTTAAGGTGTGCATAATGATTATAAGGCCATGGAGGTTCTTGAAACATGTAATACACTCCATTTTATGTATTTTAATGGGAAAATAAATCCAAAATTTATCAAAGTGTACAAGGTGTGGGAAAGAAGAGTATTTTAACTATAGATGGTGATAGCTCATTTTAGGAAGATTCCACATGACCAAGACTAAATATAATTCATGACCAAGACTAAAACCAACTCATGAAGATGCATGTTTAAAATAATTCCCTCTCATTATAATAATTATACCTATACCTAGTTAGTTTTGGGATGTTCAAATAGGTGTGGATGATGAAGGAAATTTTTTGAGCCAACACAAGGAGTTTCATTCCACTTTTCATGAGTTTCATGCCTTGTATGGACACTTTTACTTATATACCTTACATGGTCCATTTAAAACTCTCTTATCATGACAATTAACTCATTTTATCATCTTTACAAGTGTCCTTGTGACCTTTTGACTTCTCTCTTCTTCTCTCTCAAGTATTATAAGAACTAGCCATTTTGACCTTTGTAACTTATATTCCACCTAAGTATGGAAAATACCTACTCATTTACATACTATTTTATCAATAAGACTACTTAATTTTACGTATTCCATAATTTTTCATAGTGTGTTTACTTGAATGATGTATCTTTCTTAGTGAAGACTATGTATTCCTTAGCATGTTGTCTCATTCTCTCACTTATTTGTAACTTCTTGTTGTAGGTTGTGTGATGTGTTCTAGGAAGTTTCAAGGTTAAGTGGGTTATCTTATCTAATAGTTATATTTAAGGCCTCTTGTCTATCCCTCCTATCCTAAACATTCATACATAACCTCATAATGAAACATTGATGTGAGAAAATTCAAATTAGAAAAGTGTATGTTTAGTTAGTCCTTTGTGCTCATGTGTAACATGTAGGTGGTTTGAAGTCCTAAAATTATTTGGTGTATCACCTCCCTTATTATATTTTTATTTTAATTTTCTCTCTCCCTTTTCCCTCACAAATTTTAGGTATAGTAGTGATCCAAAGTGGTATATTAAGGGAGCTAGCCCTATCTAGAGATTTACCTCATTCATAAGCTCCCCACAAGCCTAGAGGTGTTTAAATTATGCCAATTGGATGAGGAGAGTTGATACATCTCCTAAAAGGGTGAAACTTCAAGTGAAAACAATACCATAAAAAGCTATTATTAATCACCTTGGCTAAGGGACATATTGAGTCTAGATGGGTTCGTCTTCAAAGGTAAGTATTCATATCTTTGTTCCTCATTTGTAAGTGTAGATAGATATGAATTTGTACTTACATTCCATGTATTAAGATTTTTCATACATTGACATAGGTAAATTTATTATATGCATGTTTAATTTTATTGTTTATCATCCCTAATTTATGACACAAGCTTTGTTGGGCACTAGATTAGATTTTCCTTTATTTATTATTAGTTTAGTGAATATGAAAACATAGGACCTAGTTAGGGTTATTGTCTAGTTTCACTTGATTTGAGTCTTTTGAACCATCCATAGTGATATTATTATGGAAATATATCCCTTGGCTATGTCTATCAAATCCATGTTGGTCATGACCTTGATTATCTAATGTATCCCCAATAGAAAGTGTAATTAGGATTTATCTTCTTTGAGCTAGGATTGATTTGTTGAATATGTTGCATTTTCCATTAAATACACACTTGTAAAAATTATTATACTCATATTACATACTATACACAAGTTTTCAATGGAATAATATACGATGTACAATTTTTAATTCTCAACAAATATTAGAGGACTATGTTATAGTATACTAACCACCAACCACTAGGTCAATATATGGTATAACATTATGAGTTACCTTATCTAGTAATAAAAGTATACTTATGAATGAAGATTTTTATAAAGAGTATATTAATTATAGATGTTACGATCAATATGGTATTTTATATATTCCTTGTACCATCCAGTCTACTCATACACTAGTCAACACATGGAGTCCTTTTACCAAATGACCTAATACCTATATATATATATATATATATATATATATATATATATATATATATATATAGCTAATTTAGATTATAATTACACACAATACCTAAAAATTCATATATATATATATATATATATATATATATATATATATATATATGCACTTGGAATGGTTTCATAATAAGGGCACATTCCTAGAGATTAGAAAATTACTATTGCTAATCATAGTAAATGGGAACAATAATATAAAATTGTAGATGAATAGATAAAGAAAAATCCACAAACATAGGTAGATCTTATCATCCATGTTACACATGTGTCAAATTAATATTGATATAAATCCATATATGAATTATATTTTCATTGATAATTTTTTATATGATAAGCTACCTATTCGGTTATAACTCAAATGTAAACTGTCTTGTTTATATGTCACCATACAAACCCATGATCAGAGATGTAAGCCCAATTTTATTTAATTTTAGTTTTCATCTAATTACCAACTAAGCCTATAGTAATGGTATAGATGTGTTTGTTTGGCTCATGTAGAATAAATAATAAAATAGGACACAACTCTCATTTTTGAACTAAGTCCTAACAACAATGCACCATATGTTCTTTGGTTAGTCATCTATGCAAAATAATGATATTCACATTTAAATAAACTAGGAATTTAATAAAATCTAATATATAGTAAACATCATAGCTCATAAAATAACTGAACAATAGAATAGTGATATATAATAATATATATTTGAAGCAAAAAAAGGTATGATATACTATGGCATGCTATATTATATCTATTATCAAGTATATTATATTATACCATAACAAAATAGTAAATATCTTCTTTCTTCTCAATTTGCCTTTATCAGGGTGCCATGCTATATATCTAGCTCATTTTTCCATCCATAAGAATGAATATTCACAACATTTAAAATGTACCTTAGATTCTCCACATGTTGAACTCTAAGACAATCATTATCTAGATCAATCCACATATAACCAGATAATAGTTGTAGCTCTAAGTATTACATCATATTAATGTATCTATTTGTAGTCATATTTATTAATATATGACCATATTAATATATAAATATATGACCATTCATATATATTAATATTAATATATAACCATTTATTAATATATAGTTTTATCTATGTATGGTTGTATTTATTAATTTTTGTATGGACCATATGTCATATTTATCAGATATGCTCTAAGTATATAAGTATTGTTGCATATCACTGTATCTATTTGTGGCATTATAAAAATAGAAAATATCTATTAATATTTTGACCGTTAATATGTTATTATTATAAGGACCATTAATATTAATAGTTGTAACTTTGAGTGACATCACCATATCATGGAGCTAATTGATCACAATTATATTTTAGTAAGCTAATTATTGAGTAGGCAAAGATAGAGTAAAGGAATTGATGAAAAGAGCTCGATGGGTGAGAGCTTATAGAGAATAATGAATAGTTGAAGAGAAATGGTTATGCCTTAGAGATAATAGTAACAAATTTTTAGATTAAGGCAAAGATATTAAAGCTTGCATGGAGGGGAAGGTGATATCTTAATATAACTTAGTTTTAAGTATAAAAAATGCATACAAGGATATTAATATCATTATTATTGTTGTCCCTAAAAAATGAATCCTCATTTTTTAGACAACATATGACTATTTTGGTCCTGCATGGCCAAAATTGTCCCTCCCCTTTCCAAAAATTTGTACTGAAACATTCAATTTCGTCATTTTCTCAACTTTTTGGTGAAAGGATTAGCAGGTTCAACTGGTTCAAAGGGTCTATTGGAAAGCATCAAAATAATGATTGAACCATTGAACCATTAAACCTTGAACCTTTTCAGTTTAATGGGTTTAAAGGTTCAACATCATCAACAAGAGCTAAGCACTTCGGCAGAGGTTCAAATTTTATCCGTTTCAAGGTTTTGTGGCCCCGATCACTTAACAAGCCTCAAAAGCTTGAACTATTGAACCTTGAACCATTTTGGTTCACCAGTTCAATGGGTTTAACATTCAATTGGTTCAATGCATCGGGTTCAAAGGTTCAAAGGCCGCCTCTGTTAAGAAAAGAAGCACGCACAAAAGAAAGAGTCAGGTAGATGCTACCAAGTGTCGACAATTGAGCCCCACTAAACTTTATTTCTATGAATTGGTAGATATTTCCATGTGTCCCTCTTGAAGCTTGTTGGGAGCCTCCAAGTGTCAATATCTACAGCCTCTTCCCTTAGCTTCACTATTTCAAGTAAAGACCATGGTGGGCCTGGGGATAAGTGACTAAATGAAGTGGAAGCCGCCATGTGTCTGCATCTGCGTGACTGCTAAAAATATTCATACTGAACCACATGTTGGTGATTTAACTCATCAGACCATGCCACATGTCAATGATGTTGCTTAGCGGAACATGACACGTGTCAGCATTCGCTTCTCAGAGATTTGTATAAAGCTATAGGGTTCCTTTTGACAAAGCTTCCTCTAGAGTTCCATGGAGGGTGACAAGTGGCAACCATGGAAGGCTTCACTATGTTTTTCTAATAGCAGTAGACCATGCCATGTGCCCCTGGTAGAGATCAGTGGAGGCTGACAACTGTCATCATCTACGAGAGCCCGACTGAGCCCTAAGCGTTTCTATGGTTTTGCAAAGGCCCAAGAAGGTGGATGCTACCAAGTGTCAATAGTAGAAGATGACACATGTCCATAAAGATGTGAGGAAAGATGCCATGTGTCCTCACATGTTCTTATGGAAGACACCATGTGGCACTTGTTCATAGAGTGGAACCCACTGCATGTCCTGACCTAGTGCAGCAGAAGCTACCACATGTCTGCATCTGCACCCCCCTCAGCCTCTAACAATTTCAAAGCTTATTCCAATAAGATTATTTAAAAATCATAGATTATGTTATGTGTCATCACTTGCATCATAGTAGGATGACAAGCCCATGGACGTCAAATTTAAATCAACTAGTTAACAATTAACCTTTAATAGAGGAAAGACCCGTGAATGCCAAATCAACTGCATTTAAGTGTCTGTTGATTTTTGTGGACTCACAAGATGAACCTAGATGTATTCAAAATAGCCTAAAGCTAGGGTCAAGAGAAGGAAGAGATAGAGAGGGAAACTTAGTAGGAGTTACTGCCAGTAGGTGAAGTAGTTCATTGGGTAGATATTTGGAATCTGCTAACATTGAAAGTGTCATCTATTTGTCCCCTTGGAGGTAAAGGTAGAGTATATAGTTGTGTAGGTAAGCAGGTGAACAAATGAGTGATTCAAGCTAAGGAGGAGGCACTAGAGATGAATCAACATGCCACAATTAAGGTAGCCACCCTGCTCCAGCATGGCCCTTCCTGACAAGACCAAGAATGCATCTAAGGCATTGAATGCACCGAATGGGTCACTTCATTGGGAGAAAGTGCCAAGCCTCCCTCAAGACTCTATATAATGTAATCTCTTATATCATTTGAAGGGAGATCTTCCCCTTACTAGAAATGAAACTCTACCCAAATTAAAAGGCATTACTGAGACTTTGTGCTTAGATTGTAGTTCATATTTCTTTGATTAAATGAGAAAGCAAGTTACTTGTAGACTTTAAGCTGTTATAGCTTGTACTACTTTAAGAGATTTTTTATATGTCTATCCTCTAAAAGCATTCTTATTCATTTGATTTAACAAGCAAAACTGGTGGAGGTGATAAGGAAGGTGTCCTGAAGCCAACTACTTTCAGACTTTGCACTGTCATAGTTGTCTTCAGTGTGTGTTTATTTTCTTTTTCTATGTAAAGCACCTTGGGATGACTTTGTACCCCCATTATTCTTCGTATCTCACTCTTGGTCAGTTGACGTAGAAACTTTGTGTTCTATTTCATACTACTGGTTACTGCACCCTTTAGTCACTTGTTACCAGAAAGAGTCCTGTTGTTTGCAAGAACAAGCACTTCTAAAAGAAGAGGAGTGCCTTTTATTGCTTTACCAAGATTTCTACTATCCAGGAAGGGATATGGCTCTTGGTTGAATGTTACTTTTGAAAGAAGAGAAGTGCCATCACCAATCACCCAATATTTCTCCTCTGTTTGTCAACATCATCTCTAAAAAAAGAGAGATGGATGGTTTATCCCACCCCTATGTCTTACTTTTTTGATTATATATATATATATAGTATATAGCCTTCATATATTTAATAGGGAACCTCCCCTTGATGAGAGGAGAGATTTGTCCCATGTTGATGTATTAAACCTGTACACCAGGATGACCAATCTTCCTATGTTGTGGTGATAGGAACTATTTTGGTCACTAGTTAGCTGGCTGACAAAATATTCACCCAACATTTTTTGGTGACTCCATTGGGGAAGGACAAGTAGTTTGAATCCTCAAGCTTCAAATTAATGTGTGATTAGTCCTTTTCCATTTCTGATTCACAATCTAGCAACCCCATGCTATACCAGAAGCTAGAGATCTCAAGGTGTTGTTGACCCTGTCTTTGAGTTGGCACATCAAAGAGATTTTGACTTGCTTTCTCCCCAACCTCAAGTTTAATGATCTAGGAGTGTCCCTCCTACTTGTACCAGGACACCAACACAAGGAAGAGCTACTTTTCTTGCTGTTAGCAGAGCCTTGCCGAAGAAAATTCTACCTAGATTTTATATCCCTACTTTCAATAATCCCATCATGGAAGCTCAAGGCCCCTAGGGTAACTCTTTTGGCCCACTTGATTTAACTCCACCCCTGCATAAACTTCCATGAAGCTTGAGAAAGAATTTCCCCAAATTATTTAGGGATGGAAAAGTCCATCTTGATGAACATGCTGCAACCTTTAGCATAGCCTATGGCATGATAGGCATGAAATTTGAGGATGTGGTAGTTAGGCTTTTCATGGAAACAATGTAAGGTGCTGCTATAGACTAGTTTTACCATCTGCAAGCCTGATCAGTAACTAATTAGGACACACTCAAAGCCAAATTTGAGGCTAGATTCAAGTCTATAGAGGATGCACATGCCTTATTGGCCCAGCTCACAAAAATTAAGAAGAAGCCCCAAGAGCCTGTGAGGGATTTCATAGCAGAGTTTGATAAGATGAGGAACTAGATTCTTGCTATTGCTTAGCCAACCCCTAAAAACCTCAAATGCTTATTCATTAACTCACAAGTGCCTAAAGTGAGTTTTCTACTAAGAAGAGCTGGTCACATAGATCTCAAAGTTGCTCAAGATTTGGATACCAAAGTTGAAGATGACCTTATCTTAAAAGGAAAGATAAGGAGGGATCCAAATAGAGGTAAATCTTCTTCTTCTAAAAACTCCCCTTCCACCACCACTAATCCTATGGTGCAAAAGCTAGCAAATGAAGTGCTAGCTCTCAAGAAACAAATGGTGAAAGGAATGTCATCTACTCCTACATACAGAGATATACCTAGGAGGACATTTCAAAATTAGGCATACCAAGGCAATGCTGCTAGGAATCAGGGACAGTAAAATTGCCTTCCTCCTCCATAGAGGAGTCTTGCCCTTGAAGCACCTCCAACTAACTCAGTAATTGGATATCTTGAAGCTGAATTAGACTTCTCATCCTAGCCTGAGTTGAATCTTGAAGATGACGCTAATCTCTTCACTGAGGAAGAAGAAGAATTAGCTGGTGACTCCCATATTGGTTTCCTAAACTATCAGGATGAACCTAGAAATAAAGGCAATGCAGTTGAGGGGTCATATGCTATATTCACCTGGTCTATGAATCAATCAGCTCAACAAGTTGATAAAGAGAAATCAGAGGAGTAACCTCAACCAAAAGTTTCAATTGCTAAGCGGGGATCCACTCTCCCTTTCTAGCCAAAGGGCCTGATGATTGCAAGAAAGGTAAGTACCCCAAATGCCCCTACACCTTTTACTTCAAACTCACAGTCCAATTCTCCCCCCCCCCACATAAAACTCAAAAAGATGAGCTCTCATCCTCCATACCTAGTTCATTTCCATCATTTGACATAATTGATCATATTAAGAAAACCAAGATTCAAATGTCTGAATTTGAATTCCTACAGTCCCATCCTGAACAATTAGATAAATTGGTTCAGTGTGTTAAAAACCAGAATGTCCCTATTGAACAAGTGGTTCCCAAAGTGACACATGATCCCCCTAAGGATGAATCCACTAGGAACAATCTTGTCATTTCCCCTCCTACTGCTACTAGTAGGACTAAACCTTTTTATGTCTCATTGTTAATAAATGGACAACAGCTAAATAATTACATCATTGACTCTAGATCTTTAGACAATGTCATGCCTACTAAAGTAGCTGAATCCCTTGATCTCACACTGACTAAGATGTTTGGTAGGTGCTTCTCCATGGAGAACAAATAAGTTCCACTGCTAGGGCAAATAAAAGATGCCCAATTTGCATTTGCTGCCTTTCCAGACAAAAGAATCAAGATGACTATCTTGGTAGCAGATGTCCCAGCATCATATGGTATCCTTCTTGGGCAGAATTTTTGTAAGGATGTTGGTGGTGAATTGAGCATGGATTTATCAGAGGCTAGGATTCTAGTCAAAGGTGTCATGAAGAGGTTGCTCCCTAAAAAGGAAGCAAAATACATAGTTACCTAGAGCTCAACACCTGAAGCTCAAATCCTATTTGAGTCTTCAAGCATGGGTAACTAATTTCTATCCACGGATGAAGTTCATGAGGCATCTGATGAAGCTCTTATAGGTGACAACCTGGAAATGAATTTAGGTGGAACAACAAAATAATTGACTGAGCCCAATGCAAGTGTGGAAGAATCCCCTCCTCCAAATAAAGAACCCAAAGGAAAATTAGTATCAAATGAGGTATGGATTCTTGAATTTGATGGCAGCTGCTCCTCCACTAGTTCAAGAGCTGGGGTTGTGTTAATATCTCCTCAAGGAGATATTTTTCCTTCATCTTATAAGTTTCAATTCAACAACACTAATAACATATCCGAGTATGAATCTCTGTTGCTGGGATTAAAAGTTACTACGGACAAAGGCATCAAACTCCTTCATGCTAAATGAGATGCTGAATTAGTGGTTTGTCAAGTGAGAAACCTGTATCAAATAAAGAATGAAAGATTGCACCACTACCATAATCTTTTCTAGGATCAACTCAAAAACTTTGATGCTTTTAGCATCTCTGTGGTTCCCAAATAATTCAATGATCAGGCTGATGCACTAGCTATTTCAGCTACTCTCTTGATCCCCCACCTAGACTTCAAAAGAGACAGGTACACTATTAAGCTGGTATTCAAACCAAGTGTACCTAATAATGCCAGTCATTGGCAGGTATTCGATAATGACAATCAAATCATTGCCTTCTTGGAGTAAAAGGATAGCTTCGAATGACTACATTTTGAAGGTAGTGAACCTCAAAAGCCTGAACTGACTCTTGAATCAATTTCAAGCATAGGTGAGGAGTTTTTGCAACTAAAAGGGAATAAAATTCCCAAAGGCCTTGTTTCCATTGATAATTTATTTGATAAGCATGATAGATTCATCAAACAGTAGCAAATGGATTCAAGCTCCTCCCAGGAGTTTGATCAAGTAAATTTGAGAACCAAGGTAGACCCCAAGATGGTGAACATTGGGAAATGCTGTACTCCTGAAGAGAATTTCAAGTTTACCACTTTGCTTAATGAATACATGGATGTCCTAGCATACTCCTATGATGACTTAAAATCACTCTGGCTTGATGAAATCTGACACAACATTCCTCTCAAGGCTGATTCAACACCTTACAGGAAAAATTCCCAGCATTATAATCTAAAAATATCAGGTACTATTTTATGAAAGATTCAAAAAATGTTAAATGCTAGGATAATCTTCCCAATCCATCATTCCACCTAGATTGCCAATATAGTACCTTTAAGAAAGAAGAATGGTGAAATTCACCTTTGTGTGGATTTTAGAAAATTGAATCAGGAATCCTTGAAGGATAATTATCCTTTGCCAATCATGGATTAGGTGTTGCAAACAGTGATGGGCTCATAGATGTTATCAATGCTAGATGGCTTCTCAGGATATAATCAGGTCAAAGTTGGTGAAGCAGACCTGCATAAGACCGCTTTCACCACACCTTGGGACATGTTTGCATATAAAAGGATGCCTTTTGGCTTGATAAATGCTGGCACCACCTTCCAAAGAGCGATGGACCTTACCTTCAAGGATGAGATGGGTAAGTTCATCATAGTTTATCTTGATGACTTTACTGACTTCTCTAAGCATTACCTAGATCATGCGAGCCATTTATAATAAGTGTTGGAACACTGTCACCAGAATTGCATTTCCTTAAACTCTAAGAAGTCAGTTTTCAGAGTAACAAAGGGGAAACTTCTTGGACACATTATGTCCAAAGGAGGCATTAAGATTGACTCAGATAGAGTCAAGTCTATCCAAGAACTTTCCTTTCCCCACAAGAAAGACTGATCTTCACTCTTTCTTTGGAAAGGTGAATTTCTTACAGAGGTTCATCCCTGAGTTTGCCGAGAAGACTAGGCACATTGTAAACATGATGAATGGAAAAGCCACCTTAAGCTAGACTAAAGAAGGAAAGTTAGCCTTTGAGGATGTCATGACTGTTATTGCCCATGCTCTAATTTTGGCTTGTCTAGACTATAGCAAAGAGTTCACCATTTACAGCTATGCTTCAAAACATACGCTTTCAGCAATTCTAGTTCAACAGAATAAAGAAGGTATGGAATCTCCCATTTCCTTCATGAGCTATCCTCTCAAAGCTCATGAGTTGAAGTACTCAAATATGGAGAAGCATGCTTATGTAGTGGTGAAGGCCGTGAAACATTTTTGTTTCTACATCCTTAATTCTTGATTTATTGCCTTGGTCCCTGACACCACAGTGAAATCTATAATGACACAACAAGAGTTTGGGACAAAAAGAGGTAATTAGGTTGAACAAATCTAAGAGTTTGATCTAATCATTAAGTTAATGAAGCTGGTCTGTGGGAAGGGGCTATGTCAACTGATTGCTAATAATAAGCCAAGAGGAATAGAGCATGAAGAACCAGAAGTGGATGACTCACCTACAGTCCTCTTTGTCTCCACCACAAATGAGTGGTATTTAGGTATTGCTCATTTCCTTACTTATGGTGAATGTCTTGAAAACTTGTCCTATAAATAAAGGAGGACCATCAAGCTGAAAGCTACTAATTTTGTCCTCTAAGACAATGGCATGTATAAGAGGAACCTTGATGGAATGTTCCTTCACTGTGTGGACAAGGAGAAACAAAACAAACTTCTAAAGTCCTTCCACAATTTAGCCTATGGAGGACATTTTTATACCCTTGTGACTGCCCATAAGATCCTATGATCTAGGTAATATTGGCCAACTCTCTTTCGAGATGCATACAAGTGGGTCAGGAGATGTGAACTGTGCTAGCAGTTTGTTGGAAGGCCCAAGCTAGTTACCCTACCTCTCAAACTAGTGGTCATAGAGGAGCCATTTCTAGCAATGGGGAATTGACTTTATTGGTGCTATAAACCCATCATCAAGTGCTAGATATGATTATGTCCTTACAGCAATAGACTACTTCACCAAATGGGTGGAAGCAGTTCCAACCAAACATGCTACTTTAGAAGTAGTATGTAATTTCCTCAAAGAAAACATCATGTCCAGGTTTGGGGTCCCAATAAAAATTGTCACTAAAAATGTAGCCTACTTCATTTCCCAAGAGATTACTCAATTCTACTTCTAATATGGAATTACACTCTCCCATTCCTTTGATTACTTCCCACAAGGGAATGGACAGGCTGAGTCAAGCAATAAAAATCTGGTGACTATCATCAAGAAACTGGTGGATGACAACCAAAGAACTTGGCATAAGGCATTGGTTGATGCTCTATGGATAGACAAAATTACACCAAAGAGAGAAACTGGTATGTCTCCCTTCCAACTTCTTTATGGTGTCAATGTTGAGATACCAATCACCTTGAAATTGCTAGCATTGAAATTGGCTAAGGTGATTGAAGATCAAACATATGAAAGCTCACTTGAGAAGAGGATCATGTGCCTTACTGAGGTGATGAGCAGAGAACTACGGTGGTGGACTGAATTGCTACTCATCAAAGTTTGGTGAAGAAACTCTTCGACTAGAAAGCAAAAAATCATGATTTCTAGATTGGAGATCAAGTCCTACTGTGGGACAAGAAAAGAGAACCAAAGGGGATACACGAAAAGTTTAATTCCCTATGGAGGGGCCCTTTTACTATTCATCAGCTTAGTGGTAAAAATAGTTTCCTATTAAAGTATCAAGATGGCACTCTCTTTTCTCTACCTCACAATGGGCAACATCTGAAGCACTTCAACTCTTGAAGTATCAGATGAGTTCCCCTGTACATATGTAAATTTGTATAGTCTTTTGTTTCTATTTTGTTCTTTTGTTTTTGTTTTTAGAGCCTTTCTTTTTGGGTAGCATGACTCCATAGCCCAATGGCACACTTTAAGGCACTGGAGATTCTAGTTTCTACTCCCCTTAGCTATTCTGACTTGTCATCTTAAGGAAGTTCCCCAACAAGAGCCAACTATTGTCCCTGAAAAATGACTCCTCATTTTTTAGACAACATATGACTATTTTGGTCCTGCATGGCCAAAATTGTCCCTCCTCTTTCCAAAAATTTGTTCTAAAACATTTAATTTCATCATTTTCTCAACTTTTTGGTGAACGGATTAGCAGGTTCAACTGGTTTAAAGGGTCTGTCGGCAAGCATCAAAACAAGGATTGAACCATTGAACCATTGAACCTTGAACCTTTTCAGTTTAATGGGTTTAATGGGTTCAAAGGTTCAACGTCATCAATAAGAGCTAAGCACTTTGACAGAGGTTCAAAGTTTCACCATTTTAAGGTTTTGCAGCCCTGATCACTTAAAAAGTCTCAAAAGCTTGAACCATTGAACCTTGAACCATTTTCATTCACTGGTTGAATGGGTTCAACATTCAATCGGTTCAATGTGTCGAGTTCAAAGGTTCAAAGGCTGCCTTTGTTAAGAAAATAAGTGCATGCAAAAGAAAGAGTTAGGTGGATACTATCAAGTATCATCAGCTGAGCCCCACTAAACTTTGTTTCTGTGAATTGGTAGATATTACCACATGTCCCTCTTAAAGCTTGTTGGGAGCCTCCAAGTGTCAATATCCACAGTCTCTTCCCTTAGCTTCACTATTTTGAGCAAAGACCATGGTGGGCCCAGGGATGAGTGACTAAATGAAGTGAAAGCCACCATGTGTCTACATCTGTGTGACTGGTAAAAATATTTAGACTACACCACATGTCAGTGATGTAACTCAGTAGACTGTGCCACATGTCAGTGATGTAACTCAGTGAAACGTGACACATGTCAGCATTCACTTCTCAGAGATTTGTATAAAGTTGTAGGGTTCCTTTCGACAAAGTTTCCTCTAGAGTTTTGTAGAGGGTGATAAGTGGCAATTGTAGAAGGCTTCACTATGTTTTTCTAAGAGCAAAAAACCATGCCATGTGCCCCTAGTAGAGATTGGTGGAGGCTAACAAGTGTCATCATCTGTGAGAGCCCGACTAAGCCCCAAGCATTTTTATGGTTTTACAAAGGCCTGAGAAGGTGGATGCTGCCAAGTCTCAATAGTGAAATATGCCACATGTCCCTAAAGATGTGATGGAAGATTCCACATGTCCTTGCCTATTCCTATAGAAAATGCCATGTGGCACTTGTTCATAAAGTGAAACCCACTGCGTGTCCCCACCTAGTGCAGTGGAAGCTACCACGTATCTACATACACACCCCCCTTAGCCTCTAATAGTTTCAAATCTTATTCCAATAAGCTTATTTCAAAATCATGGATGCCACCACATGTCCTCACCCACATCACAGTAGGATGATAGGCCCATGAATGTCAAATTTAAAGCGACTGGCTAGCTATTAACCTTCAATAGAGGAAAGACCCACAAATGCCAAATTGGCTACATTTAAGTGTCTATTGATTTTTGTGGACTCAAAATATGAACTTAGATGCATAAAAAAATCCTAAGGCTAGGGTCAAGAGAAGGAAGAGACAGAGAGGGAAACTCAGCAGGAGTTACTACCAGTAGGTGAAGCAGTTTACTAGGTAGATATTTAGAATTTACTAACATTAAAAGTGCCATCTATTTGTCCCCTTGGAGGTAAAGGTAGAGTAGATAGTTGCGTGGCTAATCATGTGAATGAATGAGTGACTTAGGCTAAAGAGGAGGCACTAGAGATGAATTGACACACCACAGTTAAGGCAGCTGCCCTGCTCTAGCATGGCCCTTCGTGACAAGACCAAGAATGCATCCAAGGCATTGAATCTGCCAAATGGGTCACTTCATTGGGAGAAAGTGCCAAGCCTCCCTCAGGCCTCTATATAATTTAATCTCTTGTATCATTTGAAGGGAGATATTCCCCTTACCAGAAGTGAAACTCTGCCTAAATTTAAAGGCATTACTAAGACTTTGAGCTTAGATTGTAGTTTATATTTCTTTGATTGAATGAGAAAGAAAGTTACTTGCAGACTTTGTGCTATTATAGCTTGTGATACTTTAGAAGATTGTTCATATGTCTATCTTCTAAAAACATTCTTTTTCATTTGATTTAACAAGTAAAAATGGTGGAGGTGATAAGGAAGGTGTCCTGAAGCCAACTACTTTCAGACTTTACACTGTCATAGTTGTCTTTAGTGTGTGTTTATTTTCTGTTTATGTGTAAAGAACCTTAAGATGACTTTGTGCCCCCATTGTTCTTGGTATCTCACTCTTGGGAAGTTGAGGTGGAAACTTTGTGTTCTATTTCATACTGCTTGTTACTGCACCCTTTAGTCACTTGTTACGAGAAAGAGTCCTGCTGTTTGTAATAACAAGCACTTCTGAAAGAAAAGGAGTGCCTTCTATTGCTTCACCAAGAATTCTACTATCTAGGAAGGGATCTGGCTATTGGCTGAATGTTACTTCTAAAAGAAGAGAAGTGCCATCACCAATCACCCAATATTTCTCCTCTATTTGTCAGCATCATCTCTAAAAAAGAGAGATGGATGGTTTATCCCACCCCTGTGTCTTACTTTCTGCTTATATATATATTATATAGCCTCCATATATTTAATAGGGAACCTCCCCTTGATGAGATGAGAGTTTTGTCCCCTGTTGATGTAGTAAACCTTCTCACCAGGATGACCAATCTTTCTATGTTGTGGTGATAGGAACTATTTTGGTCACCAATTAGCTGGCCAAAAAAATATTCACCCAACAATTATAATATGGTATTAATATCATTATTATAACATAGATACTAATATCAAAATTATAACATGGATACTAATATGTTATTATAACACAGATACTAGTATGCATATTAATATCAGTTATCAGTTATTACCATTGCATAACACTCACTAGTTTGGAATATACCGAAGTGTTCCCTTTAAGAGGTTGATGATTGCATATGGAATTTTTAAAATATTTTTATTGACATGTCACCAGTTATTATGGTTACCTTTTGTTAAACTTTTAGTTCATTGTTTCACATATGTCATAGTTTGATATATATATATATATATATATATATATATATATATATATATATATATATATATATATATATATATATATACTTCTGTATAGATTGATAGTTGTATATCCATATCATTGGTTTATTATTCATATCACTAGATACTATGATATTTAATTAGATATAATAAAAAATCATGTTATATGATTATAAAACATTAATAAAGTATGTAACTATTTTAAATGTGTTTACAATTTCTCACTCATTTATACAACCTATTATATATATACATAAGGTCACTAATCTTGGATACCTTGATTCACAATTAAAATAATTCATAGGTTGTTTACTATATATTAGAGAATTTAATACATGTAAAATCCACAATTCACATGGTAATATAGAGTCGCTACAATTCTATAATGCATAAAATTTATCCTGGATTTAAAACACCACTTAACTTTTCATAGTGTTCAGACATCAGCAAAAGGTCCACTACTTTGTTTGTTTCTACTTATATTCATTATATTCTCTCATATGCTCTCCTCTAACACACTCTATTCCTTCCTCCTCCCTCTCTTTAAAAAAAAATGACTCATATCCCTCTTATTATGTTGTGCTCCTTTTCTTTATTGAATGGCTTTTTCCATTATATGGATATGTTTTCTTTCAAAAACTACCTCCCTTTCTTTTACTTATTTTAATCAATTATTTTTTTTCTTTTATGTTTTTATTTTTGTTTATATTTTATTTTTTTCTAAAAAATATATTTACTAATTATATCATAATGGTTTTTATTTCTTTTTATTTATTTTATTCCGCTTTTCGTTTTCTTTCTTATTTTTATTTTTCCTAAATGACTTAATTATTACAATGATTAAAATATAAATAAAAAATAACTTAGTTTATAGGTAAATAAATGACTCATTAATCATTAGTTTTTTATTAATACCATTCATTATGTTATTTCCAAACAATGTCTAGGTTAGGCTAGATGCGATATTAACTAGGTACTAATCAAGAAAATTTATGTTATTGAAAAAACATTAATAATTATGACCTAAAATAACATAAAATAATTATACTACAACATTTACATTTAAAAATACATGTATTATCCTTAAGGAAATCACACATGATTTATTTCCACCTACAGGTATTAGATTGAACTAACACACTCATATGCATAAATAATTATCTAAATATAAACAATCATAAAAAACAAACTAATGCTAACCATTCAAATTTGCATGTAATATGTAATATTTAATGTGGTGTGTAAAAGGTTATAACCATTATTTTTTCATCTCCCAACATCTCCATCTACATCACTCTTTCGGATGATGATCTCCCTCTATCATGCTTTGAGAGATGAATTGCTCCTATGTCTAACTCACGACAAACAACTAGTTATTTCATAACATTATGACATGTATATCATGAAATAATACTAAAATAACAAATCAACATGATCTTAATGTAATAATATACACTAAAACTAACTCATAGTAGTGAACTAATGAAACCAAAGAAATATTTAACTATCCCATAACAATATATAACTCATAGCTTAATTAATAATAACCCAAATTAAATTACCAAATATATAAAATCCATGGATAATCAAGTAGATTTCCTTAGAAAGGAATTAGGGTGTAACAATAAAGACACTAATTTTATCATAGAATCATCAAAATTAGTTTATGTGATAGATTCCTAGTCATATTTGATTATCCTTCCTCTGCTCACATCAAATATTGAAGTTGTTTGATTTAATTTATTTTAAAGTAACTACATGATTTTAATTTTCATCAATGTATATTTTTATTTCAATCAATTATATTACATTATCAATCTCTAGCATTTAGATTAGCATTTTTAATTTCTCAAAAATAGTTCTTTTAGGATTATTGTTCTTCATCTTGCTCTTTTTCTTCATTTACATCTTCCTATTTTGTGGTAAAATCTATAGTAAAGTTTACAATGGAATTTCATTTATTAATAGATTAATGTTAGTAAAAAATGATATATTTTATTCCATAACATAGTTATTCCAAAAAATAGAATTAGATTTTAAGCATAGACATACCCACCAATCATTTCTCTAAAAAAATACTAAGTTTATGTAGAAGACACAATGGATTGAAATTGTTTTGGTGAAGGTATAAAAATATATTTTTTATGTATGGAAGATGAGGGATATATATTTTGATTCTATTTACCATTAAATGGAAGCTCTCAAATCCATGATTCAAGATATATAACAAATGATGCCTATAATAAATCTTGTCACATAGATAAAAGAGTGATGAGAAAACACATTAACTACTCCATGTAGAACAACATAAGAGGAGGTATAATTAATTATAATAATGCACAAATAAATACATGATATTGAGTGTGGGAGAGAAGATGATGATGAAACATGTACACCTACACATGCAATTATTTATGACATTTAACCTATCACAATATTCTATGAACCTATTGATAAAAGTGGCATAATAATTATTCTCTTTGTTTATTAGGCTAGAAATGAATAATTTTTCATCAATTCATCCTCCCAAATAATTTTATTCTAATAATTCAATTTTTGACATGGTGATCTAGCTTACATTACTTGATTAAATTTTTAAATCATGATTCAGTAACTAACAATGTTGTTACACCTAATGGTGAGTGAAAAGAATGAATAAAAGTAACTCTTGAGAGATTACATGTAATTATTTATTCTATAATAAGTCACATGGTGGTTTGTAATAATCAACATGAATTGATGAATCCTATACTAGTTCATCCATTTATTTGTGAAATTTAATATTTATCAATGAATCATATATTGGAAATTAATGAAAACAATTTGTTTGTAACACCTACACCTATATGTAATGGATATAACGTTACAATGGTTGATATTATGCTTGAGGAATGAGAATATAAAAATCAGCCACATAATTCAATGGATTACATTCCTTGACTTCTATTAATGGTAAGATTCAAACTACACCTATATTTTTTCCTACATTTTCTAGTAATAAATGTCATGTTTTATCAACCTCCTCTATGCATATTTTTAAATAAACACAACCTACGATAGTTTGTATTTGAGACAAATAGGGAAAACTATAAGATATTTTATTGGAGATAACAATAAATCTATATACTATGAAATATTTACAAAAATTCAATGTTTTAGATATGGTTTGAATATGGATAAGGTGGGTGGAAATTGGTTCAAAAATCAAGAATTTGATGGTTTTGGAAACGGAAAATTGTGCACTACCTTAGGACATTGCAATGGCCATTGCCCATTGACCCTACTTGGGGGATTCTTCCCTTAGACACCCATGTTTAAATTCATAATCCAAATAATAAATTATGGAAATAAATGCATGGAAACAAATTATTTTTTAGAACTCCTTATGAATGTAGTCTAAATATTAATTTTCTTTCAGTATTTAAACAAGAAATCATAGTATCATAATTATTATAAGGAGAAATAATATTTCAAGATTAAATAGTATAGTAATTTTTGACCATTTTTTATTTTTGAAATGATGAAAATGAAGTAAAGGTTACTTGGACAAATAATCCTAAGATACATAAAGATCTAATAGATTTAAATAGAAGCATGAAATTTTTATTTACATAAAAATGGCCACTAAAATAAAATCTAAATATGCATTTTTGTTATTTTTTATCTAATTATGTTTCCTATAATTATATGTTTCATCACTATATTTTCTTATGTCAACATTTTGTAAATCATTTTCAAAAACCACTTGTTCAATTTTATAAATATTTGGATTATTCTTGGCATCCATCACCCCAATGCTAAACCAAATAAAACTTGTTGGTTTTAACTAACCCCCACATCCCATAGTGGGTTTTGGGATTCTAAGATGATGTAGTAAGTTGCAAAAACACTAAATACCTAAGAGTCTAGTTCTTCTCACTAGATTTGTTTAATTAATTTTTCTTAAGATATTTTTGAGATTAATTAAAAGTGTAAGAAAGGAAATGTATATTAATAATCTTAGTGATGTTGTAATTTAACAAATATATTTTTAGTATTCATATGATAATTATGAAGACACTTCATACCACCTCAATATCACTAGAAATCTTAATATTTTGTAGCATAATGGTAAACATTTCTCCATGCATATACACATAATATGAAATTTGCTAAATCAAGCTCATAAAAGGAGAAATTCATAATTAAATTCAAAATTTTAATTGATTTTTAATATTTTCTATCATCTGATATAGCCACATCCTAAATTCTCTTTATGTCATCATTTTTTTAAATGTTCTACCCAATAAAAAAACAACATTTAAAATCGTCATGTGTTGTTGATGGTCATGGTTAAAAATTCATCTTGTTGGGTATACAAGTAATGATAAAATAACCTTGATAAAAAACAAATAAATGGATGATTAAGGGAAATAAACAACAAAAATAAAAAATAAAAAAGAAAGGAAATGTTAAAACCAATAAATGACTACTTTTCTTCAAAATAATGAAGTTGTACCTAATCAACCTTTACTTTATTCTATTTTTTAGAGTTTAAATAACTCTTACCAAATCAACATGGAGGAAGTTAAAACAATTAGGACTATGACTAAGGTATTTATTATGTTATTTTATTTTTGAAGGGAGTTATCCATTTTTTAATTAAAAATAGGTCCACTTAAAAAACTTTTTAAGAAGAGAATATATTTAAAAATGGGAAACCAAACTTTAAAAAATAGAGAAAAAATAAATAAAAATATCCCCATGTGTGAGAACATGTGTAAGTTTAACTATGGGAGAGAAGAGCAAGAAAGAATTGACAACTAGCAAATGATAACCCTGTTCAACACTTAATAAATGCATTGTTGATTTCAAAAGTTCCTTTTCGATATATGCATTGTTAATTTCAAAATAATATTCATCAAGATGTTTTTGTTCAGCTTATATGGCTTACAGTAAAGGGTTGAAATGAATTACATAACTCCTTGAAAAACATGGAGATAATATCCCCAACTAAAATTATATTTCAAAAGTAAAATTTTATTGATAAGATGATCATAAAACATAAAAATAGTAGATCAACATAAGTTATAAATATCCCCTACTCCAAATCCCATCATAGGCTAGCACAATAGAACATGCCTATGATTACTCTAAAAAATGAAAAATGTTGATATAATAAGTTGACTAATTTCTATAAGGAACACGGATCTAATAAATGAATGTAAAATATGAATCTATGTGGAATATAATAGCATGAATGCTTTTAAGTGTGGGAGAGATGATGAGACTGTAATATTAATCATTATATCAGTAAAAAAATTAATTTATTTTTCATAAATCATGTTTTATGTGAAGTCAGATGTATTTTTAATAACTCATGATTGTTTATAGTGAAATATATGATATGTATCTAGTCCACTATTTAGGATTTATTGCAGCCAATAGTGTTACTATTTTGTAAAAAAAATATTGTAAAATAGATGTCAAATTTTGTTAATGTAAGTAGAAATGAATCATCAATGCAAATAAAAAATTTCAAAGTGATAAAATACCAAATCATGTACAAACTTGAAACATATCCATATATCATCAATATTTTTAGAGAATTTTATAAATAATATCTGTATTTACTTAGTAGCTCTTGAGACATATGGACTAATCATTTAAAATCATACAATACATACAAGTAACCTTGCATGAAATTAAAATAGTTTTTGTGTCATGTATTGGGTTTTTTGGTATTTTGACATGTGAATATCTCATACTAAAATGGATAGGTTGTGTTAAAAAGCAAAAACATCAAAAATAAAATCCATAAAAGTTGATTTGATTACATATATAGATTCATCTCTAAAAATATGTAATTTTAAAACAAGAAACATAATAATATGAGTCTATATGCAAAAGTTATGAGCATTTAAATTGGATATGGAGATGCATAATCTAGCTCCAAAGATGTATAGTCTGGAACCATAGATGCAAAAAATTGGCTCTAGACATGCCCAAAATTAATTTAGGAATATAGAAGACCAAATAAAGAATGAGATCATTTTTTGGGATAAGTTTTATAGTCTTCATATATATATATATATATATATATATATATATATATATATATATATATATATATATATATATATATATATATATATATATATATATATATATACAGAGAGAGAGAGAGAGAGAGAGAGAGAGAGAGAGAGAGAGAGAGAGAGAGAGAATTTCAAAAATAGACATTGGTAGAAATCAACTCTATAAATATGCAGGTTTAGAAACATGAAAGAAAAGAGATCTAGAGATGATTGCTAGGTATTTGTATAATTTATTTATATGAAACATATTTATAGTATTTCTAAAAAAATGTATTTATAAATAATATAATATTTTTATAGTATTTAAACTACTTTGAATATCTCAACATCAAGCTGTTGGAAGAAAACTAATATTTTTGAGATCATGATTAATTTTCTTAAACAAAATCAAAATAAGTTTGAAAGAGAAAAAACACCTAGATTCTCTCCAAAAAGTTTGAAGATAATGGATTTTTGAATCTATCATTTCATAATAGTTTCATCTTGGATAATAAGGATTACTACTTGTTGATGTGGCTTTTATGCATACCCCTTAAACCTTATGATAGAACCTCTAATGTTTCATTATCTATGAATGGAATTCACACTAAGGCATGAGTTGTAGAGTATTTGGTTTTATAAACAACCTTTTGGTGGAATAACAAAAATCGAAGTAGTTTTTATAACACATATGGATCAGATATTGATGTATATAAATACCCTTGAGATGGGTAGATTGATGATGGATCTAACCTAAGACAGGTATGACCCAAAAAATTCTCAAAAAGGAGGGAAAGGTAGTGTAAAAAAGTAGATTTATAGACTACACCAAATGAAACATTTATATACTAGAACTTAAAATATTGTTTAGACAATGAAAAAAGGATAAATATTTTATATAGTCTATAGTATCACACCAAAAATCAAACATAGTTAATAGTCAGAAGGAACTACAACACAAAAAACTTAAACACATAAAATCAATAGTTGATACATTTGTAAGATTGTAATAACACATCTAAAAGGTGGATCATAATTCATATATAAAATAAATTTAGATAAAAAAATATATATCAACATGAATAACTATATATTTAATAGATAAATCATGCACGACCAAAATACTAATAAACTAAAATAACAAAACTTATTGCACAATAGATAGGTTTGGAGAAGAATCAATATTTACACATCAAGATCAATTGTAGAACACTTAAAATTTTCTTATTAATCTTAATATCCAAAATTATCCTCCCTTTGGGATTGGTTGGATAAACTTATATATAATATTGGGATGGGGAAAGCCTCATATCTCAATATAAGTTTAAAAATACATGTTCAAAATAAAATTATAAGTTATTCTTATGCACCATATTCATGTACAACAATGATTGTTAAAAATAGTATTATTCATATAAGATACAATATATACATGTTAAATAAATTAGGAAATAACAATTCCATCTCAACTAGAACATGAAAATACAAATGTATTTTTTAAAAGTGCTAATGCAGAACTAGTAAAAGAAGAAAACTATAACATAGTTGAAGTAGATGGAACTAAAGTTGTAACTAGAATACGTATTGAAACTACATATATGATTGTGGGGGCACTAATTTAGTTGTGGCTATAGTTTTTGGAAGTGACACATAGATAGTCCCACTTGGAGTTTGCACTAATGTGTACTTAAGAAACTAATCACTTTGAGGAGGAATAGGCATGACCCTTGTTGAAATAATTTTCATGGAAGATTTTATTTGTAGGCAAAGTGCATGATTTTCTTGGAAGTCAATATCTATGGTCTATAAATCAAACAAATATCTTTTGAACAAATGAATAATTTTGTCTATCAATTCTTTGTGTAATCTAATGCAACTCTAACCTTAGCATGCAGTGCCTTATTCCCAATTATTTTATCCCTTACAAATTTGACTAGTTAAATTATTTCATCATTGGTTCTATAAATAATATCTTTAATCTCCATTTTAAAATTGTCTAGTGTTTCCCATAAGAGGTTTTAAAATATGAGTTTAAAAACCAATTATCCTTGTGGAGTGATTATTTTACTAACGCTTAAGTCTGTTAGGATAGAGATAACTTCTATTTCCATCTCTTGATGACACTCCATTAAGTTTTCCCTTTGGTAGTAATATAATTTTGTGCCCAAGTAGCTTCACATGTGGTTATTAAATTCATGTGGACATAAGTCTTATTCCATGTTTCCCAAATTATAAAGTATGGCTTTCCATCAATGTCTTTTATTTTTTTAAACAATTGAATAATGTCTCCCCACTTAGGTTTAGAGGTTGTTCTTGTAGACCTTATTAAACCAATGGTGTCAAATAGATTCCTAACTATCCCTTACACATTGTCCACCATCTCTTTCGGAGCTTAGACAATACTCATCTCCAATTTCCTATGTAGAGGCCAATCAATTTTTTAAATATATATTTTATGAACCTTCCAATAACATCTAAAAAATTATATAGGTCCTTCATATATATTTCTAAGTCTGAGGGTTTTATTTTTCTTTGTTTTGTCAAAGAGTATCTGTATTCTCTTTGTTATATCTTAACTTGTTAACCTTTAGCAACCATATTTTCCCTCTTAACCTTTCTCAAGTTATTTGTACATTTATCAAAATATAAATTTAATGGTTGATCAATTATCACTAAATATTATCTTTTTGCTTCTTCTTATAATTATTGAATATGTGATGCAATGTTCAATGTAAATTATTAGTCTATTTTCTTTGTCTGCATTATATGAGTATATGAGGAGTATTGCATTGGAAGTAGAATGGCCTTCGATGAATATATTCCTATTTCAAGAAAATGAGGAATATATTTCCTCCATCTATTAACCTACCTTTATACTAGTGTGTCAATTACATATTTTGCCTTCCGTACTACTTTGTGGACTGAGATTGTAAGTGATTATACCTAGGGTGATTAGACAATACACATATCCAACTATGTAGTTAGCCTATGAGGGGTATCTAGTATAGTAGGGGAGATTAGAGTTTTTGAATCTCCTTTTATGATGAAAAAACTAACTCATTTAGGGCCTAGATGGGCCAGTTTATTCTTATATTGCTTCTTAGTTTTGAGGAGGGGCTCCATGAAAAAGTTTGGAAATCCATTCCTCTTTATTAATCATCTTCACATACTCTATGGTAATGGTAGGACATATTTGATCCTTTATTCCACAATCATAGACATGTTGTCCTTAAGCATCCTTATATCTATTTCATTATCATCTTCAACATTCATAAATGTGTTTTCATTAGCATAAGACTAATGTCCATAATTTATTATTTGTTTTCTTTCATATTTTTAAAAGTGTTCGGTGACATTCTTTATATGGTCCTAGTGTCTTAATGGTGCTAATTTAAACCCATAATGCACCTTAATATTTCCAACCAATTGGAGGTGTTCCCACAATATGTAATACATCCTTCCAATACTAAAAGGAATTACATATATGGATTATTGATTGGCCTTCCTCAATTCAATATCAAAACTATCTTCTAGTTGGGCAACCATCTCTTATTTAGATATTTTATTAGGCACAATTATTGGTAAGTAAAAATTATGTGCCTTTGTGCCTCTAATTCTCATTATTGTGCCTTCAAGGTACAACCATTAATCAATCATATTTTAAATCATTTTCTTAATAGGGAAAGAGATCTTGGGCATGTTATTGACATATAATACTTGGTACACCATGGGATAGAAGGTCTCTATTAGAATTTTCATGTTCTTATTGAATATAAGCACATAGAGAATATTGACCTCATCACATATCCTATTTTTTTGGGGTAATTAATAAATGGTTTCTAGGACTACTCATAAGATTAATGCATAGTTTTAGTCAATACATCCACCACATAAGACATCATGTAGAAAATCCCATCTCAGGAATCTTTAGGATTAGCGAGTTTTAAACTCAAATTGGAGTTGAAAATCTCCCCTAAGGCAACAAATTTATTGGAAGATAAAATCATGTTTGATACAGGGACTCATACTTCATGGACATGAGTGGTTTTTGAAAAACCATATATTTTGTTTAACATGGCCATGGCGATTCCTTCCCTTGGTCTAAAGACCAAAATGGGGATAACCAAAGTAGGGCCTTGAGCTATAACTTATTTATAATGTTGTTAATAAAAAATCAATTCAGCATAGCCTACATGTATCACATATCTATGAAGGTGATCCAATGTTACATCTCAAATTTATTTACAATGATATATGAAATTGGTTCTTTTCCAAACCTGAAGTTTAATAACTTCGCAGTAACATTGCCATTCATGAAAAAATCAAATAGTAGATAAATGTAGGGCATTACCTTTGGCTTAGTTATTGCATTGTGAATACTAACTAATTTTATGGTGAGGATGTCATCCGTATATTTATGTGTGAAAATGGAGAGTTGATTGTCATTCTTGTATGGCTCAATTACATTGACCATATCCCAACTGGTAAAATATTATTTGAAATCATGGTTTACAAACACCAAATTGAATGTTGTATCTCTATATTTAGTTGGTCCTAAAATTGAATATGTAGAGGAGATTAAGGTGTGATATGAGGAAGACACTTATTTTAAAATGTTTTAATTTATGATAAACTTGTAAATTTTTGGTCACAATGGAGTTCTAGATTCATAGTTTTCACTTAAGCTCAAAATTCACAATACTCATGATAACTTGGAATCAATGTAATTAGACTAGAAATGGAAATTAAATATTTAGTTGTGTTGGAATTCATAATTGAATTCATTAATTTTTAAATTCATGTGAATTAAGTCTGAAAATAACATTCACTCTTTTCCTATTTATTCTTTGCATTTGAATTTCACAATACTGGCTTCCACAACTTTTAATTCTATGTGGATTCTTTTTCATTCTTCTAGCACTTAGTCATATTAATATGCCATACATCTATTTTTTTCTATCTTAGTCTTGTTTTTGATGTCTTTTTTATTCACTTATGTGGATTTCAATGACACATCATTGTGTATCACTATTCTACTCCTAACTGAGTTATAACTAGTTGTCTTTGATCTATTTGTCCATAGGCTAATGGGATGATGACATGTGGATGAATTTCAATATTTTTCCTGACCAAGAATTTATGTATAGAGGTTCATATTGATTTCACCTCAAGCCTAGTGTGATTATGACATGTGGATGGTTCTCACTATTTTTATTGCCTAGGACTTTCCATACACAATTCCACACTAGTGTCACCTTCGAGTTTACAAGATGATGATACATCGATGGATCCCACTATTCTAATTTCATGAGAATTTATGTACACAAATCCATGATGATGTAACCTATGAGCTAATGAGATGATGACACATAAATAACTCTTACAATTTTCCCTACCCAAAACTTTTTGTACACATGTCCCTGCTTACATCACCTTCAAGCTAGCAAGATGATGACACATAGACAACTCAAATTATCAAAATTTCATGGGAATTTATGTAAAAATTTATATTATTAATCCATATTAAATATTAGTCTAATGGTGACATTTAGATGTATACTGATATTTTACTTTCCCAAGTGACTATGTACTAAATATTATGTTAACATTACTTTCAAGTGACTTGTATACCTAGGCTTTGAGTTAGTGAATTGAAACCATGTGGAAAGATTAAATTATCTTTGGTAGTTCCCATGAGACACCTAAGCACATAATAACCTAATTAATACATAACATAGATAAATAATTGACTACAACAAAAACATGTTAGCTCAGTTATCCATTAAATCATACATTAAGTGTATATAAGCATAAATGAAAATCAAAGGAAAAAATTAAATCCTTCAACATGGAATATACATATTTTTTATTCATCCATAACTTTGAGACACTCTAAAAAAATTTAAATTAAATCTTGTTGATTGAATCAATCCAAAAATAGAGATAAAGAGAGGTAAACAAATTAATATTAGCATTAGATAAATTCCTTAAGTTTTCACATTCAAGCTCTATGTCATAGAATTTTGGTTTAAAATACCCTAAATAATAATATCTGATTAATAATGGGTCCTTTTTCAAAATGTGGTGTGTGTGTTTGTGTGTGTGTGTGTGTGTGTGTGTGTGTGTGTGTGTGTGTGTGTGTGTGTGTGTGTGTGTGTGTGTTTGTGTGTGTGTGTGTGTGTAGGAACAACAAATAGAAACTCAATGGGGAATATACTATTAGTAATTTTGAAAACCCAAAATCTTAATAATACATCATAACAAAACTTGAGCCCTTAGAAAATATAAATATACTAGTCCTTGAAAAATAATCCTATTTCCTTATGAAACATACTAATTCTTTCCAATACTAGGATTTGTGTGTGTGACCTTATGAATTAAATTTTTTATTTTTATGTGAGGTTTGACAAAGTCCATAATAGACACTATAGGTTTTGTTTTGATCTTAGATTTTTTAACCAAATAGTAAGCAAAATTTGGGTATTACTCTACTAACATCTAGGCATCCATAGCCCAAATAAAGATACCTTTTATTCCACTCAGATCATTTCTATAATATCAATTAGGTGTTCATATCCCCAATAGATATGACTTGAATCACCCTTTTATATCAATTTATATGAAAATATATGTTCTTTTACACACTGATAGAATAAGTGTTAGGAATCACCATTGGTTAGGTGTATGCATAATAAAATGTAATTCAATCCATATGGCCCTATCACTATGTATCTAATTCTATGTTCATTATCACCCATCCATGTTTTATAATGTTATAGTGAAGTTATTTCATATAAATGGAAAGTATTTATAAAATTTACATGATTACATCAGAGTATATATTAGAGTTCCAGTAAATTCATTCAATCAAAGTAGGACCTAAATTAGTCACAACACATAACATGACCCCAAAATCTCTATTATTGTCAGAATACATTCTTATGAGGACTAGTGGTGAATCATTATGAATCATCACCCTAATTTTATTAGTTCTTTTATAATCTCAATGTATGAAATTAACTGTTTCATTTTATAATTTTTTAGAACTAATCTAGAAATAATAACAACTAATCTATGAAAATAAAATTCATAAAGTATGAAATCTATTCTAGAAATCCATAAATGCAACCTAGAAAGCAATAAATTTACTCTAATCCTATAGCTACATTTTCACTTATAGTCACTATGAGGTGTCTTCATTTAGAATAGCCATAAAATAGTGCATCAAAAATTGTCCATTGACTACAAAGATGAGGTCATTACCTTGGAGGTCTTTCAATCAGAAGGCATTCTTCCTTGGGATCTATGATATCTAATATGGTCCAATCTATAAAGGAGTGAAATTAGGATGTTTTAATTGATTCTCATGTGATTTATCCTATAAAATCACTAAGTATGATATCTTGATGACTTTAATCTTGTATATTTTGTTAAACCATATTTTGACAATATCTTTATGTTTATTGAAGATGTGTAGGTCTTTAGTTCTTGAATATTCTATATAGACTATGTCAAGTAATTTATATTTTACTGTTTCATCTTTCCCCATGTGTTCTTGCATGAAATATTACATTTGTATTTTAAGAGTAATGGGTAAGATAAGATGTTACCCATACACTACCATAAAATGTGAAACCTTGAGGGCTTGTTTATGCCTTCGTCTATCTTCCAATAGCAAATATTTCAATAATAGATTCCATTCTCTTGGTTTGTCTTGTACCTATTTCTTAATAGCATAGATAATTTTATTTTGGTAGCATCATATACTCCTTTCCCTTATGGATAATGGTTTGAAGATAACTTGATTGTAATTTCATTATTATAATCCCATTATATAAATTAGGTAGACTAGAATGTTATCCCATTGTTGGAAACTAAATAAATGGGATTGCCAATCCTAGTCAATTTTTTTCCATAAACTTTATAACATAGTTTATTCTATACTTATTAGTAGTTAAAGATTTTGTCTAGGTGTTGAAGTAATCAGTAACTATTAGGAAAAACTTATGACATGCTAAAGAGTTTGGGTTTATCACTATAATGAAATCAATGCCCCATTAAGCTAAGGGACATCCTTTAATAACTATTTTTAAAGGTATGGAAATGTTCACTATGTTTTCACAAATACTTAGCAATCATGATAGGTCTTAACATGGTTATGTGCAACCTTAAGGATCATGGGCTAGTAATATCTCATTCTTAAAATTTTATGGGTTGTGATGTTTCTTGAGTGATGGCCACTGCCTATCTTATGATGTATGTTATTTTAGATATAATGATTCTCATTTTGAAACACATATTAAATATATGACCTCATATTTATTTATGTATATGACTTTCTTCTTAATCCTATCATGAGATGATGTGAGCTTGAGGGCTCATCTTTGCCCTTTTTTAACTATGGGGGAATATACTTGTGATACTGTAATGTATAATCTAAGTATACCACTCATCACTAGTTACCTGAGTCTCATTAAATTATTCAATACTAATGAATGGATTAGTCTTAATCATCAGTTGGATGATACCCTATCCTCTCACCATCTTGGCTAGCCTAATTTTAAGGTCAAATTACTAAAGTGTTTCCATCCATTTGCCTCTTATTTCTCTAAATTTGTTCTATCCAAAAGTGAGCTTGACAGTTGGGTCTAGAATAATGGTGAATCTCTTGTTTCTTAGATTATAATGTCTACATTTATTTATATACTTAATCAAGGGATATATATGTTTATTTATCATGGAGTATTTTACTCTACATCCTTTAGATTAGTGCTCATGAAGGAAATGGAATGTTTATTAGCATCCACCTTTTGCATTAGTACAAAAAATTATAGTATGTTATGAGGCAAATGACTAAAGATAGAAATATTTATTGAAGTTTGAGCTGCTAAAAACTAGGGATTGAGCAAAGGTTAGCTTGGTGTCTTCAAAATATCTCCTATCTTCTATTTTCCACTTTATATTATCATTTTGTTTCATCATGGCATTCAATAGTTTGAAAATCTAAGTAAAACTAGAAATAATTTTTTTCATAAAGTTTATCTTACTAAAGAACTTTAATTACTTTTTATTGTGGGGAAGTTTCAACTTGGAAATGTCCTAAACTTGATTTACATCCATGCAGATCCCATATTTATTGATGGCATGGCCCATGCCTTCCCTTCAATAAATCCAAAGATACTTTTATTAAGATTAAGAAACACTCCATACCTTATGCATCTGTCAAACACTTTATGTATATGATTTGCATGATTAGCTCTCCCTTTTGAATATATTATTAGGTAATCCATGTATATGATGATACATTTACCAATGACTCCCTATAAATCAAAGTGTATGGTCTTTATAAGGTATCCCCTACATTGATTAGGCTCAATGACATAATTTTATATACTCCAGTTCCCCAGTTGGTGGTAAAGATGGTCTTCATCCTATAACTTGATTCTACTAACACTTGATTGTAGCTTGAGAATCCATCTAAGAAGGATATCATCCTAGACCCACTTACTCTTTGAATAACCTCATATAATGAAGATAGGGTTAATTGTATTTATATGATGTTTTATTTAGGTTCTTGAATTCCATGAAGAATTTGATTTCTCCACTCTTATTCCTAACTGGCGCTAGATTGGCTACCCAAGTTGAATGTCTAATTGGAAAGATAATCCTAGCATCTAATAGTTTTTATACCTATTTTTAAATGATAAATTTTAAAATTTTATTGATTGGCCTCTATCTTTTCTTGAATGTCTTGTGTTATGAATTCAATGAAATGATATGAGTAATGAATCTAAGTTCAAATATCTTTAGGTCTTTATATGTCTAGGCAATCACATGTGTAATCTATTAGTATATCCTTCAATTTTTATTTCTCACTTTTGGTGAAACTCAGTCATATATTAACATACTGAGGGTGTTGGTTAGTACTTATATTATCCTTGATGAAATGAGATTCAAATATTTTAGACTGCTTATACTTTTAACCCTTTTGATCTACATCAAAAGCTCATTCTAAGGAAACCATTCCCAGTAGGATGTAGTTTCTGTTAAACTATAGGACAATATCTTCTCCTAGGTATTCAATACATATGGGTTCCACATCTTTCTCATCTATCAGTTGATATTTCATGGTAAAAAAACTAATCATGAGTTGGACAATCTATTGATCATCCTCAAATACCTAGAACTTTTCAACATTGTCTAGAATAGAGGGACAAAGAACTAGCTCCAAAGAGAATCTCTATATTCTAGATTCTTAGAATAGTGCTAGATTGTAAATTGAAGTTTCTAATGAATATACTATATAATTTAATTCTCTTGTAATGGATTTTATTATTAATCCTTATAACGACTCGATCAAGTCTCATGCTTGATGTTTATACTTATTTAAGTTTGTGAGCTTATACTGATACTTATTTATGATATGGTTAACAACCATTTTTGAGTCACCAAGGATATATAATTACTTGAAATTATGCTTAATTTCAAACTATAAACCAAATATTAGGGATATATATTCATCTCTATTATTGGTGAAAGGAAACTATAACCTATAGGTAGTTAGGTAATACTTACCTTCTGGGTATGTCAGGGTCAAGTAGACACTAGAACCTTGTTTTGACTTAGCTCCATTGAATTGTAGAGTCCATAACTAATATGGACCATCAAATTATTTTTGATGAAGACCCATATTGGTAGTGAATGTGTAAACTCCCACATGTAGAGATGCAAATTCAATTTTATCATTATTTTTGTTATACTCTATAATCAAGTACTTCATATTTGGTCCTTTATCCACCTAAATCTAATTGGCTAATCCTTTCTAGGGTAACCACTTGTGTGAAAATTTGGTTTCTATGTATCCATTTAGTGTCCTATACCAATCTTAACTTAGTAGCATGCCATAGTATTCTAAAATGTCAATGTGCTATTGTAAATTCACTATTGTACATATAGCTATGATGCTAGGTAAATGTGCATGTTTATTAATTATCCAACACATGGGATATAAGACTTGTCCAATTGTATGAGCACCCTATTTGACTTATCTAGAGTTAAACCCAGCTTAATACACACTTCTATCAACATGAAATTGGTTGAAGCCCTGATTTAACTAAACATTTGTGCCATATTTTTTTTTAAACATTTAGATAGCTAGCAAAAATAGTGATAATATAGGTTTATCTTTAAATATCATCATGTTTGCATGCACAAATTTTGATTTTTTCAATATAGGGGATATATTGATCATGGATTTGATTAATAAATCCATTTATTTAGTGATTTATGCTAATTCATGCAAGGTGATATTGGCCTTGATATTATTCATATCCTCAATAATGTTGTATCTTGCTATACCTCATATTTGTAAACTCTATAATTTCTCATCTCTCCTAGGAGAGGTGGATTGTTGTTGGCCCAAGAATATATAGGATTAGTAACATGTTTATTTCTCTTTAAATTGTAATTATTCCTATGGAACTACTTGAATCAATGGATCTCATCTGTATTATCCTTTGTCTCATTCTCAACCTCTAATAGAAATGGGAAATCATAGATCTCTAAGAAAATTATTATACTAGAATTCCCTCAATAAATAGATGAAGACTATTCTACCTTATGTGTATAATTTCATGTATATCCATATCCTTTTGAAATATCTTGAAGGTTATGTAGAATTCGATGTAGTCTACTCACCATGTTGTGTAATTTTATGAAATCAACACCAATTCTGAAGGATTGCTTCTATTATGTTGATCATTGGCATCCTATTAGATTTCTACTAATCTATATTATTTTCAAACTTATTGAAAGTCTATTATACCTCTATAATCTAAATCTTTGATTGGTATTCTTTCCTCTAGTGTTATCTATGCATTTATTCATGTTTATAAACTCAATGCTTAATTTTTACACTATCCTATGGATTGATTCCAATCTCATTTTAGTGAAATTAGAATAACTTGTGTAGTAATAATATTTACTAAATTTAGGGACTATTTATATATTTTTTGGTTAGGCACAAAATTATTCAAGAAGCAAAGATGTTGATTGGGCACATAATTATACAGGAAGATGAGATGTTGATTAGGTGGAACATGGTTTAAAGGTGACTAATTATACACTTGGTTATGGTTTTGGGTCATAATATTCTAATTTACACTTGGAACTGGATTGAAATCTATAAAAGTAGGACCAAGACTGAGTGGGGTCAATGATTGTAGCTGAAGGTTCAAATGCTTAGCAGTATTAATATATTTAGCATAAGCTAAAGATAACAAATCAATACCAACGTATTTACATAACATGAAAATAATCATAACATCCAAGGTGTTCTTATATATCTCAAGGATCAATGCCTCATCAGGTTTGTAGGTTGTCTTAGTTTTGTATTACATCTTTTAAAATCTAGCATTGAAGGCTCAAATTAAATAATATAACTCTCTTCTCATGTTCAAAAATTGTTGAAAAATAACACTTGCATTGGTTACCTGGTAAAACTATGCAAAAATAGTGTTTTGACATTATTTTTAAGAGGTGATTGAACCTTTTAGGACATTAATAAACCAATTATAGGCTACATCTTATAATGGGAAGGGAAATAGTCTACATGCCACATCTTTATGGGTTAAATTTAATATCCTTAAATTAATTTTTAAGGCCTTGATATTTTATTTAATAGTCCTTCCTATTGAGGGAGGATAGGAAGGAATAATTTCTTAGTGTTTCTAGGTAGATCATAGATAGCCCAAACAATATTTATGGTAGATCTAGTTAGCTAGTTTGGAGCCATATATTTGGGTAAGACCATTGAGAGTAATGAAAAGTGGGGTTGTCTTCTTGTATAGAGCAATTGAGCCCATTGTTATCTCCTAACATGTTTGTTAGACATAAATTTTAGTATCTAAGGTTGACCTTGATAATATTTAGAGTGCTTCCAATGCAACTCAAGTGATTATTTTCAAATAAAATAGAGGTAGAGGTGCAATCTCGCATATCACCAAATTAAGTTAATATTGATATTGGCTATATGTAAACCATAAAAACCTTACTAGGTAACCTATAATGTTTTAGGATTTATGAATGGAATTCACTCCAAGGCATGAATTATAGGGCATTTGGTTTTTTAAACAACATGTTGGTGGAATATTAGTTAGTGAAGAATTTTTTTACCATCAATGTATTAGCTATGGATGAATCTAAATATACTTATGATGGGTGGAGTGATGATGACTCTAACCTAAGGTGGGTAGGACCAAAAATAAACTAAAAAAGGAGGGAAAGTTAGGGAAGAAAAAGAGGTTTCTGGACCACACTAGATAAAATGTTTCTAAATAAGAACTTAAACTAGAGCTTGGATAAGGAATCAAAGACTAATGTTTTCTATAGGCTATTATAGTACATGAAAAATAAAACATAGTTAGGATTCAAAGGGAACCAAAATACAAAAAAATTAAACACATAAAATAAAAGGTTGTCATATTTGTAATATTGTAATAACACATCTACAATGGGGACAATGGGGATTATGATTCATATTCAAAATACATTTATATTGGTAATAGATCAAAATTAATAACTTTATACACACACACACACACACACACACACACACACACACACACACACACACACACACACACACACACACACACACACACACACATATAAAGAGATAATTCAATTATAACCAAAATAATAAAAAAATTAAATAATATAACCTAGTATATAATCCACAATTTTGTAGAAGAATAAAAATTTACACATCGAGATCAATTGTGTAACTCGTTAGAATTTCCAATTAATCTTAATATACAAAATTCTCCCCCCTTTGAGATCGGAAGGATACAAGTATATATACTATTGGGTTGGGTAAGGCCTTATTTATTAAGTGAAGTCTAAAAATACATTATCAAAACTAGTATTATATGTTAATCTCATACATATTATGCATGTACAATAATGATGACCCAAAATAAAATTATCCATCTAAAATATAATATACACATAGTAAATATATTAGGAACTAGCAGTTCCATCTCAACTAGAACATGCAAATAGAAAGTTTTTTTTAAGAAGTACTAATGCAACACTGTTTAAAAAATAAAAATCTAACAAAGTAGAAGTAGATGAAATTGAATTGAAAACTTGGGTTTAAAATAGAGTAGGCACTATAACTGTAGCTACACCAAAAGTGGATTCTAATGTAGTTCTAGTTATAGTTGTTAGAAGTGGCACATAATAGGTTACTATTTAAGTCTACACTAGTGTGTACTTGAAAAGATGAGCACTCTAAGGTAGAATAGGTATGGCCCATTCTATTGAAGATACTTGTTTGGTGGATTCCATATGTAGGTAAATTGAATGAATTTCTTGGAAGTTTATATCTATGGTCTCAAAATCGAGAAAATATTTTTTGAACAACTAGGAAATATTGTTCATCAATTTATTCTCTATGCTTAATGCAAATCTAAACCTTAGTATGTAGTTTATCATTCCCTATAATTTTATCCATTGAAAATTTGACTATTTTTAATATTTCATCACTATTTATATAACTAGTGCTTTGAATATTCATTATAAAATTATTGAGTGCTACATGAAGGATGTTTCAAAAAATGGGTCTTAGCACCAATTTCCCCTATGGAGTGCTTACTTAATTAAATCTTAATTCTCTTAATATAGTGATAGTTGTGATCTATGAATTTGATGATGAAGGGGAAATTAGCATTGTGTTAGTAGATAAATCAAATCAAAACCACACTAAACTAACACCTTCATGCCTTGTTACTAGGGTGAGCTTAATAACAAAAAAAATGAAAATCACAACTAAAACTTAAGGAAAAACAAGAATATTTCACCTTCCTTGGATGCTCCAAATGCTTTGTTGTAGTGGTTGGCTTGGTTTGTGCTCATGAAGTCTACATCAATAGAAGCTTGACTACCTGCATCTCTCCTTGGTACCTTTCTTGGATTTGGCTTAAATATTTTGGCATCATAAATTTGGCATGTGAGAGATTTTTGGAATCAATTTGGCATGGTGAATTTGTACAAGCTAATCTTAAAATTCATGTGGCAAGGCCTTCTATTTATAGATTTTTGCAAATGGTTAGAATCAATCTAAACCATCCATCTCAAGATTGAGATGTGTGGCTAAGGATTAATACAATTATATAATTAAAAATTCATAAATAGGATCATCAATATTTGTTATATAGGGGCATTTAAGAGGCATGGAGGGCATTGATGAGGCATGGGAGGGGTTAACCTTGATATTTTATGCATTTATGGCCTAGGGATGTCTTCCTAATAAATGATGTCACCAGTTGATGTAGATATTCAATATTCATTTCTAAAAATAAGTATTCAACAAGTTTCCATGGAATTCTTAATTAGGCTCTAATTTGGTTGAATTAGCTCTTAAGCATGATTAAGCATTTTTTTCACAAATTACTCAAATTGATCAAAATGCATTGTTATTGGTCAAGATTTGACTGGATTGGAGTTAGAATGTGATGTTAGATGCATTGGATATGTTATCCCATTTACGATGTTATCAACACAAAATAACAAAGGTAAGTGTCCCGTATAAGAAATTTGATAAAAAAGAGAAATCTAGAACACCTAAGTACAAAATTAGCATTATAACTCAAAATTATTTGATAAAAGTTAGCTAGCCCATAAATTACATTATCCCATTTAGTTATACGCTAGCCAAAATTGGCACTTGAATATATCAATTTTAACTTATTTAATGTGTTTTAGTGCTTTTAATCCAAATTGTACATTTTGGTGGAAATTGGTCAAAAGCTTGGTTGGAGTTTATCAATGGTTAGTTTTAGGTGTCTACAATAGTTTCCCTTTATTGGTTTATAAATTACTGGAATAAATTTCACATATCTTGATGCCACTCCAGTAAGTTATTCCTTTTGATAGTAATATAACTATGTGTCCAAGCAACTCTATATGTGGTTATTAAATCTAATGGGAATAAGACTTATTCCTTTTTTCCTAGATTATAAAATGTAACTTGCCATCAATGTATTTTATATTATTAAATAGTTGAAGAATGTATCCCGACTTAGGTGGGATATGGCCCTTGCATACCTTATTGAACTAGTGGTGTCAAATAACATCCTAGCTATTCCTTATAGGTTGTCCACTATCACTTTTGGGGCTTAGATGGCACTCATATTTTGTTGCCTCTATATAGGCTGATAAAAAATGTTGAACATATATTTTACGTCCCCTCCAATAACATATAAAAAAGTATAGGGGTCCTCCTTATATCTATCTAGCTATGTGGGATTTATTTTTCTTCATTTTTTCAGAGAGAATATCTCCTCTTTGTTTTAGCTAAACATAGTAACGTTTAGTAACCAAAAATTTTATCTTAACCTTTCTCAAGGTGTTTTTTTATATATCAAAAAGGAAATTTTTTATGGGTTACTCATTTATCACTAAAAGTTGTTTCCTATTACAACTACTAAATCCATGAAGGAATGGTTAGTGTAACTTGTTGCTCTATTTATTATGTAAACGTTGTAGGAGTAGCTTAGGAGTATTATCTTGAAGATAGCATGGTATTTGGGAAAGATGTCCCTACTAAAAAAAAAAGAGGAATAAGTTTCCTCCATCTAATAACATGCCTCTACATTGGTGTGCCAATTACATATTTTATCTTCCCTATTATTTTGTGGGCTAAGATCGTAAGTGAGTGATTTAAATTTTAAAGGTATTATGGATTTAAAAATCCTAACATGTTAAAATGATGGAATACTAAATTAAAGAGTAAAAATGTAGTAAATATAGCTACTAGTTTGTACAATAATTGACCTAATTAGATTATTCTAATAATAACAATGAATCTTACAAGTATGTACTTAGTTATAAACTAAATGAGGAGATATAATAGGTGGCTATAAACTAGTATAGAAGTTTTTTAGATCATCATAAACTAAAAATAGGACTCAAAATTACTCCTCTAGAGTAGTGAAGTCCTCTAGACAATATCGAACCATGATAGTGTGCTCAGGGGTGCGTTAGGGTCCATTATATGTAGGAAATATGAGCTTCTATATATGCCTTCACTTGATTTAAAGATGTATATAATTGTGTTTTTAGGTGATGGATCACGATATTTGACTTATTTGGGAGTGGAACCCTATATCTCTATGTTTTTAGGGTATTTTAGTAATGTAAGCAATAAAAGTGTGATGTTAGTTGGGTAGGCTAGACATGACCTCAAAGACCCACTATGTTTAGAGTTTCCTAAATACTAATACCTCCATATGGGATCAATCCCAATGTAGTTCTCCTAATCTAAGTGATGTTGCAAGTGTAAGTGAATGCTAGTATGAGTTCTAGATTGAGTGATTTTGAGTGTGACTTGAGATCAAAAATTTGAGTAATCTAAGTTTAATATTGATGTAGATGAATATATTAAAAGGTAGGTTAGGATAGGGATCAATGACCTTGATTTGAATATTTTTTTTTGGGTTTGTTCATGAGTATTTTCATCTAATTTCCATTTAATGAATAAAGGGATAAAATTAGTGTATATATATTGATTTGGTGCTTGTTGATATATGTTATAGGTATAAAATGACCTTAAGGTGTCTTGAGAATTGGAAATATGTTTTTTGTAATGGGAAAGACCTAAGGGATAGTAGTGTATCCCCTTGGTTATAATCATGATGTGATAGTGTCCAAACGGGTGCACTAGTGTCTATGTGGTAGAATCTGGTGCACTAAGTGCTTGGATGGCTAGGAGAAGGTCTAATACTAATCTTTGTATATATGGGGATGGTTTATACCTACATGAAATCTAGATAATGATCTAAATAATCCCTAAGATAAGTTTGTGGCTAAGTTAGGGATAGGGTGGTTTCAAGTGACACTCATTACACTCAAGTGAAATTTTATATGATTTCATTCCCATTTTATTTAGAAAATGTAGCAAATAAAAATGACTAAGATAAAGAGAAAAGATGTGTACCAAAACTTACCTAAGATTTGAAGCCATTGAATTTGGGTTTGAGTATACAAATCATGCTCCATTATGTGTTCTATAAATGAAACATGATTGAGTCAGTCCCCACTTAATAAATATTAAAATAAAAGACCAAATTGAGTAAAGAGATAATAGGAAGATGAAATGAATGAATACACCTTGTTGGGTACATAAACCAATGCAATAAATTGGTGACATCCTATGTGTGTGTAACTAGGGATCAAATAGTGAATAATTTGGACTGAGTTGATGGCTTACTCAATCCCCATGTGTGGGTGGCTCAAGAATTCAAGATGGCTTTCAATCCATCATTACCCACCCTTATTTGGTTGATTATGAACTCGTAATAATGTGTATTGGGCTAATGGCTTATTCAACCCTCCTATATATGTGTATAAAGAACTCAAGTAGGCTATGAATCCATCATTTACTACCCATGTGTAGTAGATGCATCTCTATTTGAAATTGTGTAATGTAACTAAAGCTAAATAATATAGATAAAACTTTATAGGATGGATCTTGGTCCACTTGGAAAGTCAAAAATGAAAAATGACTCAAGGTCCTCTCAGGCACTTGAGTATGTAGCTCATGGAGTAATAAAAAATTCCAACCACTATAGTTAGAATAAGGCATCAATTTGGTGTAAACCTAGTGAAAATGGTGTTTGTATTAACAATGTGGAGAATGACATGGACCTACCATTCCATCTGAGAATATTAGTGTCAAAAATGATCATGTGTAAATAATATGTTGTGCATATGCATCTAATTTTGATATTTGTGTATATGGATTCTTGACTTAGTTATAATAATCTATATTTGAGTATATTTGAAATTAAAATAAGAGTGATCATTCCATGCATGATTCCTAAAATCTAAGCAAACTAGCATGATTTTGTGCAAAACTAATAATAAACTAATCATAAATGATAATTTTAAACTGATATTGTGAAAACATGAACTATAACTATTATACCATTTTGGTCAATATATATTTTCCTATATCTAGGGCTACTAGATAGTACCATGATCACTTGGATATTAGTGCATTGTGATAGTTTCCACAAGCTATGATAGTGTCCTTATGTGTTTTTGGTGCCAAACTATAACTGATCTATGACTTTTTATTTTCCACAATATTTTCCTTATTCTAAGCTCTATTATCTATGTTTGTGTGCTAAAAATATATTCTTGGTGTACCTATATGGCATGATCTATGTGACAAATCACTATGAATTCCCCCTCTTTTGAGTAGAATTATTGAACCTGTGCAATAACTATGCTCAAATGAAAATATATGCAACATGTATGTTATCTAGGGCATATATAGTAATTTTATTATAGTTTTACCTAGTCAAGACACAAATAAATTTATTTTGAGCTCTGAATGTGGATAATAAAGCCATGAATAACTTTATATATTTTATAAATGTATTGATATAAATAACCCAAGTGGTGTAGAAGTGCACTAGTACACATGTTAGTGCTTGACTCATTATCAACCATGACAGTCTGAATAGGATGATGATCAATTTAAGCTTATAAAAAGAGTGCATATAAATCTATGTCATCATCAACTATCTCTAACTCTGATAAAGTTATGAGAGGTCTAGTTGGCACTGTGGTATAATGGACACCATCTATATTATATATAGGGTGTGTGTCAAGTGTATGAATATGGTAAGATGATGGTGGTGGATGTGACTGATAAGTATAAAGAACACCTGGAGTGCCTATTATCTCATTAGCTGTATGTTTTGGAAATAATATACAAATATTTTCAATATTTTTGCTTCCATTATTTGTGGTCTGGGTG
>JARHVA010006233.1:100000-102500 GCA_037957365.1 Torreya grandis | reverse complement strand
TCGAATCTCCTTCTCTAATGTATGCTTCCCCAGATGGGCCAACTTGTTCCTATATTTATTCTTATGACTAAAGAAGGGTCCATGAATAGGTCTGGAAACCCATTCCTCTTTATCAATCCACTTAGAATCGTCTCTAGTTATGGTAGGATCATTTTGGATTCTATGTTCCACAATAATAAACATATTGTCCTTGCATATTATTATAGTTAGTTCAATTTCATATTCAACATTCATAAATATGTTGTCATGATGATAAGAATAATATTTGTAGTTGATTTTAACTTTCCTTTCATATTTTTTGATGTGTTATCTAGCATTATTTATATGGTCCTAGTGTCTTAAGGGTGGTAATTTAAACCCATAATGTACCTTAATATTTCCAACCAATTAGAGGTTTTCCCACCTTATGTATTATATCCTTTCAATATTGAAAGGTGTTAGATGGATAGTTGCTTGTTTGCCAACCCTCAAGTTAGTATCAACCCTATCTTTCAGTTTGGAAAACCATCTCTTGTTTATTTATTTTAAGATGAATAATAATTGGTAGGTATAAAGGATGTGCCTTTATGCCTTCAATTCTGATTATTGTGCACTCAGGGTACAACTAGTAATCACCCATTTTTTGAATATTTTTCTTAATAGGCTCAGATATCCTAGGAATATTTTTCCCATATATTTATTGATACGCCATGGGATAAAATTTATATTTTAGACTTTTAATTTTATTCCTTAATCTATGGAGATTAATAATATTGAACTCATCCCAAATCTTATTTTTTGTGGTAATCATGAGATGATTGAAAGGTATGCCCATAGGATTAATACATAGTTTCAGTCAACACATATACCACATAAGAAATCATGTATAAAATCCCATCTAGGGAACTTCCAATATTTATAATTTTGAAAATAAAATTGTAGTTGATAATCTCTTCTAAGGCAATGATTTTGTTGGAAGTTAAAATCATGTCTAGTAAAGGGACACATGCCTCATTGACATAAGTGATGGTGTAAAAACCATATAATCTATTTAAAAAGGCCATGTGAATTCATACCCCTTGTCCAAATATCTAAATGGGTATACATAAGGTAGGGAACTCAACAATAAGGTTGTTTGGGTTATGGACCCACTCTTTCAACTTTTTACTGATGTTGTTGTTAATAATCCATGTACTCACCATGTCATGCCTATATTAAATGTTTGGTAAAGGGAAGATGTAATATATCTCAAAGGCATTTCCCATGGTGTATGAAATTGGTTTTTTTCCATGACTAAAGTGTAATATCTTCCCAATAACCTTACCATTCATGAATAAATCAAATACTAGGTCAATTTAGGGCATTACCTTTAGTTTATCCATTGAATTGTGAAAACCAAGTAATTTTATGGCTAAGAGGTCATCCTTATATCTACATGTGAAAATTGAGAGTAGATACTGATCCTTGTATGGATTTACTATGCCGACCATATCCTGAATGGATAACTAATGTTTAAACTCACAGTTCAAAACTACAAAATCAAATAATGTATCTATGTATTAAGTTTTCCTTACGATTGAGTATGCAGATGGGATTGGATTTTGAGATGAGTAAGCCATTGATATTATTTTTTGAAAATATTTTTATCTATGAAAATATTATAAATGTTTGGTCACAATGGATTTTTCTATTTACATTTTGCACTTGAGCTCAGAATTCACAATACTCTTGATAGCTTAGAGGTAATGCAATTAGATTGGAAATAATAATTCAAAATATATTTATTTAGTTGCACTAGATTTTAGAATTGAATGCATCAATACTTTGATTTATGTAAATAGAGTGCAGTAATGACAATCACTATTTTCCATGTTTATTATTTGCATTTGAATTTCACAATACCAACTTACGTAGATTTAGTTTCCATGTGGCTTATTTTGTATTCTTTTAGATGCATAGTCATCTTAATATGATAGTTGTCTCTTTCAAACTCTCTTGGTCTTATTTTTGATGTCTTTATTATTATCTTATGTGGCTTCACAAGACACATGTCTACATATCATTATACTTCTCCTAATTAAGTTTTAGCTTTCCATGGTTTATTTATTTGGTCATTGGCTAATAGGATAATGACATGTGGATGGATCTCACTTCTCTCAATGTATGGGACTTTCCACATATAGGTCCATGTTTTCATCACTTTCAAACTAGTATTATAATGACATGTGGATGGCTCTAACTACTCTAGTTTATATGGAATTTTCATATATATATATATATATATATATATATATATATATACATATATATATATATATACATATATATATATGTATATATATATATATATATATGTATATATATATATATATATATATATATCCATACTAACATCACCTCTAGGCTTGTGATGTGATGACTTATGGATGGATCTCATTACTTCTCTTACCTTATAATTTCATTAAATTGGTCCATGATGACATTATCTCTAATGTACAGGGATTATGAAACATGAATGGTT
>JARHVA010006233.1:82500-87500 GCA_037957365.1 Torreya grandis | reverse complement strand
TAATGGATTATATCAAATTTTAAAGGAAGGATCGAAGAAGTAAATCCTTCAAGTCAAAATTACTTTTTACATAGTCTAGCTAGGTCAAACTTCCCAATAATCATGTACAAGGTCGATTTACTTCCCAAATAATTGAAGGTCAAGAACCCACAAGAAGGAAGCAAAAATGCATTCAAAGATACCATAAACCCCATAATATTCAACAAGAATAGTAGGGTCAATGACCCATATATGTAGCTATCTATATATACACACACCATAGGGTTTGAAAAAATGACAAATCCACATATATACATGGCCATAATATTCATGCCAAAGAAAAGAAACATACATATAGTCCCTTTAAAATTTGTAGAGAAAACCCTTTAAAAACAAATAAATTTGCCTAGGCTATTATATAGCAAATTTTATTTAAAAATAGAACAATAACATCAAGCTTTAAAAAATTATATGCAAAAGGATAATATAGTTCATCCCCAGGGCATTAAAAACCTAGCCTAAAGTCTCATGACTTCATGGCTTTGTATGCAACATCTTATATTATTTTTATAAATTCTTTTGAATATAAATTGAATAGCATTCAACATTCTAAGAATGATTTACCCAAGCAAATGTAGTTGTGAAACAAATCCTAACAAATAATAAAAGATGATTCCTCTACCTAGGTTTGCATGGTCAGAATGAGAATAAGCCACTAGAAATAACCTTGTTTCTTATCTACATAGCTCTAAAAACCATCAAACCAAAGCAAGCCAAACAAAAATAAAAACCCTTCATTGTATATTTTCTTTTCATTCTTTTTTCTTCCCATCCATCATCTAGATTTCCCCCCTACATGTCTCTCTCTTCTCCCCCACACATCTTCCTAACCATTATCAACTTCCTTCTCATTTTTTTCCATCCCCCATACCCTCCATTGAATCCCACATTAAATGTATAATAGAGATAATCCTCTTCCCCAAACTTTCAACCACCTCCAAAGGCACAAAATATTCTAGATGCATTAATGCAATGGTCATTAATGTCTAGATTAGAAAATGTAATATATTAATAAAATATGGGATTAAAAAACATAGGGTTTGAGCAATCCAAATAAACATCAAGTTGTCATAAGAGTCCAATGGGGGTCATGGGGAGGGGTTTAGGTGAGTTCCCCTAAATAAATCACCATGAAAAATGGGGATCTCAAATAATACCATGGGTGGTGGCAAGTTTACAAATGGGGGAGAAAGAGAGAGAGGGTTGGATGCATGGAGTTTAATCAAGAAAAAACTAAACCAACCAAAACACATCAACATGCAACAAACCAAAAATTAACATGAATAATGCATGAAAAAAAAATGTGACTACACAAACTAAGACAACATGATTTTCCACTAGCATGAGACCAAACCAAAACATATACATACCTATTAGAACTCACCTGAGTACTTAAGAACTACTTCATCACCCCATGTGTCAATGTCATCATCTAGCCTAGCTCATATAATGTACTTTCAACCATCGATAGATATCAGTAGTACTTGATCGATAATAAATAATATGATACAAAACTATAATAATAACATTAATTACATCAACTAGTCCATATATAGTTAAGTGTAATAAATTAAACATAACATGTCCATCAACCTGTAGTCAAAATGCCATCATATCAAAATCCATCTACACTATACCATATAGATAAAATTCATATAGAATTCATATATACAAGTGATAGCATTGGTCAAATAATCATTTACAGTATCAAAAACCATGGTGAAACATAGTAATGTACTAAACTGAAATAACATACATATCAAGATAAAATGAATTTAATATAAGTAATATACTATGTCAGGATAAAAATGTATTTGATGCGAGAATTAACTATGGTATAGTGTAATCACATTAGCTACCCAAAATATCTCACATCATGACCAACTAAAATAGGACCAACACCAACAATCATCAGTCTAGTGTTATTAAAACATGCTAAATAACCTATAATCAATTATCTACAATGGGCCACCAATTGGGGTCATGACATCCTCTCCTCCTTAAAGAGGATTCATCCTATAGAATACCAATAATCAATAAAAAAATTATTTGAAAAAGTCTTACTAAACCAATCAATATTACTTCATAATCTCTACACCCCTTGTGGGGTGGCAATGCCTCAACCTTATCTTGCTATTATTCCTATTTTTTATCATTATGATAACCAAATTTTATTTTACATTAGGTATATTAACGGCCTCCTTCCCACCTTCATGTGTCTTTTACAACATAGAAATAGAAGAGAAACACTTATGCAATACTATCACGGTAGAAAATTCCACCAAGTATCCCAAACTGGTTGGAACTTTTCCACTATCATACCTTAAAAAGGCCATCAAAAACACTAAAATTTGATAAAACCAGCCATAATAGGTTTTCTAAACTAAAATGTCCTTCTTAATCAGCACAATTACATGATAACAACTACTAAAACCTTATATAAAACACTATGGTTATTAACCATTTCAGCCAATTATGAAGGAAATTTAATTTAACATAATTGGAAAACAATGTCCTAAACATAATAGCTTAAACTTGCCTTAAAATACTTTCCAATAAAGGTGCTATAGGTATTTCAATGAAAGAACATAAAACTATAGTACAAGTTATACTTTTATTATCTAAACTCGATTAACAATCTATATAAAAAACATAACTAGGGTTAAAATCACTTGTGTCAACACACATAGACTTACAACATGACATAAACAAATATAATCATCCAATCCCACCAGATTACAACCAAAATCACAAATAAATATTGGAATATTCCACTAAATCAATATGCCACACACATAATTCTAAGAACACTTATTACAAAATATCCCTACATAAAGGTAGTAATCCATATTGTTATGGTTATTACACTAAATCATCAACCATTTATGGGTTAGTGCAGCATCCCACACCAACCATAGTGAACATTACATAAGACATACTAGGTGTCACATGCAATTTCAAGGATTATAGCATGTTCTCCAACACATGTGATCTCACATGATGGTCTAGGGATATCGATCCCACCATCTTAAATCAACCATCTAAGGGCATCACTCAATTTTCATCACTCTATCCAAGAGTCAAGTGGGTACCTAGGATTTTTAACACCACCTAATCAAGAATTTATGTTGCTCTTTCAAAGCATAAAACTAGCATACATTCCTATTATTCTTTTGAAACAAAATATAAATATTCATCCTATAATATATATAATAGGTATAACAAAATTAATACCTAAATTGAAGCATAGTTGTACCTATAGGCCAACACATGCATGCATTTCAACAAGTACCACCTTATTGATTTTGGAAAAATGTCTAATTTATAGGACCAATAAGTGCTTCACAAGGATATAATAATAGAATTTCATCATGATTGCTTTTACCAAAACATCTAAGAGGTGTTTAAATGAATGCTAGATCCACAAAGTGATAATTATTCACTAAGATTCTATAACCAACTTGTGGCACACATGGTGTACACTCTGAATGAATCAGATGGCTACTTGTGTAAAAGTGAAATGTTGGTTTGCATCCTATGAAAAACTCCACTTCCTGGTCTGTACCTAGTTTAAAACATTATGTATGTAGTGTTTCTCTACCCTCAACCTCATACTTGTATCAATGCTCAATACTAGAGTAGTGATGTGGGATTACACCACACAACACAACATTATACCTTTGTAGATTTTAATCAATAGAATTTGGTTCAATAAGGAAATACATCACAAGAGTGGATTATGGTCATATTACTATAAAATACTCATACATCAATTTAGAAAACATAAAGCAACATATGGTCCACATTGTTAATTTTTGGAATGGGAGACTCCATTACATAATGATTTATCATGATTCTCATGTTTTACAGTTTACAACATACATTCATGTGTATAGAATGCTCATACAATAATGTTGGTATCAAGACATGTGAAATCCCACAAGGTTGATTACATGCACATAGTATAGTGAAGATACAACTTACATGTTTTTTCATAAATGATGAAATGTAATATTTTACATAACACATAATAGTTTTCTATACAAGGAGGAACCACATGAAGAAGATCATGCATACATGACTCATGTGTTTCAATAATTATGTCAAGGTATCTTCACATCATAATAGTTAAACACATATGATAGTAAAGCACAAGGTTCCATGATCTCCATCAATCACCTAATGTCTAAATACCATCCAAAAGAAACCAAATATCTATCATATAGTATAACATGATCAGTCTCAAGGATTTCAAATCATGGTCACCTTCTTTCCAAGAAGGTTGTGTTCCAACAAGGCCTATAGAATCTATCTCCATGAGTTTTAAAAATTTACCAACAAAGTTTATGTGTCATGGATAATTATCTCACACTACCTGATAATAATATGAGATACCTGAAATCCCTAACCTACCCAAAGAAGTCAATCACAATCACCCCACTAGGCCCTCTAGTCTTGAGCTACACCCTTGGACCTCCCAAGTTAACATTCCTTGACATCATTGGATAACTCATCCATGCAAGATATCAATGACATGTAAGGCATTGTGTCATCATTCTAATAGCAATATTGTATCACCATTATTCCATTTGAGTTAATCCAACAAGTCAAAGGTTGAATGGTGATGTTTGCTTTGATGTAACATCATTTTTGGAAAAGGGTAAACATAGCCAAGGTTTAAGGTGAATGCTATATCACTACCATGATAAATATAATTTCCCACAATCATCAATTTCATTCAAAATTCACCCTAACATCCTAATGGATGTAGACATAACCGATAATATAATAAATATTCTCATGGATGTTAAAATATAGCCCAGATCTAAATAAGTATTCTCATGGATACATAACTTAGCCAGAATAAAATTAAACATCCCCATGGACATAAAACATATCAATGGTTATCATAATATTCTCATGGAAATTATCCTATCCATGATCAAAATAACTATCATAGA
>JARHVA010006233.1:30000-77500 GCA_037957365.1 Torreya grandis | reverse complement strand
AAACATGGCTTTCAGCCATACTATTAATTCCTCAAAATGATAAACAATGATTTAAACAACCAATCAAAATTTGTAAATAAATTTAGAAGTCAATAAATCCATATAATTTATTCATGGCATTATCATGAGGTCCCATGACCTCATCATGATCCCCAAATCTAAAATTGGGTTAAACAATTTAATAAAAAAATAGACCTCAAAAGTGATGGAAATAAAAGTCAATATCATGGTATAGGTCATAGAATCCATCGAGGCTTCACCCATAAAAATAATATTTAATAAATAATGAAACACACACAAACACACACACACACACACACACACACACACACACACACACACACACACACACACACACACACACACACACACACACACACGAACTAGTTTTGTCTAGAAAACATAATATATAATTTGATTCAATAGAATCCCTTAAGAAAATAGAAAACCTATCATTTAAATAAAAGAAATACCTAAATCAATTTTCAATCTTCAATTTATAAATTGAAACCTTTCTAACATCTCCTCAAGGATTACAGGGTCAACGACCTAGTCATAACAACACAATAGATTATATCAAATTTTAAATCAAGGATAGAAGAAGTAAATACTTAAAATTCTAATTAATGTTTAAATAGTCTAGCTGGGTCAAACTACCCAAAAATTATGTACAAAGGTTAATCCCCTTCCCAAATAATTTAAGGTCAAAAAACCATAAGAAGGAAGATAAAACACATTAATAGATATCATAAACCCTATAACATTAAACGAGAATATAAGGGTCAACGACCCAAACACACACACACACACACACACACACACACACGAACTAGTTTTGTCTAGAAAACATAATATATAATTTGATTCAATAGAATCCCTTAAGAAAATAGAAAACCTATCATTTAAATAAAAGAAATACCTAAATCAATTTTCAATCTTCAATTTATAACTTGAAACCTTTCTAACATCTCCTCAAGGATTACAGGGTCAACGACCTAGTCATAACAACACAATAGATTATATCAAATTTTAAATCAAGGATAGAAGAAGTAAATCCTTAAAGTTCTAATTAATGTTTAAATAGTCTAGCTGGGTCAAACTACCCAAAAATTATGTACAAAGGTTAATCCCCTTCCCAAATAATTTAAGGTCAAGAAACCATAAGAAGGAAGATAAAACACATTAATAGATATCATAAACCCTATAACATTAAACGAGAATATAAGGGTCAACGACCCAAACACACACACACACACACACACACACACACACACACACACACACACACACACACACACACACACACACACACACACACACACACACACACACACACACACACACACACACACACACACACACACACACACACACACACACACACACACACACACACACACGCACACGCACACACACACACACACGCACACGCACACGCACACGCACACGCACACGCACACACACACTCACACGCACATGCACATGCACACGCAAGCGTGCACGCGCGCACGTGCACACACACACACACACACACACACACACACACACACACACACACACACGTGTGCGTGCACACACACACACACACGTGCGTGCGCATGCACACACACACGCGCGTGCGTGTGCGCACACACACACACACACACAAAAAAAATGTTTGAAACAATGACAGATCCATAGATATACATAGCCATAATATTCATGCAAAAGAAAACAAACATAAACACAATCCATTTAAAAATTTCACAAAAAGCACTTATAAAATTAAAAAAAATTGTCCATGACATTATATAACAAATTTTATTTAAAACCAAAATAATAGTGTCAAGGTTTGCAAATTGATATGCAAAGGGATAATATAGTTCAAGCCCTGGGTACTGGATACTTGTCCTAAAGTTTCATGACATCATCATTGCATATGCAACATCTTATAATATTTTTATAAATTCTTTTGAAAATAAATTAACTATCATTCAACATTCCAAGAATGACTTACCTAAAAGAAAGCAGGTGTGAAATAAATCCCAAAAATAATACAAGTTGATTCCTCTACCTAGGTCTATGTGGGCATAATGAGAATAAGCCACTAGAAATAACCTTATTTCCTTTTGCATAGCTCTAAAAACCAGTGACCCAAACCAAGCCAAATAAAAATAAAAAACCTTCACTGTATATTTTATTTTCATTATTTTTTCTTCCCATCTTATGTCTATCTTTCCCCTTTTGTATCCCTCTCTTATCCCCACATGCCCTCCCAACCATTGTTCACTATCTTCTCCTTTCTATCCATCCCACAATCCCCCCATTGAATCTTGCATTCAATGGAAAGGAGAGAGAATCCTATCCTCTAATCCATCAACCACATCCCAAGGCACAAAATGTGATAGAGGCATTGATGCAATGATCATTAATATCTAGATTATAAAATCCAATATACCAATAAAATATGAGATTTAAAATCATATTATTATAAAAATCTAGATAAACATCATGTAGTCATAAGTGGCCAATGGGGGTCATGGGGAGGGGTTTAGGTGAGTTCCCCTAAATGTCCAAATCACCATGCAAAATGGCTATCTCAAAAAACGTTGTGGGTGGTGAGGATTTCATAAATGAGAGAGAGGGGGGGGTCAAAAGCAAGGAGTTTAATCAAACACAACACATCACATCCATGCATATCAAACCATATAGTAACACAGCTAAGGCATGAAAACAAAATGTGACTACACAAATGAAGATGACATGATTATTGATTAGCATGAGACTAAACCAAAACATGCATATACCTATCAAAACTCATTTGACTTCTCAAGAACCACTTCATCACCCTAGGTGCTGACATCATCATTCATCCTATCTCATATTGGGTACCTACAACCACCTATAGATATTAGAAACACCTTATTGATAATAATTAATACAATACAAAATTGTAATAAAAACATTAATTACATCAAGTAGTTGATTTATCATCAAGTATAATTAATTAAACATAACATCTCTATCAGCCTATAGTTGAAATGTCATCATATCAAAATACATCCACAGTGTACCAACCAAATAAAATTAATATTTAATTCAGCTTTATAGGTGATAATATTCATCAAACAGTCATTTACAGTATCAAAAGGCATGGTCGAACATAATAACATACTAAACTAAAGTAACATACATATCAAGATAAAATGAATATAATACAAGTAGTATATGTATGTTAGGATATAAATGTATCTAATGTGAGAATTAACCATAGTATAACTTAATCATAAAATTTAATCAAAATATCTTGCATTTTAACCAAATGAAATAGGACCAACACCAATAATAGTCAGTATAGTGCTATCAAAACATGCTAAATAACCTATAATAAATTATTTATAGTAGGCTAATAGGTCATGTCATCAAATTATCCAAATTAAATTTTAATCCATTGAAACATATTTTTACATAAAAATAATATAACATTATAAAATAACAATAGATGAACTTTATATAATGTGAATTATTATCAGTCGTATAGAGTGATACTTATTTAAAGTCTTTCTTGTTGTGTTTTGTACTATCAGGTGCATTAGTAAATATAGGATGCAAAAAAATAGAAATTTCAATAGAATTATAATATTTTGACTGAACTTCATTTTATGGATATAATGTATAATTATATATGAATTAAATAATGGAAACTAATATACACAAGAAATATGTCCATAAATATCGTAAACTACTAGTAAAGATATAAGATCTTTTTGTTTGCCTTGCATATTTATATAATAAATTTTTCTTATAATTTATAAGTAAATCCTTTACACTAAATTATTTATTCAAAAACTCAAACCTTTATCCTTCTCCCCAACTCTTTAGTGGTTAATTAACTATTTAACAATTTTCTTGTCAACCAATTGTCTATCAAAATTTTGATAATCATATTCATGTAATTTTGGCTTCAAATTTTCTAAGCCACCACATGGAAAACATTAACAATTCCAAGAATATTTTATTAAAAAAATATGACCCTTGGGTCTTTCATAAAAATTGTACTCAAGAAAATATCTAGATGATTTTGGAGTTTGTATCACCCCATACTCTTTCAACATCACATTAGGATGTGAATTATAACATATATGCCAAAATATCCCACAATACATGTAAATTTAAACATGATAATTAAAACATGTCATCCAAAATTTAGAGGGAACATAATACCACAATTTATAAGAATCAAATGATTTTTTTTCTAATATTCAAACACATGCATGCTAATATATATGTATATATATTATGTAATTTTATTAGGCTACATTTTAATAAGTGTTTTTATTGGGGCATGCCATCTTAGTCTCCATATCTAAATTTAAATATACTATTGAAATTTAGTGGCATTGATGACTCATGTATAATAATGGTAAAAGGGAGTTCAAGATTTGAATTTGGTGATAGGAATGAGAATAAGGAATTGGAATCTACAACAAGTGACATGGATGGAACACAAGAGGGATATTTAATAGTTAATAAGAATATGTAATGAGGATGCACCCTCTAAAAGGACACATGACTCAAAGAAGAAGTGGATGTAAGGACCCCATGAGGAGGAAACAATGATCCTACATGTAGTATCCAAAAGTCACCCTTATCATGTGCTAACATGTAAAATGACCAATGAATCAAGATTCATTTGATTATATGCTAGAGCCTATAAGGAAAAATGATAAGGTATGTATAAATGTCCCTGACACTATCATGGAAAAGGTTGATGTGAATTTATATAACTCTATTTTATCCCAAATTAATGGATTCAATCCAAAAATTGACTTTTTTAGAGGCTATGATGGATGGAAATGGAAGCCATAAGATAAACTAGAAGTTGTTTCTCTAAAAAAAAAAAATTCATGATCAACTTCAAAAACCTAGAAGACAACTTTTGGTGTTGACTAAAGGGGCTTATTTTATAAGAAAATCAAATATTTGTATTAAGAAATGGAAATTAGGCATTAACCTAAGAATTTTACCATGAGAGGGCATCCCCATGTGGGTGCTTCTATCCAAGATACCATTGGAGTATTGGGAACCTAATTTCATATGGGGAACAACTGAATCCCTAAGTCAACCTATGTCCATACATCCAGTTACAAAATATAGAATAAGGGTGATATCTATAAGATTCAATGTGTTCATCCAAGTGGACAAACCTCTTAAACACTCCATCAAGATAAATTATAATTATGGGGAGTGGACTCAATAAATATAATATGAGATGAAATCAAATATCTTCAAGATGTGTAATATCTAAAGCCATTCAACAAATTATTTCCATAAAAACTAAAAACCTCATGGGTTGGAAAGCCTCAATGGGCTAAAAATGATAATCTAAAACCCTCAATAAAAGTTCTAGAACCTTTCCTAAAAAGAATAATTAGGAAAAATATCCTCTCAATTAGGATAATATGAAACAAATATTGAAATTTAACCCCAAAATAGGACCTCTAGGTATTTAGGTCACTGTGTAATTGTAAATAGAAAAACCATAGTCTAGTCCCAATAAACCTAGCATTTATGAATATTTAGAACTAGAAAAAGACAATATTACTTATAATCTTTGATTACACCTTAGGAAAAAAGGTTGAAGAAGACTAGAGATCTAATACAAGAGATTTTTCCAAAAATAAGTCTAATGGAATTAAGTATATACTCTTTTAGCTCAGAAAAATAGATGAGTAAGGAAAGGCCCAATGTAGTGATAAACTTATTAAGATTATGATCATTCAAAGCTTTCCCAAAAGTGTTATGTTTTAGAAATAAGATAATTAAAATCTATTTTTAACTAATCTAGACCAATAAAATCATATATAATTATCAAATTTTAAAGTTAATGGAAAGGAACTAAGTTATTACTCCTTGTTAAAAACCTCTAATCAAGATCGAATAATATAAGGAAAGTGGACACTTGTCCTACCTACAAAGAATAAAAATAATATAGACATAGGGTAGATCTGAGAACCTCTAAGAAGATGGTCAAGCTAAAATTTAAGGAATAAGGACACAACAAATGAGGTATCAAAGGGTACAACAAAAACCTTAAAAATTATTTTGTGAGTGTTAATAAATGAAGATAATATCTTGGAATGTCAGGGGTCTTAAAAACCTTTAAAAATAGAGATTAGTTAAGAACTCAAGGAATAAGCCTAACCCTATGGTTTTTATTATTCAAGAGTCCAAAATGGATGAAGACTTTCTCAATCATTATAAAAATAAGATCTGTAACAAGTATAACTAGCTTTTTCTAGTTTTAATGAATCTACTTGAGGATTGCTGGTTTTTTAGAATCTTTAAACCCATCAAGGGTGACTTTGACTTATATTGGCAACCATGTTATTTTATTATCCAAATATAATATCAATAATTTTTATTATATGATGTGAAATGTTTATTATACCAACTCGAGATAAGGAAAGAAAAAACTCTAGGAAGATTAGGTTGTTATCAGGAGAAATTATACAAATTAGAACTGGTTGTTTGCAGAGAAAATCAACTAACCATATCCATTTTGGAAAAACATGTGGAATGTAGGATTTAAATTAGAGTATGTATGACCTTAATAAATTTATATTTGTTTTTGGAATAATTGATGTGAGCCTGAAAGCTATCCCATAATCCTAGTCTAATAGAAGACTTGGAAAAAATATGATCTAGGTAAGATTAAATATAGTTCTTATCTCTCTTAATTGAGACCTCAATTTTTTTATATCTATATATACCCTCCATATAATTGGTTCATGCCATAATCCCATTTTTTTCATGTGTATAATATTGATAAACTAGTACTGAAGCCTAAGATTGGATAAAATGTGGATCTTTCACCCAGATCTTAAAGACTCTCTTAAGGATTAGTGGAAAGAACCATTCTCCAAATTTGATATGTTCATCTTATAAAGAATATAAATCATATGAAATATAAATTTAAAGGTTATAACAAATTATTATTTTAATATATTTTTATTTAAAATAAAAATTTAGAGGGGGAATTATGGAATTTTTTAGAAAACACTTCTACCAACGATCTAAGATTACAATTGTTAATAAAGGAAAATGAACTCCTTAGTACCTATCACAATTTGGAAGAAGAAGAAAACATTCAATATTATTAAAAAAATAGATTTTTATAGCTTAAAAAGGTTAAAAAATGAAGATATTTCATCGAGTTACTTTCCGACACAAGAATATCAATAGAATTTTAGAACTCATCCTAGAAGATGAAAGAAAGTGTACAGAAAAATTAGACATTGACAAGTAGATAATTATATATTTTAACAAGATAATTTACATAATAAATTAAGTTGATCATGTTGGAGAAGAGAAAAACATTGAGCTTCTTCTAGAGGTTATAACTTAGATTGATAACATAGATCTCCCTGAACCCCCTTATATGAAAGAGGTCAAATATGTTATTTTCTATATGGAAGGAGACAACACACTTAACTTATATGTTTTACCACCCTTCTTATTCTATTAATTCTAAGAAATCATTCATACTGAATTGGTAGTGGCTTTGAGTGATTTTTTTGGATTTTAAACCATTCTTAGGGAATAAAACAATTCATTCCATGTTTTCATTCCAAATAAGATATGAAATAACTAGTTGAATGATTTTAGAGTTATTACTCTATGATCAATAATATATAATATTTGTAATAAAACTCTTGTCTTATATGTCCAACCTATTTTGGAAAATATCATAGTTGAGAAACAAGGTATGTTTGTGTTCAAGAGATAAATCATGGATAGGATAATAATTTTTCATGAAGCTATCCATTTATTATTAAATTCCTAGACATAAAGTATGTTTCTCAAGTTATATTTTAATAAATAATATGATAGGGTGTCTTTGAATTTTTTAGATAAGGTCTTGAGATGTCTTGGATTTAAAAATGTTTTGAAAGGTATAATCTCATTTTATATATTCTCTCCCATGTTCTCTGTTTTATTAAATGGAGTCCAAAAAGGATTATTTTTGGCTAGTAGAGACTTGAGACAAGGAGATCCTCTATCATCTTACCTCTTCATTATGATTGTTAAATATTTTGTAATAAGATTACAATTTACTATAATGAAAGGGTTTATAAAATACATGAAATTTCCCTTATAAATAACCCCTATCTCTCACCAATAATTTGTGGATGAAAATTTAATGATGTGGTAGACAATATTTTTTGAAGATAAGGATTTGAAGACTATCTCTTCTGACTATGAATAACTATGGGGGAATTGTATTGATTACAATAAAATTATAGTTTTCATCATTAACACCTTAGATATTCTATATAAAAACTATCAAAAATCTTGAGTTGTCATATTAGTAATTTAACTTCTACCTATCTTGGAATGCCTCTCCTTAGTAGCAAAATTCCTTCAATTATTTGGAATCCATTGATAGATATGTTACAAAAGAAAATGGTTGGTTGGAAAACTTTTATTCTCTCCAAAGTTGGTAAACTTCAAAATTTAAAACTATCAATCCATAACATCCCAGTGTGCCTAATGTCACTTATATGTATCCCTAATAAAGTTGTTGCTAAAGTGGAACAAGCAAAGAAAATATTTATTTTGATAGGCTCAAATGACAAATTCATATTCCCCCTTGTGGCCTAGGAAAATACTTTCCTTCCTAAGGTAAAAGGGGTTCTAGTACTCCAGACAATAAATATGACGAATAAAGTTCTCATATCTAAATAAATATGGAAAGTTATCAAGGAATACAATTAATGGACATTAATTTTTAAATAAAAATATATTTAAGGAAAGGATGGAGATAGTATTATTTGAAGGAATTCATAGGGGATGGATCTTCCTTATGAAAGGTTATTCATTTAGTAGTGTAACCTTTTTGGGTTAGGCAAAAGATGGTAGGTTGGTAATAGGTAAAAATTTAATTCTTAGAATTGACCTTGGATATTTCATTTTCCCATTGCATCTAAAATCCCTTGATCATATCTCATTAATTCCTTTAGAGTTATCCATGAAATCAAGGTCAAGGATTATTGGACAAACTCATGTGGCATCAAAATATGGAAAGTTATATAGTTAGAGTCATCAACTAAAGCCATTAACCATGATCTCCTAAAATTGAACCTTAAGTTTCATCAAATCCATATTATTATCTTCCCTAAAACTGATTCTTTGATTTGGATTGTAGATGATAGTGGAGGTTACTCAGCTAAAAATGGTTACTTGATTGAGTTAGACTTGAAGTAAGATGAGTATTAATGGAAATATTTATGGATTAGTGACCTCACTCAAAAATTCAGCATCTTCTTCAAAATTTGTGCCTAGAATAAATTACTATTCATTGATAACCTGGAAAAAAAGGGTTACTTATCCACAACATGTGCATGCTTTGTAAAAAGAATGAGGAAATGGTAAGCAACCTCTTTCTTGATTGTCTTTTTACATCCAAGTTCATGGATCATTTTCATCAAAGATTAACACAACATTGGTCAAACCTAAATCCTTCCTAGACCTAATCAAGTAATGGGAACCATCATGGAATTTTTTATATTTTATTTATTTATGGAGGATATCCCTTCCACACCATGTTTGTGGAGTTTGGAAGACCATGAATGATTGGATTTTTGAAACAAGAGGATCTACCATAATACTACAATCCAAGAAAGTTTTATGCCATTAAAGGAAAAATGAAAGGAATTATGTCTAAAATAGAATCACCTTTTTTCATAATACTAGTCATCCATATTCAATAAATGGAATACTAAACCATAGGTTAAAATTTGCACTTGAAAATTGATAAAAACTAAGTTAAATGGTCCAAACCAATAGAAACATGGTTGAAATTATACTTTGATGGGGACACTAAAGGAAACCTTAGAATTTTTGGTGAAGATGGTGTTATTATAATTTTTTAGGGTGGTTTAGTGAATAATTATGTAAGCCTCATGATATATAAAACCAATCATGTGGTAGAGGTAAAATTATCCCTCTAAATAATTAAACTAGCAGGGAATTTGAATTTTGAAAATTTAGTTGTTGAAGGGGATTCCTAAACATTTTAAACTCTCTCTATGATAACTAAAATTAATCTTAATCTATATAATAAAATATTAAAGATGAAAAATGCCTTCTAAATTTATCCAATGATGTCTCTATTACTCACCTCTATAGGGAAGGTGATAAAGTAGCATATGGGTTAGTGAACATTAGTGTTTCAAATGTAAACCATATTAAATGGATAAGGGATAATAATCCACCTAATCAAATCATGCAAAAAATTATTAATGATAAATTTAAATTCAAAGATATGGGAAAGGGATATCACACATGCTTACTAATCCATGACAATACATGTTATCACAGCCTTAAATCTCAATGAGAACATCATTAATTGTAAGAACTCAATCAATCATTTCAATGATGTGAAAAGTGTAGAAATATATCCTTAAATCACAATTAGAACATCATTAATTATAAGCACTCAATGGATCATTTTAATCAGGTGTGTTGTTTGCAAATAATTTACAAAAAGGTGGTCATTTAAAATTACAAAATAATTGTAGGGAATTCTGGTCCAAGAGAGATATTTTTGAGAATGAGGGATTTGTACTCATAGGCAAGGATCATAATAGACTATAATTTATTTCATACACAAAATTTAAAGACAATAAAATTGTATGGCATAGGATTAAAAATGGGACTTAGTGTGTCATAGGTTAAAGATCATTGGCCATGATGAAACCATCTAAAAATATTTTTCTTTTGGATGGATCTAAAGGATTGTGTGTATTAAAGGCTTATGGATTAACATATCTAAAGAGATGATTGGTTAAGTCTCAATAATTATCCATGAAGGAATGAAGGCTATAAGCATAAGTAATGTAAATAAAAACTTGTGAAAACATTATTAAAATTTGAGGTGGACATCAAGAATGAGAAAAATGTGTTTGTGAAAATAGACCCACCACTATTTTGGCCAACCATCTACCTTTAGATTATGAAATATTTGACATTTTAATGTAAGTACATATTAAATATTCAAATAATTTCCTTCTAATGAAACACTTAAAGGGTCACAAAATCAATCTCCCCTACTTCTTAATAAGATATCTTGAGATCTTAATTGACTCTTTTCAATCTAATTTATTAATGACTTAATCAACAAAGGTGTAATCTTCCTCATTGTTAATAGAGGAGACTTGTTGTGTTGGAAAGAAGTGTGTTATGATGAATAGGATAATGCTAGCATTTATGAAGAGGAGTTTGAAGAGATGATGAGGTAATGGGGATAGTATGTATACCTTTAAAGAGGAAATATCTAAGAATACCCCTGATATAATCTCCTTTGATGTAAATAAGTTGATTGAAATCATTTTCATTGTCAAAATTTAAAAATGCAAATCCAAATATACCCTATACTTCAAGGTGAAAAAATCAAAATTTGAGGAATAAATTTTGAATAAAATCTTGAATTAATCCCAAAAAGAATCAAAGGGAAAGACTAATGTGTTTTCATAAGAGGAGGTGAAGGATGATGAGACTAAAAACTACAAAGTGGATTATCCCATTAATTGATCCATTAAATTGTCCAAGATGAATTAAAAAATGGATGACTTGGGTTTAAAAATTATTTCTCCATTGGAATACTAAAATAATAAAAAATATGAAACAAAATCTTTTATTAATGAAATGGCCACATTCAATACTGAGGGCACTGCAAAATAGGGGGTAAAAATTCTCAACTCTACCTAAGAAAAAGAACCAAAAATGAAAAATCTTGTCTCTATATTATATAACACAAAGAATAAGGAGACCTTTGAAAAGATCAAGAATAAATAATTTTTTTTTTGACACCTTGAAATATGAAACCATCTAATAATAAATAGATAAAAGTTTCTAAATAAAGGCCAAATAAGATAACTAGGTGTCACCTAGTGAAATAAGTTACCGCTTGAGTCACAGGAAAAGTACCAAGATTATTTCAATAGTGGAGTACTCTGATTCTAAAGAGTTGATTACTTAATTTCTATCCATTTTCCTTGTGTTATTATACTTTATTCTACTTTTTTGAATTAATTTTTTCATAGTTTTAGTGGTTTTGTGGTGGAAGGCTCACATAAGTCTCTTTTATTTAACTTAAATCTTTGGTGGATTTTCACTCTCTTCTTTTGTTAATTTTTTATTTGTAATTCTTATATTTTGATACTTAATTTAGGTACATAAACATTTAATGTTATCTTTTTACCCAATAAAATAATAAAAAAGTGACATGCTAATGTTTTCTAGACAAAATTATTTTATTAAATCATTAGTGGTAGTGATTAGCTTTATATTAGGAAATGGAAGGCTACCACTAAGGTAACAATAATGTATTACTTTAGGATCATCAATATTTTTTATTATTTCAAAAAATTCAAATTGTTTTCATTATTTATGTTGAATTTACAATTCTAAATTTCCTCACCATTTAATGTTTTATTCTAAAGTTATAATATATTTTGTAATTACTCTACATGTTCCATCTTTTAGATTTTTCTTAACTATATTTTCCTTAAAAAAATAATTACAATGCTAATAGTTTTTCATAATAGTGATCTTCATATCACTTAGATTAATTTTAATTATTCTTAACATTTTCATCACATTTCTCATTTTGTACATTCTAAACAATCAAACTACCAAATGAAGCTTATCATTTAAAAAAGTTCATTCAAGTTTCTTTTTAAATAGTCTAAAACCTCATATCCTAATGTTAGAAACATTTTTTTATTATTTTCTTAAATTTTAATATATTTTTATAAATTTAAAATAAACACTTTAGAATTAATCAACCAAGGGTGGGGAATGAGACATATTATACCTAATTAAAAGTATTTTAGACCTTGAAAATATAATCTCATCTTTTAATTTAATTGAATATAATATTCACTATGATCATTATTAGGTTTTAATTTTAAAATATTTGGAGATACATTTTTTTCTTCGATTTCCTTTATATATGGTAATAAAATATTTGGAGATTCAGAAGCATCACAATTATGTTGTTTCATTTTTGTATCTTTATATTTATTATTAGTTATAAAACTCCCATTGATTTAATCTTGATTTTTTGTGGGTATCTAATTTGAAGCTAAATAAATATCACCACCCTCTTTCCACATTTAATCCTTTCCCTCACTAGATATTTGTGTTTCATATCTTTCAATTGAAGAGATTCTTTCTCATAATATTTTTATTTCTCTTCCACTTTTATTATTTCTAGAAAAACATCTGACGATGACACAATATTTTATAAATTATAATGTAAAAAGGGTGAATAAATATTTACAAATAATTGTAATGTGTTTTATGACTATTATATATTATTTAGACCATTTTCAAATACTTCAATGTTCCTTATATTCAATTGAGACAAGAATGTGGTCATTCGGTAGTGGTATATTAAAATTTATGTTCATCAAAATGGACTTCAATTTATAATGTACATTGATTTATAATGAATATCCATTTATAACTCATATGCATTTTATTATTATTGAGATACAAATTTCCTTTCCAATATATAAACACCTTAGTAACTAATATATCAAAATCTAAAGATGTTAAATAATAAAAATTTACACTACATTTTAATTACTATACCATTAACCCTACAACTTAAAACCTATAAACTCAAACCTACACATCGCACCTTAAACCATAATTATCCACTCAAAATAAACATATCTACTCATGATTAGAGAAAATTTTGTCAATTCTAGGCACATTGATGCACATTCTCACAAAATCACTTCAAGTTCTAGGTAGATTTGTGTTATTGGGGAGATTTAGGCTTTTATTTTTGAGAGGAACCTCTTGTCAAAAATTGATAAAAAAAAGCATGAAATAATAGATTTATAACATAAGCCAAAGCACTGAAATGATTCTATTGATCGCAAACTACTTCGAGGGGGTAACCTCCTTTGAGCAAGCTCAATACAATAAATTTAGGGATGCCTTCATTGGCCTCAACACTTATATATGAATTCTAATTTAAGTAAATAATACTTCCCATGTATTTGGGATAAAAAAATGCTCATGGGATGACTTACAAAGCATATGAATCCATAACAACTACTATACTAACAAAGTAAAGAGAAGAGATATCATGGGTTCATAACATCCCCTCCCTCTTAGAAAAATCTTTGTCCTCAAATATTTAGATGTGGGAATCAATGTTGAATATGAAATATTGGTTCCTATGTTGCATCCTTTTCTTACATTCTATACCATTGAATTAAAACCTCAGCGATGGAATGGGAGCAAAGTTGGTATGTGCGTCTATCTAGGATTACCTCTGGATCAAGAAGAATGGATCCTTCATTATCAAGTTCTGGTAAAATAGTATGTACTCTAATGTTTGTGCTAAATTTTTTTTTCAAACAAGAGACATGAAATACTAGGTGAACTCAAGAATAATATGGGATTTCCAACTTGTAAGCAACCGACCCAATCTTCTAAAGAACCTTATATGACCCGTAGAACTTGGGAGATATCTTATGATGCCCTTTGAGTTTGAGGGAGGATTATTTGTATGGTTGTAGGAAAAAAAACCATAACACCTACTTGAAAAGTCCACTTGGAATGGTGCTGATCAGCTTGTTGTTTCATTTGATTCTATGCCATATGAAGATTATCCCATAAGATACTGAGAATCTGATCCTGAGTTTAGAGAAGCATGTCAACCACTTGGACTGATGAACTATTAGGGGTGTACATAAGGAGCATTGGTGGTGCTTGACCATAGAATACTTCGCATGGTGTAATTTTTGCTAAAGTGTGGTAGGAGGTATTGTACCACCATTCAATGAGAGGGATCCACTTTGTCTAATGATGTTATTTTTCTAAAGTGAAGCAACAAAGGAAAGTTTCCAAGCATTTTTTGACAATTTCAGTCCGACCATCCATTTGTGGATGATATCTAGAAATCATCTTTAGTTGGGTGTGAGTATAATGAAATGTTTTTTTCCAAAAATAATTGGTGAAGGTTGTATCATGATCTAAAATAATGGATGAAGGAATGCCATGAAGAGAAAAAACCTGGTCTAGGAAAATTTGTGTGACTGTGGAGGTGGTATAGGGATGGTTGAGGGCACACAAATGACTATATTTAGAGAGGTGATCAACCACAACAAAGATCACCATTTTCCCTCCATATTTAGAGATACCCTTAATAAAATCCATATAAATATATATCCAAATCTTGGTAGGGATGGGTAAGGTTTCAAGCAACCTAGGGATGAGTGTTGTTTCACCCTTGTTACGTTGATAAGTATCACATTCAGTTACCATATATTGAACTAACTTTTTCATCTCCTTCCAAAAGAATTTGAGTCAAGCTCACTCATAAGTTTTGAGAAATACTGAGTGTCCTATAGAAGGAGAAGCATGGCGTTCATAGAATACCATTTGTTGAAGATCTATGCTTTGGGGAAGCACCAACTGACCCTTGTAAGGTATACAATCACCATCCCATGAATAATGTGGTATAGTAGAGGGGTTATTAGCTAACCATTGAATGGTTTGAGATAATGAGGATTCATTAGCATGCCCATATTGTATAACATCCAACCAATTCAAAATAGGCATAGAAATAGTTGAAAGGGAAGCTTGATCCATAAATGTGTGAGACAGAGCATCAACCACAATATTGTCTTTACCCTTATTGTAAGTGATCTCATAGTCATAAACCATGAGTTTTTTGACCCATTTTTATAGTGATGGTGTGGAGACTTATTTCAGGAAATATTTTAGACTCTGGTGATTAGTTTTGATGCAAAAATGATTCCCTTGTAGGTATGACCACCACTTTTATACTACATGCAAAATGGACATCACTTCCTTCTCATAAGTAGAGAGCACTAAATTCTTGAAAAAAAGGTATTTTTTGGTAAATTAAATGGGGAATCCTTCTTGGAGGATAAAAATAACAAGTCCATTTCCACAAGCATCACTCTCGATAATGAAGGTCTTGGTAAAATCTAACATGGCTAAAACAAGGGTAGTACACATAACTTATTTTAGTTCTTCAAATGCACACTTAAAAGCTTGTGTCCAAGTAAAATAGTCCTTTTTAAACATATATATTAGGGGAACTATAATATTATTGTAATCTTTGACAAACTTATGAAAGTATTCAGTTAACCCCAAGAAACCATGGAGGCTCTTGAGTGTTTGAGTATAAGGCAAATTTGTCATGACAACTATTTTTTTAGGATCCAATTAAACCCCTTAGGATGAAAAAATATGCCCCAGATACTCCACTTCATTCTATCCAAAATTACATTTAGACTATTTTACATAAATATGATGCTCAGATAGAAGTTGAAATAAAAACTCTAGATGTTGGAGATGCTCAGACCATGTTTGCCTATAGATGATGATATTCTTGAAGAAAACTTGAATGAATTTTTATAGGTAAGGCTAGAATACTTTATTCATAAATGCTTGGAATGTTAAAGGAGCATTAGTGAGGCCAAAGGGCATGACCAGAAATTGGTAATGGCCATCATGCATGCAAAAATCTATCTTAGGGATATCATCCTCATGAAGTCAAATATGGTGATATCGAGAGTAGAGATCCAGCTTGGAGAAGAACTAAGCACCATGAATCTCATCAAGAAGCTCATCAATAATAGGGATCAAGAACTTTTCCTTGATTGTGATGTGATTAAGTACATGAAAATAAATTTAGAGGCACCATGACCCATCTTTTTTTAGAGAAGGAGAACTGGGGAAGAATATGGGTTGTTACTAGGATGAATAATGCCTTGCTTCAATATGTCTCAAATGAGTATCTTGATCTTGATCTTTTACTAAAATGGGTAGTGATAAGGCCTGATGTTGGGAGGAACATTTCTAAGAAGGACCTAGATATGATGGTCCTCTAGCCTTTAAGGTGTCAATCCCACTAGTTTGACAAAGACACATTCATACCTTTTTAAAATGGTTTGTAGATCAAAAGGAGTAGTAGAGACTGATGATGGTTGTATTTGAATGGAATGGATCTGGGCAATGATGCCATGTGAATTTTTCTTAAAAATATTTTCCATGTAATGTGAACTTATGATGTTGAGAGATCCTAATTATAATCCTTTTAATGTGTGTTTTTTCCTATTATCTAAAAACTACATCCAAAGTTCAACAAAATCCCATAAGATGGGTCCAAGTGTGCGTAACCATTGGGCTCTCAAAATAACATCACATCCACCTAAGGGCAAGGCAAATATGTTAGAGAATAAATTATAATCTCTAATAGATATACGTACATTATGACACTTCCCTTTACAAGGTAAGGTTCCCCCATTGGCAATCATGACTTCAAATTTGGAGCAAGGATGGATAAAATAATCAACTTTTGTGGTGATCTAAGGGTCAATGAAGTTATGAGTGCTACTTGAATCAATTATTATTGTGAGAGGGAGCTTATTTAAGTAACCCATAACCTAATTAGTTTATGGGGTAGTGAATCTTGCTACGTCATGGAGAGAGATCTCTAGTTGGTCTTGTTGATAATTAGGTTCTATAATTGGCTAAGATTCTTCTTGATTATCTATTGTATCCTGAACATCTTCCCAATATTTAGTTTTAGGTAGAGAGTTCACATCCAATAGTCACAACTTTTACTTGACACATCGATGTCCCTAAGTGAATTTATCATCATAATTATAACACAGTCCTTTTTCACTATGTGATTTCATCTTTGCTTCAGTCAAACGTTTGATAGGAGTGGTTTTAGGGGAAGGCATTATGTGAGTGTATTGTGGAGTTGTATTTTTAAATGAAGCAAAATTGGGTTTGAATCACTATTGAGCTATGATCTTGTCCTCTTCTAATTTGGCCAAACCTAAGGTTTCTATCATTATGATGGGATAGAACATTTTGACCTCAGATCATATTACATCCTTTACTCCACTGACAAAGCAACTCCTAAAAAATTCATCGGATAATCCCTCTATGTGATTGGCTAGTTTTTCAAATTCTATTTGATATTCTCACATATTTCCTATTTGGAAAATCTTAGTGAGTGCTCTAGTGAATTCATCAAAATCATTAGGGTTAAACCATTTCAAAATAAGGGTGAAAAAGTTGGTTCACAGGGGCTCATCATGAGCCTTGGTATACCAACGATACTATTGAAGGGCTTCAGGTTCCAAGTGAAAGGATGTAAGTGGGACCTTGTTGGCATCAAAATTATTATGCAAACTAAAATATTGTTATTCTTGATAGATCTGTCAGATTTTTTCAATTGAATAAATGAAAATTAAGCTTTGTCTCATGAAAAGTTTTGGAAGAAGAAAAATCATTGTCTGAAGAGGACTTTGGATGCCGTCTAATGTTTATGGTGGTTTGTTGAAGACTGAGGCTGAGAATTTTTTCATCAAGATCTTTGTTATGGGTTTTGAGGGAGATAATTTCATCCTCCATGTTATTTTCTCCTATTTGGGTTACTACCATGACTTGAATAACAATTCTTTTACAATGGGTACGAAAACTAGAGTTAAGACACATTTAGTAAGGAAATTTTTGAAATTGGGAGAAAATAGAAGGGTAAAGGGGATTTTAATAAGTTTTTTACATAGTGGGAGTATGATTGATGAAGATGAGGTCAATTTTATGGGTGAAAATGTAAAAACTAAAAAAATTATCAAAGAGAGTCAGAGAAGTAGAAAGGTGAGAGGAACACTATGGAAACATTTTGAGGCAAACAGATAAAAATAAAAGTTATGGCAAAACCCAAAAAATGGGAAAATTGAGATTCAAGGGAATTAGAAGTGGAATTGGGATATGAGACCTCAATGAAGAAAAGTAAAGAATGAAATTTTAGGTGTCTGATTAAAGTTTAAAGATCCACGAGGCTACAAATGGAGAGATACTACAAAAAAATGAAAAAAATACCCTTTTTTCTATTTTCTATCTAGTTGTAAGTCCTTTATGAGTATATTGATACTCTACAAGTAGTTTACAGATTCTAGTTTTTATCAAATATCTACCTACAAGTCTTTTGATAGTCTATAGATATTTTGTAGAGTGATTCATCTACTAAAAATATTCTAAACTGATAGAAATGGGCCCTAAATTTTAATGGCTACCTACGGATTTTTAAAAATAACATTCTGGTGACCAATGCCATCTAAGTGAGTACCACTCTACACAATTTTTTTGGCCATAGATTTACGTCTTAGTGATATATATTGGCTTTCCTCATTGATGGGAACTACTCAATTAGGAAGGGGTCATTGCCCATTTCACTGACAAGTCCTCTCAATGGGCCAGCTACTTTGGGGTTACTATGACACTCCTCACAATGAGTTTTAGGGTTTTCATAGTTATGCAGTTAGGTTTTACACTAATATAAAAATTATTATGGTGATACAGGATAGAGTTATATAATAAAATAGAGTTAGAATTTTTTTAGAAAAATACTGTAAAAAAATAATGCAACAAAAAAAAATTTGGCCCTGGAAAGCACTCTGATACCAGATGAGAGTAGCCTTCGGCACAAATTGATAAAAAAGCATGAAATAACAGATTTATAAAATTATCTAAAGCACTAAAATGATTATATTGAGTGTAGACCACTTCAAGGGGGTAACCTCCTTTTAGCAAGCTCAATACAATAAATTCATGAATGCTTTCATTGGCTTCAACACTTACTTATATATGAATTCTAATCTAAGCAAGTACTACTTCCCATGCATGTGGGATAAAACAAAATGCTTATGGGATGACTTACAAAGCATATACGTCCATAAAAACTACTATACTAGTAAAGTAAAGAGAAGAGATATCATGGGTTCATAACAATTTCTTACTATCCAAAAGCCAACCAATGACATATGTTGATTTTATATTAGATTAAGTCAATCATAGATATCACATGAAATAGAAATAACATATGCATTTGTAATTGGGAAAAATGGGGATAATTTGGGGCACATTTTTGGGTGATCACCTCTAATTTTATTTTAAGTTGGGGCAAAATGGTCCAATTCATGAAACTTAGGTCACATTTGTTATCGTTGAAAACCCATACACCCATTTATAGTATATGTACTTATGATTAGGGGGAATATAATCCAAAATAAACACTAATGGAAAATGTCTACTTTTGACTAGGGTAAATGTCGATATTTATAGGCATAATTATATGTGATATCCCTAATTCATTTCTCAGTCATGCCACAAGGTTGTGATTTTGGTGATTTAGGTCACATTAGTGACTTACACACACTTAACCACAACTTTATATTTTTTTTAGCTAATATAAGTTTCTTATAAACTAAAGTAGACACACTAACATGATATATAGTTGATAGTTAGGAAAACATGTATAAAGTTATACACATGAGGATTTCAAGTGTATGTAGGTAGTTAAAATTAGTGTTAATTTTATTTGAAAATGAAACTATATATCATCCAATCTATTTGAGAAATACTATTTATTAATATAGTAGTGTTTTATGTGTGATTATTGACAAAAAATTCACCAAATAATTTAAAATTAGAAAACATAAGATTTTTGGTTTTCTTTTGTGAATTTCAAAAAATAAAATCTAAGTTAAACCCAATGAAAAAAGTATTTGCTATAATATCAATTGTGGAACACTTCTATATAAACAGTTATTTATTAATACATAAATATAAAATAAACCAATTATAATAAAATCACATGACAAGAAAAAAAAGTGAAAACTAAATTAATACCTTTAATTATAGACCAACTAATCTAAAAATAAAATCTAATATAACTTAAAGTATACTCAAGAAAACAAGGTTGACTCATTGATAATATAAGGTCAACATACAAGAAGCCTTTCCTAGCAAGTAAGTAACTCATGAACACTAGATAAATTAGGTACCCCAAATTAATATAAAATAATAAATTTTAATTTAATTTTAGTTAAATAATATATAAAATTATGATGCACCTCTTAGTGATGAATGGATAAATATTTTATCTTAATTAAGTACACATTTAGTGAATTGGACTCTAGCTAGTACTTCTAGAAACGTTTTTAGGAAGTTCAATAAAAATGTTCAAAATTGACCAAACAATTACTTAAGGACATAAATTAATTCAATAACCTTCATAATATAAGAAAATAAAAAATAAATTATATAGAATATTAAGAATTAGGTTCATATATTTACGTCATACTCAATAGTCCCCCCTTTGATGCCTAGAGTAAATATTCATATTGTCTCCTTAAGTATTCCATGAATCTAATTCTTAAATAATTTAGTGAGAATATCATAAAATTAATCTTAACTTATAAAAAAATCAATGAAAATAGATTTATTATTAACCAAGTTTATGACAAAATCATGTTTTGTGTTCAATATGATTCATTCTAACATGGAAAACTATATTCATGGATAATTGTATTCCCCCATTTTTATCGTAAAAAAAATTTGGTTAGCTTGAGTTGAGCCTATATAAAATAAAATATGAATATTATAAACCATATTAATTATGTGAAATATTATGTAAATTTTGTGTATTTATCGTTGGTAGATGATAATATAAATGTAGATTGTTTCTATCCAAACCTTGAAACCAACCCACTTCCTAGTGTGAATTAATAAACTTAATTTGGCTTCTTGTCATCAATAGATCCTCTCCAATATGAATATGTGTATCTAATTAAAAAAAATTAAATTCATGGTCTAAAATGAATACCATGATTATGAGTGCCTCTTATATATCTAAAAAAAAAAATCATTCCTTTCAAATGCTTGAGTGATACATTTCCCATAAATATATAAACTAGTGAAACCTCATAACTGAAATCAGGTCATGTCATAATTAGATACATAAAACCTCAAACCATGCTCTTATAAGTATTTACATCAATTCAAGGAATTAAATCCTCTCTCATTATCTTTTATGAATTTGTAATTGGAGTCTCCACTAGATAGAATGTTAAAGATTTTACTTTTTAAACATGCTTTGGGCATTTTTGGCTTGACAAATGAATAATTCCTCTTTACATTGATAAAATTACATGATAATAAAATAATTCATAATTATAATATAAATAATATAAAAATTTAACTTCATATATTCCTTTAAGTTATTCAACATCACCATAGATCTACTTGTAAATATTATGTCATCTACATAGAGACAAACATATAAAAAATATTATAACCCAATGCTTGTATTAAAGAGTTGGTTTGTTTTAAATTATTACAAAGCCTTATCTAGTAAATATATATTTATTCTTGATTACCAAGATATTAGAGCTTTATTCAACCCATGAAATTTCGTACTCAATTTATATACCCATAACTCATTACCCTTCATCTCAAAACCTTTTGGATACAACACATAAACTTCTTCTTCAACCACTCAATTTATGAAATTAATTTATAAATCCATTTTATTATTTAAATAATTTATGTTTATATATAATAAAATTAGTATTATATTTATTTCACATGCCATGGGTGCATAGGTTTCCTCATATTCAACCCCATATGATTATGCAAACCATATTGCAACTAGTATTTCTTTTAGCTTGTCAATTGTTCCGTGATTATTTAATTTGGTATTTTAGCCTCATTTGGTTAAAATTACATATTTATATAATTTATTATTAAAAATATTCCATATATGATTCCTATAAATTTAATCCATCTCAAATTTCATAGTGTTATCTCATTCTTTATTTTAACTAGATTTTGCATACCTTCTAGCTTCACTAACCACACATAACAATTCAAACATAGTACTTTTATCACAATAATAATAAAAACCAAATTATTCATGATGTTAAATTTTTTTTATCCTTGTATCATAATATGTATGTGTATTTTATAAACACTTTATCTTGTTTGGAGTTTATGAAGATGGATGAATAGTCTCTTGTGCAAAGCTAGTATTATGTCTTGTTAAACTAAAAATATGTGTAGGAATTTGTAAGCCCTAAAAATAAACTTCAAGAGGCTACCAAATTTAATATATTAAATATATATCTATATGATAAAAATTAACATACATTTGGGTTTTTAAAAAATATAATTATTAGAAATAATTATGGTTTTAGTAGTAGTATTATAAAACTTGTATGTTTTACTCTCATCACTATATCCCTTTCCCTATGAAATTATGATGAATACAATTATGATAGAGATTTAAATAAAAAAACATCCTTTATCTCATTATTACCTTAAATTTTGGATATTTAAATGTAGAACTTTCCTTCAACTTGAATGGATTTTCCATCTGTCAATCGCATTTGGATTTTGTAGGAGTTGTCTAGCTTGTTGAAACCATCATTATGAATTTAAATATGATTTGACCAACCTGAATCAAGAAACCACATATTATTTAATTCCTATATTCCCAAATTAAATGTGATAAAATAATCCAAGTTCTCTTGATCCTCACTTTGTTCATATTGGAATGATTTCTTTTCACCCTTTCTATTATCTTGATTCTTAACTAGCAGTATCCTCTAATATTTAATAAAGTGTCATGGTTTTTTTAAGTAATGAAATTTAATGTATTTACTAATTTTACCTATGAAATTGGGTTAAATTTTTCCTTTTTGAGTTATTTTAACTCCCTTAATTCCATTTCTTATTTTTCTCTTTGGTATTTATAATATTTCCCTTGGTTTCATATGCTTACTCTTGATATCCTATGTATAGTCTCATCTTATCTTCATGGAACAAGAGAGGGACAATGAACTCATAAAAACTAATACTATTTTGTCCTTAAAATTTTATATATTTATCAAAAAATTCATCCATTTTTAACTTAAATATCTCAAAATTTTCTTTAATATATAATTATCATGTATAGTTTCTCCATAAACCCTCATTCTATGCACTAAGTCAATTATTTTAATGCAATATTATCAAACTCCATTATTAAACATTATAAAATTTTAAAAAATCATTTTAAGTATTTGGATTTATACCTATCTTACCATAATGTATCCTTTACAAATTTTTTTTAAAGTATTCCATTACTCATGTGAATTTTTTCATCCCACAATTTTTAGATAGATGGTTGGATCTATGACACTCTGAAGATATAGGAAATGTTAGTGTTCATATTCTTTATTTTTTTCTAATATTGTGTAAATGTATTCAAATATTAAGGTGTTATATACCCATGAATAACATTATAAAAAAATCCTCTCCATAAAATAATTCTTTTAAACCATTCTCCCCAACATTCAAAGTTGTCACCTTTGAAGATGAAAATATTCATAGTATAAAAACTCACTAAAGATATGATCATTTGAATAATGTATTAAAACCCATATCAAACATTATTAAATGAATATATGATACCAAATGAATGTTTTTGAGTGTATGGAGAGAGTAAAAATTAGCTTTTATTTAACATGAAAATGTAGGTATATATCATCCAATTTGTTCTTATTAGTAGTTGTTGATATAGTAGGTTTGTAAGTGTGATTGTTGAAAAACATTTCACTAAATAAATTAAAATTAAAATATATGATATTGTTTATTTTTATTATAGAATAAATAAAAATAAACTAGATCTAAATTCAATGAAAAAAATCCAATAAGAACTATTGTACAACATTTCTTTGTGCAACATTTCAGGCGCAATGTTGTTATTAGTTTCCCTTTTTACTTGCTTTCCTCTTTGGAACACTCTATCCTTAGGGTGAGAGCTAAAATGGCTAAGAATCTAGATATGAACCCTATCCCCCTACACCAAGGGCTGATTCTCTGCTTATACAACTTTCATCGAGCCCTGGATCCCTCTAAGAATATGAGAATGGATAGTGAAGACATTCCTTCCAACCTGATGTCTGGTAATGCTATTGATGAGTCTTGTTTTTCCCCTGCTCCTACCAAAACAAAAGATGTTTCTTTCTCCACCCTTGAAGGGACCCCTGTTGATACCCCTAGCTCCTTTGTGAGCAAAAATGGTAAGAAGAGAAAGGTTGATGAAGATGAAGAAAATATTAGAGAGACCAAGGAGGGGACCCACAAAAATCTAGGTAGGGCCACAGGGGGCCAAGGTGGTAAATCTTACAAGTCTTCCAAAATTAATAAGGAATTATTCTCCTCTAGAGTTAGAAGGTTGGGGAGGATTGCTGGTAAACCCACCCTAAAGGCCAAACTGATAGATTACTCAAAAAGTGCTTCGAAAGAAGCAACCCAGGAGGAAGAGTCTAAGGAGCTAGAAATATAGGAAATTTTGAAGGACACTGGAGGGAAGCAGGAGACTAAGGATTTTGAGGTTACTTAGGAGCAGGGTGCTAATACAATGGAAACTACTGAAAATAAGGGGAAAATATATGTCGAGGAAGTGGGCGAGGATATTGAGAATGAGGCTGATTGGAAAGCTAAAATTGGGGCCCTGAAGGATCGTATTTAGAGGCTTGAGCAGAATTTTGCCAAGGGAATCTAGAATACAATTATCCTAAATATGTCTATGCTAAAAGAGGTGGGAAATACTAGGCATGCTGAAAATGTAGAGAATACTGAGAAACTTAATGATCTTCTCAAATCAATGGTTATGTAAGGAGAGTCTTCTATGACTCTGGTCTTTCTGTTCCTTGTGTTTTGTTTCGATGTTTGTTGTTCTCGGCTAGTGTCGTCATCTCTCTGAAGGCATATTTTTTTTGATTGTCTTCTTGTCTTTTTTTCTTTGTAAAGGGTTCGGCCCCTAGTTTGCTACCTTACCTTATCAAAAACATTTCTTTGTGTAAAATTATTTTGTAATACTTAAAGTTAAAACAAGCTAATTACAATAAACTTTTATGTAATGAAAAATAAATAAATTGAAAGATAAATTGATAAATTTAATTAAAAATTAAATATAATAAAAATTTACTCTAATATAAATAAACTTATACTCAATAAAATAATGTTGACTCATTGATAAGATAAGTTCAACATGCAAGAAGCGCTTCTTGGCAAGTAAGAATATCATGCACACTAAATGAATTAGATGCCATAAATATATATAAAATAATAAATTTAATAAAATAACTTTAAATTCATTTAAATCAGTTCTAAATATTTCATCCCACCTCCTTATATTGAATGGATAAATATTTAATCTTAGTTATATACACATTCAATGAACTAGACTCTAGTTGACACTTGTAGCTCTTTTTTTCCCAAGTTTCTATAATGTTTTGAAAATTAACCAAAAAAAAATTTCAGGAAAAAAAATTAATTAAATAAAATTAATTAAACATTAATAATAAAGTTACCATATTGGCATCATAATCAATATAACATTTGTATGTGATCACCTCAATTAAAAAAATTGGTGTGTCTATAGAAACATAGGTTGCATTGGTAAAAAATCAAATTGAACACCAAATTTTACCTATTTTACATAAAATTTATAATCTTATAAAAAAAATACAAACACCATATCCACTTATTACCTATGTAAATAGAAATAATTTTAGCACATCTTCATCTAATCTCCCTAATTCACTATAAATTTAGGACATTGGCTATATATAAACAATGTATGCATCATTGGTGATATGAACACACCCAAACATCAATTTAGGAAAATTTTAATTGTTTATTATGATTTTTATATCACAAATGTGACACAACACCACCATATTAACATGAAACTATGAAATATTATATAATTCTTGACACAATCATGTGTGATCACCACAATTACATTTGAAATAAAGCCAAAGTGGTGTGATTGAAAATATTTATGTCATATTGGTGGTCACCACACACCAAGATACCCATTTATACAAATTTTACTTTAAATTATGTTCTTTTTAGGATAAAAGTTACACAACAACACCATATCATTTTTCAAACATGGAATATAGATATGACATGAGTTCCCAAATTCACTTTAAATTTTAAAAAATATGGTGTTATTTTGGAAACATAGGTCTTATTGGTGACTTATGAAAACTCAAAACCCATTTATCATAATTTACCTATTATTAATGGATTAACTAGGCCAAAATATTCATAAAAGCACAATGTATTTACTTTCCAAGTAGGTAGATGTCAATTTAGGGAACAACCATTAGTGATATCCTAATTAACTTTGAATTTAAGCCAAAATATTATGATTTTGGAAATTTAAGTTACATTGTTGACCTATACACACCCTTCACCCATTTATAGTAATTTTAATTGTTATTATATTCCTTATATTCCAAAATTTACCTAACAACCCAATATGAACTTGAGATGAAGTAAAATGTGGAGAATTCTAGGAACATTCATCGATAATTCCACTAATTCACATTGAGTTTAGGTTGAAGTAGTAGTGTTAAGGAAATTAAAGGTTTCATTAGTGAAAAACACACATCTAATCACCACTTTTACCTATTTTACATGTAACTAGGTCCATTATAAAATAAAATTGAGATAACAAAAACATATCCTCTTGCAACCAAGTAAAATGCAAATAATTTTTGAGATAATTTTTGAATAATCACCTTATTTCACATTGAATTTAGATTATATTGATCTAGTTATGGAAATGTTTGTTATATTTGATATCCACATATACCTAACCACCCATTTATGGCATTTCTAAAAGATAATATGAGGATTATAGAAAGAAAAACAACACAACAATACCGTATCCACTTTTGGCAATGGAAAATGCTAAAATTATGGGTATACACATGTAAAATCACCCCAATTCCCATCACATTTATGATAGAGTAGCTTTATTGTGTAAATTTACATTGCATTCCTAACCACTACAAACAAAACCACCCCTTTATGTAAAAAATACTTAATATTTGATCATTTATAGAATAAGATAAACACAACAAAATCATATGCACATGTGACTAAGGAAAATGCTAAGAATTTAGGGCATGTTTTTTCATTATTTACACAACTCACTTTGAATTTAAGTCATTTTTTTCTAATTGGGGAAACAAATCTCCAAACTAGCACATACCCAACAACCACTTTATGTCATTCTTTCTTGGAATTATGGTGATTATAGCCCTAAATAAATAAAATAAAACCCTATCAAATTGAGACTAGTAAAAATGGAAACTGTTGATGTCTTAAAATGGTGCTAGATCTTAATCAACAACAATGGGAAGTTTCAAGCTGTGGGAAAATGTGGCTTGAAAACAACCTCCAGATTTTAAAGAAGTTGGTCTCTTCTTTTGTATTGGGTGTTGGGTAAAAGGGATAGGAGACTAAACAAAAATGCAAAATGTAGGAATTGAAACCTAACTATGGCGATGCACCTGAGAGTAATCCTAATCCTAACCTGAGCACAGTGAAACTATTATGTGATTCTATTACATTTAAGAGCAGACAAGTGTATGATCAATGTAAAAGATTGGAATAATAGAAATAGAGGCTCACAACAGGGGAGTCTTTTGCTAAGATACAGGAATTGTCAACAAATGCATAGTGTTCAATCTTCTTAATAGAATCTTCCAATCACATTAGAGGCACAAAAGTCATGCACAGTTATGTAGAACTTCAGATTCCAGAAAATGGGACAGAAGAAAATAACATTTCCAATCACAACACTAGAAAATCTACAGCATAGACTACTTCGCAAATGACATAGATGACATCAACAAGGGCATAGTGTTTAATTTTCTTATTGAATCTTCCAGTCATACAAAAGATGCAGAAACACACACAGTCATATAAACCTTTCAACTCAGAAAAATGTAACAAAAGCAAATGATATTATTGGTCAAAAACTCTGAAAGTCTAAAACTATGAGAATTCCCCCCTCCTTATATTTTATAATTCTTCTTCTTATATCCCTGGATGTCTCCCTATACTTTCTTTCCCATGCAATCTTCTTCATCCTTCGCTCATAAGAGACAAACAGATGGTGCCTTCAATGCTGTGGGTGGCTCCAAAAATCTACCCGATGAACTGTTTCATCTACTCGAATTAACTCCAACCGATTTTCCCTCCATTTTGATTTAACATATAGACAAACACTCTATTCTATTAGATACGAGGGAGGACACTTAGCCGATTCATAAACTTTTCCCTTTATGGTTTAGGAGGCACCAGAGGATGACACTTGGCACCTTTCACCTGATTCATCGAAGACACGCGGCTCTCTCCGCTTCTCTTGTAGTAACACTAGGGGCACATATAGGATTTTTACGGATGGAGACATTTGGTAGCTTCCACCAATTTTGAAGTAACACCCAGGACCCACTACAATTTTATATTTGGCAATAGAGCTTGATGATTATTCTCTCGAGCATTGACACGTGGAGGCCTCTACGGTTTTGAGGAGGGTAAGTGGCATCTTCCACTTCTTTTATGGATAGAGTAGAGGGGGACTCGAAGAGTGACATTTGGCAACATCCACTACTTTGTGGCCCTTAATAAGACGATGCCTTTATGTTGAATGGAAAGCATTGGACTCACAGCTTCTCGAATGCTGACACATGGTGAAGTCCACTATTTTGTCAAAAGAGGCCTCAAAGAGCGACAACTACCCTGCTTCGTCTCCCAAAGATTGACACTTGGTGAAGTCCACTACTTCAAAACTTAGGCAAAAGAAACAAGAAGGAGAAATGGTCCCACGGCCAGAGAATGACACTTGGCAGCTTCCACTGCACTCTGACACTTAGTCAAAATAAATCAGCCCTTTGCATCAAGACTTTGCGGCTTCACCCAAAGAATCAAAATTGCAACGCTTGAATCAAAGAATAAATTAAATATGACGTAGAGTAAAAATTACTCTACAGTTATTGGCAACCACCAGGACTTTTGGGCCTACTCAAAAAGAACTTGCTTGATCAAAATTTCAAAATTTATAGCTTCAAAAGAGCTGTCTGGAAGATAGACCACTCATGGTCAGATAATCCTTCCTTTCTCTACAACTCGTCAAAAGCCAAATCCAAGCTAATGAGATCCTTGTGCAAAAAGGTTTATAGGATCTAGGCAGTGGCTTTCAGCTTGGATTCTAGCTGAAAAATAGGGATTAGAACATTTTAGACCTCAGAGGTTGGAGAATCATCTCGCAAGTTCTGAAAAACTATTTGATCCCTTTGCCTGGCCAGCATCAATGGTTAGATTTGATCCACCTGCAGCACCATCCTTGCATCCAAAAATGGGGAAAGAAGGATCAATTTCACCAAATCTTCAATGTGTTGCCTCATTTCGATGATGCCTTCTTCAACGACATCGAGACAGCTTCTACAGTTGTTGGCTGTGGCATTATGACTGAGCTCCTCGTTGACCTATTTTGCGATGGCCATTCTGTCAGGAATCCATGTGGCTACCAATGTTGCATCCCTTGAGCTATAGATCTTCTCCATTAAAGAATGAGAGTCTGTGACTCTTTGGGAGATCATGGCCAAAGCACTTTGTACCAGATTCTCGACCATCTTGCACAACTGCTGTGCGTGGCATAGGAAGGTGAAAAGTGGCCTAAGCTGGAGAATCTCTAAAGAGATTCTCTCCCATGCTAACTTGTGGAGTTCCTTCACTAGATGCACCATTTCGATACCTCTTGGCCTATTGGCCAGCTTAATTGCTAGTTGCACGGTCCGTTGCTACTCTGCCTAGAGCTGGGCTTGAAAATCTACACCCTTATTTTATTCTTCCAGCAACCCTTGTTGTGATTGGGTAACCTGCAATTGGAGTCCTTTGATTCTTCCCTGCAATGTTGCATTTTCCCATCTTAGAGATGTTGCTGCACCCTTGGCAAGTTCAAGCTCTGCTTTTAGAGAATCATTTTGGGCCTAAATTACCTGTTGATTTTAGAGGGAAACAATATCTTGTAGCTATTTCTATAGACTAGCTATCTCATTGTCCTTCTGGTTTATTTGTTTGGCTGAACTATTGTAGTTTGCCTTTTCCGTGGCCAGGTCAACCTGTATCTTTTGTAGTCTCCTCGATATCCTCAAATAATCTTCTATGACTACAGAAGTGGATTTAGTCATGAGCTCGACTCTGTCTTGAGGCCTGAACAGGGACATATCAATGGCCACTGCATTCATGTTGTAGTCTTTCAAATGCATTTGTTCGCTTGGCTTGGCAACGTTGGGTGACTAATGGGTCACCGTCAGCTACTGTTAAATGGGGTCAAATTGTGACCTCAAATGTGGCACTGTCGGTGCTTTATTCACTTTACTCCTCTTCTTCTCTAATCGGGTTTCTCTTGCCTTCCTTGCGGCATTAGCCTGTGTTTGGAAAGTGGAAGGGGATGTAATATATCCCCCTGCGAAGGGAAATCCTTGTGGTAGGCCGTATTAGAGAACCATTGGCTGGCTGGGGGTGAGTTGAAGGGGCATTTTTTTGGGAACAAAGGGGGAGAAATAGGGTAACGTTAAGGCTTGAGGCATGGATTGAGAGGGAGGAGGGGGAGTAATTCCTACCTGAGGAGAAGTTGCAGTGATCTGCACTGGGCACTGTGAAGGCTGTTCTTCCTCTTTTGGGTCCAATTGGGACTGCACCCTTCCTCTCTTCTTGGGTGTTTTTGACGTTCTTCCCATCTCTAAATCTCTTGTATAATAACCTGGTATGAACCTTTTGCAAGATAAAAACATGCTTGCTGCAACAAATTTCACTAGGTGCCACAATCACAATGAGCAAGATATTTTCGTAGGAATGCTTGAGAATTTGTAAACTTTAAAATTTGGTAAGGGATTTTTATGGGCCTATCAAGTCCAGAATAAAATTAAATTAAGGTGACCATTAGCAAATCCTACTCAATCTTCAGGAAACAATGAGGTGGACACATTATGCAGTGCAAGGTACCTTGGAGATTTCAAAAGATTTGGGGAAGCATTTATTGCAGCAAAAAAAAATAAAGAATTAAAGAATTTCTAAGACAACAACTTTGCATTTAAAATGCTTATTTTAAAGAAAAAGTGGGAAATCAAAAACAAAACAAAGCAATGCGGGAATGGAAACTACCTAACTACATTGATTTAAAATCCTTATTTTCCTCCGAGATCGAAAATGAACTTTCCCACGTCCTCTTTATGACAAACCAACTTGTGTTGCCATACCAGTGGTTGCAACGGATATGTCATTGATGGAATGTTCTCTGCACCAGCCACATAGATCTGCCTGCACTCAAACGAGTCTGAGCAAAATGTGTATTCGACACCTATGAACTCTTCTTGTCATTGAATGCCTGTCAAATACTGGTTCTTCTTGTTGTCGGGTGTCATCAAGAAATCATGGGCTATTGGTTCTTCATGATGTGCCTTTTGGTATCCATTATCTTTTGGCACATCTTCTTCATATTCTTGCTTTATTTCATCATCATGCTCTTTGATGACTTCATCCTCTTGCAAGGATGAATTAAAAGGCTGGCATCTCTTCTGCATACTCATTTGAATCTTAGGGCTTTCTTCTTCATCTAAAACCAGCTCAATGCCTCCTATCTCAATGACTTGGTCGAGGGAGTGTCCATGTTCCTCCATATCCTCTTGTAGAGTGAGGAAAAAAAAAGAAATGATCTCCTCCTCATCAAAAGTTAAAGAAAAAGCTTGCAGCTTATCCTCTTGCTCATCAAAAGGAGAGCCTATGGTGATCTCCTCCTCCTCTGTACTAATGAAATCCTCTTGACTAGCCATGAAATGAATGCACTCCTATACAAAGTTTTCAGCTACTTCATCATCCTCTTCGGTCCAACTTAAAGACTCGTCATCATGCTGAAAGATCTAGGGAGTGGTATACAAAGTTTCTTCTGAAGCGGGCTCATAGGAATTTTCATGGAAGTGAGGAGCCTTTTGAGGAATGGTGGGGGAGAGTTGAGGAAGAAGTGAGGGCCCAGGGTCATCCTGACTTGCTGCTAACATGGGCTCTGCATTATTGGGGAATTGACCTTGACAATTTTGACCTTGCCCATGAATAGGGGTGGCATATGCCTGATCTAGAATTTGTGTTGGTGGATATGAAGTTTGGTAGATTTGATAAGGCTGGTTCTCATGAATGCCTAGCCTCTCTTCTATATATACAATCAATCCACACACATCTAACATTTCGTATGTAAGTTCTTGCCAATATGCCCTTTCAATGGGATCCCACTCACTTTTGATCAGGTCTATGGCCTCCCTCACTTGATAGATGACCTGACAAGGAATTTCTTGACCACATCCCCTTTTGTTATCAAGCTCTAACACATATTTTTTAAATCCCAACAATGCTTTTTTGAAAGTGAAAATAAGGTTAGGTTCAACATGGGATGAGACATATTGGGGGGACTGGGCATAAGACTGATGTGGTTCATAACAATATGCATCCTCATTACTCGACATGATTCTAGGAGAAGCTTGTTCTCGATAAAACATATTTGAAGGAGAATAAGACTCATAGCTATGAGTTACAGAGTTATACATACCAAAGGGATTTCTTGATGATACTCCTTGATTGTGTCATGTCCCCTTTTTAGAGGACATTGACAAACTTCATGATTAGCCCATTATGCAACCTTCATAGGCTAATAGAATGGATAGAGGGTCATAATGGAGATTGGTTTAACTTTAATTTGCAGAATGGTTTCAGTGGGCATTCATTCAGGGTCTTTCAGACATGTTTACTTGATGCTCCTATTATTTAGGGATATTTGACATGCAGCGGAGCACCCTTATTTTGGTATGGTCATGTGCAAAATCACTCCCTAATTCACCAGCTTCGATCGATTCAAGGATCCGGCGTATATTGAGGGAGATATTAATATTTGATTGATTTAATCAAATATTAATTATTTGGTCTAATTTTAAATTAGAAACCCTAATGCTAATTTAAGAAAACCCTAATTAGGGAAAGCATATCTTTTGAGGGTATAAGGGTTTCACATGGAGGCCATTATGTATTATGCATAGATTATTGATTATTGAAAATTGAAGAAATTCTTCTGTGAAGACTAAGCCAAGGGTTCTAGGATTCCATTGCAGTGGAAAACGTCAACTCTTCATTGTGTGTGATTTAGAGGCTGTGAGATATCAGCTGATTTATTACCAAATTGAGAGATAGCTTCATCTAGAAGTTATCACAGAGGTACAAATTTGAGAGATAGCTTCATCCAGAAGTTATCACAAAATTCTAGGGTTGAGAGATAACTTCACTCAAAAGTTATCACAGTATTACAGGTATTTCTTAATTTAATTTTTGATCCAATAAGTTATACAGATATAGATCTTTTGTGTTAGAATCTATATTCTTGAGATCAGGTTGTTCAGCTACCAGGGGTTAAGAACAGACAGGTTGGCGGCCGTACCAAGTCCGTACAGGTCCGTTTAGATCCGCTCAGGCACTGACCTCGGCAGACAGAGAGCTTCCAGTAACCGACATCGGTCGACTGAAGACCGACATTGGCAGAAAGTCGACTGACAGTGACTGACGTCGGCGATATATCGACCGACGACGGCATCTGTGTGTTGACACAGAAAGGCTGAGACCTTCCAAAATCCAGATTTCATTTCCAAATTAGCAAAAGCCAGGGTTTAAAGACCAGATTTTAATATTCTTTTATTTGTATGATAGAGACTCAATTGTGTAATCGTCCAGAAGAACAATTGATGAGATCTTTGATTTGCTATTGAGAGATTATATTGTGATTTGTTTATGCATATGTGAATCTATTCTACAAAATTATATCTTTGTTCAGAGATTTATGTGTTTCTATATTCCCTATTTGAAGGGGATATTACAGTTGTTCAGAGCTTTTGTAGGAAGAAAAAAGAGCCCCTAAGGGACATCACAGTGGTATCAGAGCCAAATTCCTGCCATCTTGTTGGGCACATCAGAGCCAAATTCCTGCCATCCTGTTGGGCACATCAGAGCCAATGTCTTGCCATCCTGTTGGGTAGTTTGGGTATCACTATGGCTGTAACAGGTGTCAAAGATTTGGAAGAAAACATGCACAATGCAAAGAAGAAATTAGATAATCCATGTCAGCAAGCAGAGGACATTCTAACAACTTTGGAGGAGTTGGAAACTTATTTAAGCAAGGTTGATCAGTCAAATTCTTATGAGATGCAAATAGCACTATCTCCAGCGTTTGGTTCGTTGGTGAAGCCCCGTTTATTGAGACATCGTGATGAGGTGGTAAGACTTGCAGCTCTCTCTTACATTAGTGAAATCATGAGGATCATAGCTGGCTTTGATTTTAATGATGATCAGATTATGAGAGAGGTATTTCATGCCATGGTAAAAAGCTTCAAAAAGTTGGATGACATTAGAGACCCTCATTTCTCTAAGAGGGCAAGATTACTTGAAATATTTGCAAGGTATGGATTTGAAAACCTTATGATGTTAGTAGGTTGTTTTGGTGACATTCGCAGGATGTTTAAAATATTTTGGAGTATTTTAGATGATATTCATTCCAGTGATGTATTAGCATCAATGCACTCTATCATGTTCACAATCTTGTTTGAGGAGGAGGATAAAATTTCTAAACTTTTGGTAGAAGATTTATGGTATGTTTGGACAAAAGGGAAAAATGTCTCACCTAGAGCTTGTATGTGGTTAAAGAGTTTAATTAATAGGCCTAAGGATCGCAGTGCTTTCCCTATGACATGCAGCAACTTGCATGATGAGTTTGACAGTCATGCTGATCTAGTACAGGGAGATATTAACACATCTTCAGGTAATGATTTATCTGCATTATCTTCACAGGTAGGAGTAGTTGAGGATGTTGTGGATGAGCTTTATCTTAAGGTGAGTTTAACTCAGGAGTTAGATAGTGAGGATGAGTCTGATGCTTGCATTCAGAGTGTGGAGGTGTACTCAGATGTTAGTACACTGAGTGTTGGTGATGAGTATGTTTCTATAGCTGCTTATGAGGAGCATGTGGTTGAGGCTCACACACATATTCGGGACTTAGGAGTACCTGATTTTGAGGAGTTTGGGATACCAGTGGAGTCGAGTCTCCAAATTGATTCTTCTCACATAGTTGACAGTGTGGTACAGTTGGTTGTGCCACTGTTACAGAGGGATCAATTATGGGATGGATTAACACCATCTTTTGTAGATGGAATTTGCAGCTGCCAATTACATAGCCTACAGTATCAACACATCTAGGGCAGTTGTGATTTCAGAGATTGGTTGAGTTGTGTTCACCAATTTGATTATGGGTTCCTCTTTGTTCTACTACTAATGATATTGCAGGTGTTTGCATTGATTTTCATCAGTGTAGATCATGACTACATTTGGGATCTAGGAGGATCGAGTGGTTCATTGTTCTGAGATTGCTTGGGGACAAGCAATTTTAGGAGGGGCGGATTGTCATGTCCCCTTTTTAGAGGACATTGACAGACTTCATGATTAGCCTATTATGTAACCTTCATAGGCTAATAGAATGGATATAGGGTCATAATGGAGATTGGTTTAACTTCAATTTACAGAATGGTTTTAGTGGGCGTTCATTTGGGGTCTTTCAGACATGTTTGCTTGATGCTCTTATTATTTAGGGATATTTGACATGCAGCGGAGCACCCTTATTTTGGTATGGTCATGTGCAGAATCACTCCCTAATTCACCAACTTTGATCGGTTCAAGGATCTGACATATATTGAGGGAGATATTAATATTTGATTGATTTAATCAAATATTAATTATTTGGTCTAATTTTAAATTAGAAACCCTAATGCTAATTTAAGAAAACCCTAAATAGGGCAAGCATATCTTTTGAGGGTATAAGGGTTTCACATGGAGGCCATTATGTATTATGCATAGATTATTGATTATTGAAAATTGAAGAAATTCTTCTGTGAAGACTGAGCCAAGGGTTCCAGGATTCCATTGCAGTGGAGAATGTCAACTCTTCATTGTGTGTGATTTAGAGGCTGTGAGATATCAGCTGATTTATTGCCAAATTGAAAGATAGCTTCATCCAGAAGTTATCACAGAGGTACAGATTTGAGAGATAGCTTCATCCAGAAGTTATCATAGAATTCCAGGGTTGAGAGATAACTTCACTCAAAAGTTATCACAGTATTACAGGTATTCTTAATTTAGTTTTTGATCCAATAAGTTATATAGATATAGATCTTCTGTGTTAGAATCTATATTCTTGAGATCAGGTTGTTCAGCTACCAGGGGTTAAGAACAGACAGTTTGGCAGCCGTACCAAGTCTGTACAGGTCCGTTCAGATCCGCTCAGGCACCGACCTCGGCAGACAAAGAGCTTCCAGTAACCGACATCGGTCGACTGAAGACCCACATCGGCAGAAAGCCGACCGACAGTGACTGACGTCGGCGATATATCGACCGACGACGGCGTCTGTGTGTCGACACAGAAAGGCCGAGACCTTCCAGAATCTAGATTTCATTGCCAAATTAGCAAAAGCCAGGGTTTAAAGACCAGATTTTAATATTCTTTTATTTGTATGATAGAGACTCAATTGTGTAATTGTCCAGAAGAACAACTGATGAGATCTTTGATTTACTATTGAGAGATTATATTGTGATTTGTTTATGCATATGTGAATCTATTCTAAAAAATTATATCTTTGTTCAGAGCTTTATGTGTTTCTATATTCCATGTTTAAAGGGGATATTACAGTTGTTTAGAGCTTTTGTAGGAAGAAAAAAGAGCCCCTAAGTAAGGGACATCACAGATTGGCTGGTGACATAGAGTCGTTGTTGGTGTCAATAAAAACCTCCAAAGGTATATTGGCTAAAGAATACACCAAAATTCTTCAACTCCATGAAAGATTTGTCCCACCGGGCATGCCAGAAACTATTGATGTCTTAAAATGGTGCTAGATCTAAATCAAAAAAAATGGGAAGTTTCAAGTTGTGGGACAATGTGGCTTGAAAACAACCTCCAGATTTTAAAGAAGCTGGTCTCTTCTTTTGTATTGGGTGTTGGGGAAAAGGGATAGGAGACTAAATAGAGACGCAAAATGCAGAAATTGAAACCTAACTATGGTGATGCACCTGAGAGTAATCCTAATCCTAACCTGAGCACAGTGAAACTATTATGTGATTCTATTACATTTAAGAGCAGACAAGTGCATGATCAATGTAAAAGATTGGAATAACAAAAATAGAGGCTCACAATAGGGGAGTATTTTGCTGAGATACAGGAATTGTCAATAAAGGCATAGTGTTCAATCTTCTTAATAGAATCTTCCAATCACATTAGAGGCATAAAAGTCACACACAGTTATGTAGAACTTCAGATTCCAAAAAATGGGATAGAAACAAATAACATTTCCAATCACAACACTAGAAAATCTACAGCATAGACTACTTTGAAAATGACACAGATGACATCAACAAGGGCATAGTGTTCAATTTTCTTATTGAATCTTCTAGTCATACAAAAGATGCAGAAACACACACAGTCATATAAACCTTTCAACTCAGGAAAATGTAACAAAAGCAAATGATATTATTGGTCAAAAACTCTAAAAGTCAAAAACTATGAGAATTCCCCCTCCTTATATTTTATAATTCTTCTTCTTATATCCCTGGATGTCTCCCTATACTTTCTTTCCCACACAATCTTCTCCGTCCTTCACTCATAAGAGACAAATAGACAGCACCTTCAATGCTGTGGATGGCTCCAAAAATCTACCCGACAAACTATTTCATCTACTCGAATTAACTCCAACTGATTTTCCCTCCATTTTGCTTTAACAGATAGATGGACACTCTATTCTATTAGATACGAGGGAGGACACTTAGCCAATTCATAAACTTTTCCCTTTATGGTTTAGGAGGCACCAGAGGATGACACTTGGCACCTTCAACCTGATTCATCGAAGACACGTGGCTCTCTCCGCTTCCCTTGTAGTAACACTAGGGGCACATATAGGATTTTTACAGATGGAGACATTTGGCAGCTTTTGCCATTTTGAGGTAACACCTGGAACCCACCACAATTTTATATTTGGCAATAGAGCTTGATGAAGAATCTCTCAAGCGTTGGCACGTGGAGGCCTCTGCAGTTTTGAGGAGGGTAAGTGGCATCTTCTGCTTCTTTTATGGATGGAGTAGAGGGGGACCCAGAGAGTGACATTTGGCAGCATCCGCTACTTTGTGGCACTTAATAAGATGACACCTTTACATTGAATGAAAAGCATTGGACTCACAGCTTCCTGAATGTTGACACATGGTGAAGTCTGTTGTTTTGTCAAAAGAGGCCTCAGAGAGTGACAGCTGGCCTGCTTCATCTCCCAAAGATTGACACTTGGTGAAGTTCGCTGCTTCAAAACTTAGGCAAAAGAAACAAGAAGGAGAAATGGTCCCGCGGCCAGAGAATGACACTTGGCAGCTTCCACTGAACTCTGACACTTAGTCAAAATAAATCGGCCCTCTGCATCGAGACTTCGCGACTTCACTCGAAGAATCAAAATTGTAGCACTTGAATCAAAGAATAAAGTAAATATGACGTAGAGTAAAAATTACTCTATAGAAACAATATTTCACATAATTGCATGGGATCAACTCAATTCTCTTCAAATTCATGTAAAATTAATTTGATTGTGTCAATGTGCATGACATTGGTGACCTTTATAAACCCAACCACCCCTTTATATTAATTCCACTTGAAATTTTGTCTCTTATAAGACAAAATAAAACACAAATAATATATATATACACCTTATAACAAGGAAAATATGGACATTTTAAGGCACATTCATACGTGATCATCATAAATAATATTGAATTTAGGTCCAAAGTGGTTTGATTAGGGAAGCTACTTATAATTTTTGAAACATATGAACAACCAAAAACACATTTATGTCAATTTTATGTGTATTAAGGTCTCTTATAGCCCAAATGTGATAAAAAAAAAACACCATAAAATCTTAGTACCATGGAAAATATAGATAATTTAGAACACACTTTTACAAGGACAACATAATTAAGTTAAAATTCAAACCTAAAATGTTGTGATTTAAAAAGTGTAAGTCAAATTTATAACCGACACATCCTTAAACACTCATTTAATTTTTTGTATTTCTTATAATTATGTCTCTCATATGCCAAAAGTACTATAAAAATACCATAACTACAATTACAACTATCATTAATACATCTATCTAAAAATAACATAGATATATCAATCTACAAAAGTCTATCTTGAATTTGTCCTATTCTACATTTATTAATGAATCTATTATCTTATTCAAAAGAATCACATTGATTTGACATAGATGTCCTCAACTTATATTGATGAATGTGTTTATCTATAGAAATGTTTTATAGAAAAAAGTGGCTCCAAACTAAAACTTTTACAAAAAATATCGCAAATTTTATGTGAATTACCATATAAAAAAGGATATCCTTTATATAGGTATATATTCTATTAAACATATATCTATTATAAAATGTATATTACTTATACATGGATATAAATTTAAAATTGATATGCATTTTTATTTTTATTTTAAAAACCCTCTAATTATGGCTACACATTTTTATTATTATACCCAATATTAATTGTATTTTCACACCTATGGACAAAATAAAATACATGTAGTTACCTTCTCTTCACCTAATTTTTTCACTTTCTTATTTATGTCCAAATTAAAAATCCTATAAGTGTTTTTCCAAATAGTTTGTTTAATTTTGTAAACTATATATATTCTTTTAAAATATAGTTTTGTTTATTAATCAATGAAATTTTATATAATTGTATGTAAGTATTAATAGTAAATAGGCACACATGTAATCTTTTCTAATAAGCTTTAACTCTCAACATATTTTAAAAATAAAAATTACTTCAACATTTTTCACTTCACCATTTGAAATTTAATAATAACAATAATTATGTTCCTATTTTTGTAAGCACTCAATGAAATAACGACTATTTAAAAAAGAAAAAAATTAAAAATACTTATGTCATTGAGTCCTTTACATATTTATAAATCAACTATGAAAAAATAATTAATTTCTTTTCAAAAAGCCTCACCAGACGTGCTCACATTTTATAATAATACAAGAATTAATACATTTAAATTTAAAATATTATTCACCAAATATTTATTTATTTTAAAATTAAAATTATATGATCATAAAATAGATTGGAAACGCAAAATATTCTTTTTTTTTAATATGTTTAAATTATTTTTAGATTACCATCAAACAATCAATCAAAGTTTACAAGTGTCTGATTTTATAAAAGCTTGATGCTACCCATCATTAATTTATAGTTACCTTGACTTGACGATAAATGATCCCCATATTTTTCTAATTTAAATATTTATTATGACTATTAAATTAAATTTTACATTTACCTATTGGCAGGGCAAGGTTGACCATGGATTTTTTTCAACTCTTTTTTATTTATGATGCATACATTGATTTTACATTAATGACTTTATAGCCACAATGACTTCTTTTCCCATTAGATCCTTGGCTGCAAGATGTTTGTCCATAGTGGATTAAATTAGATTTATGGCTACTTGTTCCTCATAATTACATTATATGTCCTTAATTTATTTAATTTTACATCCATGTATATTTCCATCTTGGTTTCCATTATTTGGATTTTAGTTCACTTAATGATAATTCACAATTAGCATTTTGATGGATATCATTCCCTTTGTTTTTTTATAACATTTCATTTGGATTAGTATTTAGTCTCTTCATCATAATTAATTCAATCCTTTTTCATTTTTTCAGATTTATACTTTAAGGATAATTAAGCTTTTGTATTTATTAACATTGTTTCCCATATTAATTACCATGTGGATTGTATCCACACTAAAAACATAATATTTATTTTTAATATTTTTCATCTAATTAGAAGATTATATGTATTTATGTGTTCAATATGTAACAACAAAAATCAAATATGTGGTGGAAACTATCACCAATTTTATTGATTTGATATATTATTTATTATAGATCTTTCACTTGCACAGTGTCAAAATAGATAACTACGCCATGGATTCTATGTAATCTATTAACAACTCATCTCATTTTCAATATATAAATAAGGTTTGAAACCATTTAGAAATATATATTTCCTTCACATTCAACAAAATATATTGGTAAAAATATATTATCATTGAAATAATGTCAAGACATGGGATGACTATTGAACTTTGTATGTAAAGACCCCTTCCACTTTAAAATATTAAAAAATGATATATTCAACAAACATATAAAATTATTACCAAAAAATATATAAATAACAAATATGAATGGAAAATTTATGTTGCATAACCATAATACCAAAGATTGAGTGATCCTTTGTTATCCCTAAAGACCACATCTCTACTAGCTCACTAAATGTAATATGGCCCAAGAATTGTGAATTCTATTATTTCTACTATTATCACATAAAGTTAAAAAATGTTACTTATATATAAAAATAAAGAGGCAAGTGGGAGATATTTTTTTGGTGGTGTGAGAGGTAAAATAGTTACTATGTACACATAGCATTACTCACACATGTGAGGATAACTACCACATCAAATGTGAATATTAACAATATTATGGACATAATACATCAAAAATTGATAAAATAAACCTAGGTAAATTAAACTTTATATAAAGTATGAATATGAATCACACATCAAGAACTATGTGAAGAGCAACTTAGGTGATGTAGCAAAAAAATCTTAAGTTTATAATGATGGTTCTTGATATTTAGGCTTAATAAGCTACCCATGTATCATGACGTAGTGAAATAATAGTAAAGATGATTATTTATATGAATGATGAATATTATGAATCCTTTGAAGGAATCATTTGAATACTTAATAATGAAGTAAAGACTGAAGGTGATAGTAATTGTGTCCACAAAAAACTATCATGTCAAAGTAAAAATATTAGACCACATTTTCATAAGATAAAATCTACATGAAACTCAAAAAATGAACTTACAACTCAACAATTTTGAAGAAATAAATCAGAAAAGTGTCTAAGATAATACTACTCACTATATTAGTGAAAATTTGAAAGTATGGTCTAGTTAGAGAGTGGTCCAAGAATAAAATTTATCACTGATTAAGATGAATAAATAATAAAAAGTGTCATCCATGAATCTATGTGCCAAAAAATTTATTAAATGGTACCTATTACATATAATAAAAAATAGTTTGTAAGAAACCACTACATCCACATGCTATAAAGGAAAACAATTATATATACATAGCATAATCAAACAACCAAGGAAAAATTATTAGTATACAACACCCTCCCATAATGTTTACAAGGAACATTAGACAAATCAAGTATAAATATCGAATGATTCAAAACCCCCCAAAAAAGTGTCAATGTGGTAGGTGTTATAAAAAAGATCACATAAAAACCTTAAAGTGAGATTACAAAAGATATCACATTAAGAACATTAAAAATGACATGATAAAAAGATGTATGAGAAAACACACATATGCATGAAGATAGACAAAGATGAAATATAGAATTTCCCATGTAAATTTTTAAATCAATTTCAATACAATATACATATAAAAAGGCCCACCAATAACCTATATGAAGCACTAAAAAGTGATCTATTCTAAAAATTAAGTGACAGTTATAATCAATTGTAAATAAGTGTAATAATTTTTTTGATCCTCGTAAGTAAATTAATCAAAAAATAGAGACACGATGGAAATGGGTAAGTTATTAGGGGATAAATTTTTTTAGAGGGAAGCCACATGGAATGAATAATGCTATCATAGACAGAGTGTAGTTTGTGTACCATTCAGATGGGTTGTTTAATGGTGTAGTAAGTTAACACAAACATATGGTGTGGAGAAAAAAGTCACATAAAATAAGCACCATGAGACTAGGAGATAAAACAAGTGTAGTTAAAATATTGGGAACTAATGGTAATGGCAATGGAATGGGTTCCAATATGGAAGTTGGTGGTGGTATTATAGGTTGTACCACCAAAATAATACATCATCACACACACACCTAAAACTATAAATAAATGTTACTTGAACATTATGAGTATAAATTTATAAAATGATAACTTGTGCAAAATATTTCAGAAAGATGAACCTATAGAACCCAATTTTAGTTCACATTTTAAAAAAATATATATAAAAATTTCTCTCAACCCTAGCCCTTCAAAACTGAAATCAATAAAATAAATCTATAAATAAAAACCAAAACGTCTACAACATATGTTCCCATAGGTGTTTTTTGATGTTGTGGACATTAAAAAATGTCAAATTTTCTCCAAAATGATTTGAACATTTATAAAAAGGTAGATAGACCATTGAAATTGATTTCTTTTCAAATTGTCTCATTGTGTCTAACTCAAGTGAAATAAAATCCAAATAAAATTTTATCTCACTATAAATGAAAATGGAATGTCTTAATCATTAAAAGCTTATAAAACTTGAAAATAAAATAAAAATATTCAATGGAAATCCTCCGTACATAGATTTTCAATATGTGCATGAATCTATCCAAATGAAAACTTAAAATGAAAAAATAATAATTGTTACTTATGAGCAAATTTCCATAGATTAGAAATTATTTGATGTAAATGACCCTAAAACTACATAAATGGTTGGAACAAAAAATACCCAATGGGTAGTTTTGAAAAACCCTAATGAAAATTAGTAGTTACTTCCTGAACTTAAATAAATCTCGTAAGTAATTTTTATAATATAAAAGTATTAAATAAAATAATGTAGTTTTGTATTGAATAAAATACCTAGTGTGTAATTAAAAAAACCATGATGACATTTGGCTTCAAAATGTAGTTCTTGATCAAACAATATAAAAAACTAGTGGGTAATTAATAAAAAACCCAACAAGGTTTGGAAAATGAATATGCCAATGACTAGATAATTTTTATGGGAATAGAAAAAATTATAAACTTTATATAAGTACCCAACAAATACCTATGAAAAATGGCTTTAATACCACATTTGTAAAAATATATTATATCTAAAACCATATAGTGAAAAAAGAGGACCCATGAAATTCACATGTAAAATGTCATCTCCTTGCAAATATTTAAAATGAGAGATTCCAAGAATATCATAGAAATGTATTAGCAAACAAAAGGATATAAAATGGAAAAATTTCCAAATTTAATGTTGTAATATAATAATACTAAGGATAACTGAATTATCCTTAGTTCTCCTAAATGACTACATCCCTATTTTCTTAGTAAATGTGATATGCTCTAAGATTACTAAATTTTATTATGTCTTCTATTATCCTATGAAAGACATAAAGGTTACTTATATATGAAAATCTAGTGGTGAGTGGGATAAGTTATATTGGTTGTTTTAAAGGTGTATTCATTCCATAGGAACAACTAGTATTTATCACACATTTGAAGTTAACAAACACATCAAATGCGTATATTAAAAATAGTGTGATTATAATACATATTACCTTGATTATAAAATTACCAAAGATGAACTTCACATAAAGAATGAATATGAAACACAAACTAAAAAAATCATCATAGTGCCTTTATGGTATGAAGAGGTATAAATAAATATATAATATTAAATTTCTTATTATCACAACCATAAGCACAAATATCTTTTCCCATGGGAAAATGTGAAATAATCACAGGGTATGTTGAAAAATGTATGACTGCATTTAAATATACTAGATAAATTAATGTGACTAACCCCACTTGATACTTATTGATAACACAATTCAAGATAAGGTTAGCCGAGGCACTACATAGTTACCCCATTCAAAAAAATTTGTCCCTAAAGTTTATTTGTTGAGACACTCATATATTCATTCATTTTTATCTACAGTGACATATTAGTGGCTTCCAAATATTAATAGCATCAATATAACATCACACAAGCATATGTTAATAATAAAAGTGGATATGATAATAATAAAACAATATGATAATAATTCCACATTAGGCTCATCAAATATAATTGAATATCATTAATAGAATATAACATTAAAAATTATTGGGTATGGTTAAGTCGATGAAGTTGGGGGAAAATTCTATGGAAATTTTTGAATAACATGTCTGCATTATTTCAAAATACATATGCACTATAAAAATAATGTGTATGTGTTATTATAATGTAGGCTTGATAATCACTAATCCATAATGCATATTAATTTGATGTTATAAATAACATGTAAACATTGTTCCTAATGTTGAAATTTCATACACATTATTTTTATTTAGCCTAAAAATTGAAAAATTATGTCCAAATATGTCAAAACCCATTTCTATTTGCCTCATGTCTCTTATCTACCCTCAAGTGTGGAACTTTATTTGTGTTTTGCTACTATCAAGAGAGAGAAAAACCACCATTTCTAGTCATATTGACTAATAAACAATGAAACTATGGAGGGTATTTAAGAAAGAAAAATTCCAACCTACTAACATGAAATTTGATCAATTATTTATTATTTTCATTATTTTTTTGTTAAAAACAATTTCTTAACATCTCATTCAAGTGAAAGATAACACCCTCATAACCCTCCTCCTAACTCTCCTAACCCTCATAGCCCTTTAATCCATCCTAAAGTTACACAAGACTCCCCAGGTAGTTAGTAGGATTTGGCTTCACATAGTTGAAAAAAAAATACAAATTGAAGATATAATTAGGATAATGAGGGACTGTAATTCAACCAACAGCCACTAAACATATTTGGATAATACCATAGAGTCAATGCTAGGCCAAGTTGACTCGATAATAAGTCAATTTGAATTATGATCATCTTATAAGGATATATGTAGGGATCATTACACTTACAAATTGTTCCAGTGAAATGAGAGCTAAAAAATAATGAGAGACCAAATTTGTGCCTTATTCATTGATCCATCAGGTAATGCAATTTTTACATTATCAAAAAAAGAGTTTCCAATACACAAATTCCAACATAATTTTATAATAAAAATGGTTTGGGAATAATGGTGGATGGTATTTGATTACCCACCCTATAAAAACTAAAAGGTTATATTGTATTTTTTTAGGAATCTTTATTGTGAGTTTATCCACAACAAGATTCATAATTATTTTGATTACTCAGAGTTTTAGGGTCAAGGAAAAGGATCTATGTAGGATATAATAATTTTATTTCATGCACCTAATCATCCTTTAATATTTCCCAGAAATATCCACTTTATCTTGAGATCCTCTATGCAAGGAAGAAGGTCATCAAGTTTCACACTTTACATGTGCTTTAAGCACATATTAACACACTCATATAACATATGATTAATATTATTAAGACTAATTTTAGAGAGGGAGAACATGGGGATGATCCACTTAGTGTGCATGCATGATCAAAAAGTTGTAGATTATGTGGTGTTATATGCACTAAACCTTCAGATGATGATGGTTGTGATTCTAACAGCCTAGATTGTTATGGTTTTGACGTATGATTTTTATACACATACATTTTATATGTAGATGTCAATTACACATATGTAAGGATATTATATGTTTGAAATGTTAAATTTATATTATATTTGTATTTAAAATATCACAAGTAATTTACTTATAAATTCAATAATATATATGTAAATTTTTATGTTACAGGAGGAGACAACCCCATCATCTTCATATCTTCTTGATGGGCAATCTAATATTGCATTTGTTAATGTTACTTAGCCGATGTT
>JARHVA010006233.1:0-25000 GCA_037957365.1 Torreya grandis | reverse complement strand
TTTACACTCTATGGCCTTAGATGTTTTCATCAAATCTCAACATTTATGTCAATGTAGGCATATGATCTAGATGAAGGTAACCAATACATAATATTAACTAGATATGGATTTGACCAACTAGATCATTTTGATTTATTTTCACCTTTCATTTGATATGTATAGATTATGCACATAGGGTGTCACTCCTTGTCAAATGATCAAGCCCAAAATTTTTCAATTTTTGAGTTACTATGAAAAAAATTGGGTTAGTGGGAACATGGTGTTGAGCTGACCCAATGATCCCTCTATCAATGGGCATTGCCTATATAGCCAATATTATGAACAAGGCCTCAGACTTATGTATTTATCACCTACATTTTGGATTGTGTGTGCAAAAGGATGCAATATGTGATGAGCAAGTACATACAATGACCTATCTTATAACATAGAAAATATGGATCATTTTATTATCCTTTAGTAATTAATACATGTGAGAATATTAATCCTATTATTTAAATGGAAATAGGTATTAATAGGGAATACTTGATTTAGTGTTTCTTGGTAAATTACCTTATGAGTCCCTAGTATTTTCTAGGTGCATAATGAATGATGGTTGATATTGTATATATATCAATCCCCTTCAAAAATATCTCACACTAAAATAAATAGGTTGACCATAAGGACACATTAAATTTTAAAATTTTATGAATTTTGGGCACTAGACACTTAGTTTGAAAATTGACACATGCATTAACGTCAGCGTCTCGTTTGGACATAAGTGTTAGGGAAGATAAAAAATAGGTACAGGTCCAAAACTAGTAGAAAAGTATAATGACCATGTTTAGATAATTTTACAAATCATATAAATCTTTTTCATCATAATAAAATATGGTCATACTAAGAGATAATCAATTTTGCATAAAATGATACTAGACATGAGTGTTTTGATAGCGGGGAGGTCTTAAATATGAAGGTCACAACCATGATAGTTATTTTATAAGTGTATAATATTAATGTTATATATAATTTAGTTATAGTGTCTACACTCCCCCCACCCCAATATAATAATTAAATTTCTATTTTAAAGGAAAATAAATGCTTACCTAGGTGTGTATAACATAACTTCCCTTTATATGAGCCCAACTTGAGTACTTTGTTAGTAACTGAACTTCAACCAAGATCATGTTATAATTTATAATTAGTGCATATAATATGAAATTAAAATCATCAAAAATGTTTTAAATTAAATAGATAAAGGTTAATATTACATGTGTGTTGATGCAACCATCCTACCTTCTCAAAATTTTATTTGAATAGATGTTACACACATGTTTATAACCTAGTGTGTGAGTGGTACACTCAAATAACAATATATATCTAATGGAAATGGATGATTAAATGACTCCATGATATATTCACCTTAACATTATATAATGTGAACCAACTATAAGTAATCAAGTATAAATTATAAACTTGGTAATATTGAATGATTTAATCACCTTAACCTTCTAGAAGGTGAACTAACTATTGTAGTAGATTTCCTCAATAACAATCCATAAAAGTCTATCTTAGGTATTATAATAGTCCATAGTAGTATTTAAATTTGTAAATTGGTTCTAATTTTCAATTTAAGGTGCCCTTTGGATGGTATATGCACCTCATATATATCCCAATCTAAAATATGGGTATACTAAAGACAAGAATTTATAAAATGTTTCCACAAATGTATATCTGAATCATATAACTATAAAATTTGAAAATTTTGAAAAAAAAAGCATGGAGGACAATTTTCCATGACATTCCCCTAATTAATATGTATAATATAATAATGGTTTTAAGTTTGGATATCATGTTTCCATAATATGCTCTAATCTAAAACTTTGAAAAACTTGAAATTTGTGCCTCTATGACATGCCCCCACTAATATGCCTCCCTCCCTCACCTCCATTTTGAGGTGAGGGAGGTATAAATAGGTATTTACCTTACCTAAAAATAATAAAATAATTGTATAATATGTGCATATATCATGTAGCATATATGTAGAATGTTTAGGTAGATATAACAATGAGTACTAATATGTGATCACTTCAATTCCTAAAATGCATGATATAGATCAAGATAATGTCTAGAGAGTAACATTACAATCTCATCAAGAAATAAATCACACACCCAAGAGATCTCAAAATAAAAATCAAAGGTAATTGTTCAAGGAGACCTCATACAATGGCCATTTTCAAATGTTGCACAACCAAAGGGGCATGACTTAGTGAAATACCCACAAAGCATAGAATGATATATTCAAATGTTTACATACAAAAAACTATGACAAGTTCAAATATCACATTATAAAAACAAAGGCAAGGGGACCACAAGAAAATGAGTATATTAAAATTCTCAAACAAACAATATAAGAACAAGAATGACAAGATGCTTAAGGAAGTAAAAAAAAGAAAGTATGGAATCATAGTAAACTAGCGTAAGCATATCATATATGTTAGCAAAAAAAATGTGAAGTACATAACATATAAAGTACACTAAAAATATATAATCATGGATAAAGGCATGTGTAATTACATGAGCTCAAGCATGATAATGTGAAGTGATCATAAAATAATATAAATGGGTAGATCATGATTAAAAAATTAGATGGCCCCAATGTAAAGATAATATGAGTGTAAGGAAGGCCCAACATCCATGTGTGTCGATATCATGTGCTTGGTTATGCAAATATCATACTCTAAAGATGTATGAAGCATAAGTGTGTATATATAAATAAATTATATACTATATTACAACATGGAACCAATAACAAAGATGCCAAGGAGATAATAAAAAATGGAAATACTAAATATTTATTTATCTTTTATTTATTTTATTTTTATAGATATTTTTAGAATATTTAAAAATAAAACACTATCTTATGATCTCATCCATGGGATTTTCATAGGTACATTTCCACTCATAACCTAATGTAAAAATTGGTGATACTACCAAGGAGCATGTATAGGTGTAATATTTGGCACTATAAGGTATGACATGTTATACATATGTATAATAGGACTTTGTGGTCATGACAAAATGTTGGAATCAATGGGGGTTAAAATAACCCATCTTTGAATGATCTATTGGTTGTTTATAATGGTATAAATAGGAAAACATTTGATTTATCTAATTAACTAAATATGTTTTGTAGTATTAGATGAGTATTTTATCAAATCCACAATGTATCTTTGATGCAATGGTATCTAAAAAATTGGCTTCCTAAAAAAGTAGATTTATTATTGGTTACCATTTCATGGAGGATTAGCCTTATTAGGTTTCATAATTAACTTCCTAGGTATAAACATCTCTTGTTCAAGTGGATGTTCATATGAAATTCTAAAAATTGTAATTACCGTATTGGCACAAATGTATTTAACACAACCATGCACTCTATAAGGTACTACACAAGGTGTATGTATCCAATATTATCCCAAGAACATATAAAATACTCATGTGTAAGGTATAACTGAAAATTTAGTACCCACATGATGGACCCACTAGTAAAGGTAAGTTAGTCTCACTAAAAATGTGTTTTGATGTCCCACTGAATGATCTAACTAATTTTGTCAAAGGGTGTAAATCATCATGTGTATAACCCAAATGCATAAATAATTTCATGATGAAAAAATTATACCTAGCACCATTATCAATCATAATAATTTTATAGTCAAGATATCAAGGTGTGCTTGAATGAATAATGGATGAAGATCTCAGTCATCATCCACAATCTCATTATCATTTCAAGTAATAAAAGGTTTCTCAACTATGGAAGGTATATGTTTTTTATAAGTAGCAATAATACCATAAAATGGGTGCCTATAATGTGATGGAAGAAGATGTACATTATATTCCATTTTCAATTCCAAATCCTTCTTAGAATGGTACTCCAAAGGATTGTTAATTTTTTTTTCTAATTATAGTGATCCCTAGGTTATGAACCTAATTCCTTTGGAGGATAATTGAAGGGATTTTTTTGTTCATCAATGAGGTTTTGGATCTTATGTTTTAAGATAAAAAATTTATTCATATAATTTTGAAGGCCTTGGTGATGGTCATAATAATAATTTGCATCATATCCATTGGGTATAGGTCGACTCATATCAACCTCTATATGATGAGTTAGATATATGAGATTAAACTCCATAGTCTTTAGGAGTAATTAAAGTATAAAATAAAGTAAGCATGAAAATTTTTTCCTTTGTGCATTAGTTCATATTCATTATTTGTGTTGGATTCATTATTTTCATGATCAAAATCATCTTCTATGATAACCTCTTCAATATTTTGTCTAGTTTACTTAGTGGTATTTTCATTAGGTATAGGATGTGATTAAAAATATATTGATGCTTCTTAGGTTGACATTGAGGAAGCTCCAAGTGTTGAATAGAAACTTAGACTAATCTAGGGATACACCTAGGTAAAGAAATATAATAAATTTGGGAAAATACAACAATTGAAAACCTTAGAAGGTTGAATACCCTAGTGTGAGATAACATTTTCATAAAAATACATTGGGTTCTACGAATGTTTAACCCTAAAATTATATATGTGGGCTGTTTATGGCTAAGAATATATATACTAATTAGCAAAATTATGATAAATAGATCTATAGAAGATAAATTAATTTGCAAACTTAGATAATAATATTCTAAACTTAAATATTGACATATGAAAAAAAATAGAAAGTACAACTATTGATTGATATTACAATAAAACAGAAACAAGATTATTTAGGTAGTTTACTATGCATATACATATATGCACTGAAATATGACAAAAGTGGATTAGATCAAGATCCTAGAACAATCATTAGATCCTAGGGTTTTAAATTATGTGGCATTGACTGCTTGCATTGGATCCATATAGTTACATCAACATAAATGTTTGATCTAGACACAATTGTCGAGTAAATAATACTAACTATATTTATATATGTCCAATTATATCCTTTTATATTTTATGTCACCTTTATTTTGATTTGTAAAAATCATGCACACAATTTGTCACTCTTTATCAAATAATCAAAACCTAATTTCTTCACTTTTGGATTGATTGTGGTAAAAATGTGTTAATGATCACATGATGTAGATCTGCCTCAAAGACCTCTCTATCAATGGAAACTACCTACATAACCAATACCATGAAGAGGGTTATATACTTATGTAGTTATCCCCTATGTGCTATATTATGTGTACATAAGGATGAAATATGTGATAATCAAGTAAATATAATGACTTATCTTGTATAGACTCTATTTTTAAATTATACAGTACCTCAACCACGTACACTTGTAAAATACATATCATGGATGTACCTTCATCTTATATACATTTCCTACTGTAATAAACCTTGCATACACTATTTATTTGTGCCTCATTACTTATCTCTCAGTCTAACCAATGTTATTTTGATGACCCATCCCTTCTTTCTTTTCCATAATGTTATAAACCTATTTATCTTCCATATTTTCAATTTTTATAATTGTACCTATTTTCAACTACCCAAACACTTACATCCCAATTATATGCCTACATCAACACAAAAGTCATATTACAACACAAGTGTCTAGTGACATAAAGTCATCTAATTTTCAAATGAAACATATTCCTAAGGCTGTCCAAGATGGTTTAATGTGATATACTATAAAAATATATTGGTATAAATACATGATCAATCTTAATTCATTCATCACCTAACATAGACTAAAAAACACTCAATCAATGCACTCAAGTGATCATAGTTTCCATATTTTCTCCTATTTTGATATCATTCATAGGGATAACATACTCAAATGTGTAAATGACTAAAGGAGCATTATATGGGAAACATTTTCTAAGTTATAATTTAGGTCAATTTTGTATTTGTGTATCACACATTACATGATTCTCACACAACCTAAAATGTAAGGGAGATTTATAGTTGTTTGAGGCCCTATTCAGATTATTGACTATGTAGGTAACACATTTATAGAGGGGTATTTTGGTTATCTTGACACTATGTTCCCAATAAATCATTTTTCCCATAGCAACTAAGAAAATGAAGAACAAAGGTTTTTCTATTTGATAAGGAGTAACAATCTATGACCCATATCTTAATGCACTAGATTGAGCATGACACAAAAACTGGAATCATCTAAGTGGTCATATCCATTTTAATAAGGTATTACAAACTAAAAACCTTTGTCCAAGTCAAATATTAATATTTAAATAATCATCCCAAATCAATGTAAGTGTCTACAGCTATATAGGTATAGTTTATAGAATCATGCGACTAATCTAGAATCTAGATCTACTCCACTTTCTGCATGTTCCATATTTATATTTGTATTTGAATTAAAACCAACTAAGTATATTTTTTTCATTATCATTAAAATATTTATTATATTTTTACTTTTTATCTTTAGTATCTCAACATAATAAATTCAATATGTGTTTTATCTAAGTATTTAAATTAAACGGCTTGCATTAGAGATAATCTACCATACTTGTGTCACAGGGTATTGCTAGCCCCTTTAACCCTATATTTTTCAATATATATTTTAGGGTTAAACATTTTGTGAACATGATTCATGAAATTGCAATTTTTTTTTTCATTCTTAGGTTTTCTATTAGCTAGGGTCTATTGTAATTTGTTTCAATTTTTAAATTCTTCATTTATAAGTAATGAAACATCCTCATGAAAAAGCCCATTTTCAAATGGAAGATAAAGAAGAATTGATCACTTATATTAATTAATAAAAAAATTTAATGAATAAATCATCTAAATAAATTTTCATGGATTGTTATATTTTGGAGAGAGCTTGTGATAACATGCTTTATTATGGTTCTACGTCTACCTTGATTTGTTTTGATTTATTTCCATTCCTACTCTTCACACTATGTAAATAGGAGTTTCAAATCTAGTCACACATTTATTTCACTTATCTCACCTCTATTTGGCTGATTTTATAATATATAAATGTCCTTACCCTCTTTTTTAAACTATTATTGTATATGGTAAGAATGATGACATTGAATTTATCTAGTAAATTTGTGCCATATGTTTATGATGAAGTTTAAATTTTGAATCTCCCTCTTAGCCTAATGTTTGTTTACACCCTTATTCCATATATATTGTGTGTAAATGATATGTAAAATATTTTCTTGTATTTTAATTTTTTGGTTGTTGTTTCACTAAAATTATGTCTATTTCAAGTCTAAAGAAAAATAGAAAAGGACAGGGATAAATGATTGTAATGAACCTGAATTGGTTTGCATGAAGTATCTAAATGTTGTGAGCACTCCTCTTTGGCTAGGGAGGACTACTTGTAAGTAAGAAACTACTACCACAAAAATATCTATTAGTAGATATATGAGTGGGCTGCCAAGCTATGCGCTTGTTCCAAGAAGTGTCAAACTTCCTTAGAGATGACAATCCACTTTTGAGAAACAAAAGAGTAATAAATAACAAATAAAGAATAAAAGAGAGAGTAAAAGAGAGATAATGTTACTATTATTCACAACCTAAGTACAGTAGAGAGTAATAAAGTGTAGGTGGTATATTTAGTTTGTATTTTGGAAGTTATTTGTATAGGATTTATAAAGGTTACTAGAAATCCATAGTTGCTAACTTTAGTTAGGCTGTTGAGGTCAGTGAGCAAGTGTGACTGATATTGGTTGGGAAATCAATGTTGGTAGGGGAAATAATTTCCTAGGATCTTGTAGAAGGATTTTATAGGTTTTCAAAATCATTTTGGTTAGGTCTAGAAGGTTGGGGAGAGTTGTGAAAGAGAGAGTATTATTTAGATGGGTCTAGTCAGAGGTATGATGTGTTAGAACAAGTGAAAATAAGTGGGGAATATTTATAACTCTTTCACAAGGGTTCAGTCAGGAATGTGTAAAATAACAAATAGTAGATATAAAATGATTATAAAGTAATTGCTTAAAGACTTACAAAATAAGTGATGTACCTAGCTGAAGAGGTGATTGAATGATAAGTGCTAAATGGATGGCTCATATAAGGCTTACCAAACCAATGCCTTGAATAAAGAAAAAAAGAATGTGATGTTGTTTCTCAAGATATTGCTTCCTGATCTGGATTAACTTTTTCAAGATAATAGTAAGTCAAGATGTGGAAATCTGGATGCAAAAAGCCTGTATGTGAATAAAAATGAGTTTTCTTGGTTTCTATTAACCTAAACATTAGTTTGGAGTTTGGCTTAAATAATTGATGTTAGTGATCCCACTAACATTGGTTGTGGGTTAACTGATGTTGGTGGCATGAGAATAGGTAAAAGGGCTATTTTTATCTTATTTTCTTTTCTTTTTAATTTCAAGTGTGGTATCCATTAGGAAATGGTAGAAATAGGAGGTTAAGAAGGATGTAGTTGGTTATGAATTTGTTTTTTAGGTGAGAACAAGTCATGGGTAGTTAGGATAAGGGGACTAAGTCTTCAGGTGATTCAGAGGGTAAGAATTAGTCTTAAGATGAGGTGGCTAGGTAAGGTGGCATGAGTGGTTTTTAATTAACTAAATCAAATATTTTAAATTAATTAAATGTGTGAGGGGTAAAATCATGGTTTAGGAAGACTAATTAGTTTAATTGAAAAAGGCCTTAAAGGGGGTTTCGACATAGGGAGTTATGCACGTGTGTGATGTAATTTTGGTGTCTACATTTTCTCCTTTTTGTCTTATAATTTAAACTGACAATTTTCAAGACAAAATAGGAGTTAGATGCTCCAAGTACTAGATGAGGTATCCCCCCTCAAAATGGGAATCAACAGAGGAGAAACTAGAATCAGGTCCCAATTTGATATGAAGTAAATTAGGTGAGTGGCTAAGAACATGGTATCTTTACTTGTGCATATACTACTATGAGCTATAGTTGATAAAATCAAGAACAGGTAAGGTGGAAGAGGACTCAGATAGAAATAACCAAATCATAGCTTATAAGTGATAGTAGATAAGGTCAAAACCATCAAAGTTATAGCTCTAATGTCCATGTGTCCCAGTTATCCAAGGTAGAATGTGCCCTTGGGAAACACAAAAGGTTTGTAGGTGATAGGAATAGCTTGGTTTCCCACCAAAATACCTAATATACATGTGTGTGTATAATAGCTCACTATAGAAAGATAGCATAAGTTATCAAGACAAGCAATGCAAGGTCAGTTTAAAAGGGTTGATGATTGAGGTGATATTCATGACCTCTAATCAAAGTCATCATTGGTGGAGATTCAAGTGATCTCCAAGGGTGGTTATCATGGTTGGGGATATATATGTGATCTCTAAGTTAGTTTCCATGGTCAAGGAGATATACATGATCTCTATGTTACCCTAGATTATGGGTATAGGTTAAAGGGTTGTGGTTGTTGGTGAAAAATCTAATTTAAGGGTGCCAACATTAGTTATGTTGTTGATGTCAGTTGGAAATAGTGATGATATCAATCATTTAGGTTAAGGATGTCAACATCAGTGGGTAACTAAATTTGACAAAAAGGAGTTTGGTAGCTGACCAAAACTCATTTCCAACATTTTATTAGAGAGAAAAAGAGCTCTGAGTGTTGGTGAGATGGTAAAGCTAGGAAGGGACCTAGAAGGAGGCATGCCACCACAAGTGCTAGCTATTCTAGCCTAGAGGAGACAAAGAGATGAGGTAAGATCCCCTTCAGTTGATTTTGAATTTAATTTTATTAATTTGTCATTTTAGGCTAAATTTGAAGTTGGTGGGGGGGGGGGGGGGGGGCGGGTGGGGAAGAATGCTATTAGAGTGGTAGGAAATGAGGTGAGGGTAAGTTGAGATGATGTTAAGAGGGATTTGAGGGTAGTTTTTAGGTTAAAATTTAAAGTTGGGAGATAGGTCATTCAACCCTAAGGCCAAACTAGTCATTGATGTTGGTGGGGTCCACTGACATTAGCCGATATAGTGTCGATGTTAGCAGGGGTCAATCAACACAAAGCATTGATGTCGGCATACAAAACTAATGTCGATAACTTTGAAGAACTCAAAATAGGAGAAAATGTCAATTTTGGATTCGTAATTGAAGTAGTCAATGAACCTAATGGTTGAGCTAGCCTTAGAAGAGCCTATGTCGACTGAATGCTACCTACATAGCCTGATTGTGGGCCTCAGGCCAATATAGTTCTCCCATTGCATAGGGAAAAATATAAGGTATGGTTAAAAGTGTGTTAAGGGAAATGGTTAAGAAATGATACATTGAAATTGGTTAAGGGAATTAAGGCTTAAAAGATAGGTCATAGGTCAAAGGTTAGGGATATAAGCTGTGAGGCCTAGATTTGTGATAAGCAATTGGGCCTAGGGTGGAGAGAGGGGCAGTGAGGCCTAAGGTGGAGATGGGAGAGTAGGTTAGATGGTTTGGTGAGTATATGGCTAAGCTCACCCAAGAAGACCCCATGTCAACTGAGTACTACCTACATAACCCATTTGAGGGCTTCAAACCAATGTAATTATCACAAATATAAGGGAAAAAAGTGGTGGTATGTTATATTAGAAAGTATGTGACTTGAGGTGTATGTGTATGGATGCAGGATAGGTAAGAGTTAATGCTATGAGATCACGTACCTACACTATTAATGTAGATGAGAAGGGATTTCACCCCAAATGAGTGGGATCACATGGCAGTCATAGGTTTAGGGGGAGAGTGATGATATTATAGAGTCTCATGGGATGTGAGTTTGATGATAACATTGATCGAGAGGGGGGATCACACCACCAACACCTTCCATTTGCTGACCAAAGAATTAACAGTGACCTAGGAGGATTTGTATAGGATTCTATGGTTGCCACTCTAGGGTGAGGAGATATTCTCATGTTTAAGAGAGGAGCATGATATTCATATGGTGACATTATTTGGAGAACATGTTACTAAGGTGACCTATCATTCAGTGAGCTTTGCCTATGAATCATTATACATTGCTAATGAGGAACAACATTAGTTGATCATCTTGATGATGATAGGTATTATAGTATATGCACTATCAGATGTAGATGGTGGGAGATTTCTTATTGTGTTGATAGGTGTTTTGGCACAAATGGTTGAGTAGTGGACTATATTTACATGGGGACCAAATTTTTTGGCACAATTATACAGAGAGCTATGGAGGTTAAGAATATGATTATGATATTGTTTGTGTGTCAAGAATTTATTCTATTTTTGGGAATATGAGCATATCATGGTGACATGACCATTGGGGTTACCTATCATGATTATAGCTAGTTTCAAAGTTTGTTTCAGATGGTGGAGAGATGGTATGGCCTAGACTTGAGTAGATGACATAGTGTAATATATTGATCATTATAGGCACATGATAGAGGGATTGATCCCAGTAGATATTGTGTGGAAACCTTACTTGACATACCTTACATTCAGAGGATAGGTAGAGTAGCTTTTTGGCTTATAGAGCACATTATGGGTCAAAAAGAGATGAGTCAGTGAGCTAGAGATGATACCCATGGCACGGGTCAAGAGATAGTTTTGCTTGATATAGGATGTACCTCCTACCTTCCCTTGATATAGGAGGCATGATATATATGCACCCCTACCCTTTCATAGGAGACAAATGGGTTAGATTTTGATTAGCTACCAATACGGCTAGGTGTAGTAGATCTTGGATGCACAGTGGCGTATCTTGCTTGATGGACACTTTTGCATCCCATAGTTTAGGTCAGGAGGCCACCACTAGATTTATAGGGAGTGATTAGAGAGAGATATGAATTCATATAGGCCTAGGATGTAGTTATATAGGCATAGGATGCAACAATATAGGCCTAATATGTGGTAGTGTAGGCTCAAGATGTAGTTCAAGCATAAGTATTGCTCTTATAGGGATAGATGGTGACATTATAGGGCTAGGTCAGGGTATTATAGGGTTAGGTTACTAAATTGATAGTAGAAAGGGATAGTTTGAGATCAATAGGTTAGGCTACTCCTCCTCCACCACAAGGATCAATACAGGTTGGGCCTTCATTAGGTGTGATGGAACCACCATAGACTATATATCTAGTGAGGTATAATACTATGATATATGATTTTTCTTATTATGAGAGGGTCATAAGGGAGTTCCCATAGATTTAGAGGTATTCTTTTTTTAGAGAGTAGGAGAGATTAGTGACATGTGCCAAAACTTGTAGCTCACATAGACATAAATAGGTAGAGAGTGGCGATGACCCTGCTTCTTCACGACCACACATATAGCCTCAAGGATTCTAAGTGATAGATTTTTCTATTGTTATATATGTTGTATACACACTGACCTATGAGTTGAAGATGAGAGATGTATATTTTGAGGGAGAGATGATATTGTTATGATCTATTGATGTACATATATGTTGATCATATATATTTATATATATGAAATGTGTTAGATTTTGAGATGCATTTATTGTGATAGTGATGATGATGTGATGTGGATGCTTATTTAATGTTATATGAATGTTATGTTAATGTTGAGGTTGTTAGTTTAATTAGACTAGCATTTACCATATGTGTGATGGTATATTCATAGTTGATTTTATAGCTTCATCTTAGTATTTTTCCATATTTGTGATGGTGTATGCTTGAAATGGATGGGTTGTTTATGTTATTGTTTGTATGAAGTATTCATCTCAATAGAGAGATTTACATGTGATTGGGATGAGAAATAAAGAGTTAGAATTCTTGTGTACTAGCAAAGACCATAATCATAACATAAATAGGCTCAAGAATATGAACCTCTTTCATGATTTGCATTATTTAACCATTTTATTTGTTAGAAAAGTGTCATGTTCACCTTGTGTTAAGTGAGTTCAAAGTCCCTTGAAAAAGTATGAGGGGAAAAGGATAAAATGAGTGAAAGTGTTTAGATAGCGTAACCTTCGAAGTGGGGATGATATGCCCCCACTGTAGGTGACTCGAGAGCTACTATTGGAAAGTCCATGACTTAAAGATTTTTTTTTTGATTTTAGTCATGGACAAGACTATAGAGTCTTAGGAGTTTTCCTCTTTGAGGGAAAAACCATAGCACTTTACAGGTTAACTAAGTGTGTAGGAGTAAGGGTTAAGAGTAAGGGAGATGAATGTAATAGGGGTGCTCAAGGGATGAGCTCAAGTTAAACATGAGGTGAAGAATCACTTGATTAACAAAATAATGGTCGTAGGTGTAAGGAATTTAAAGGCTTAGGTTCTAGCTTTCCTTCAATAGAAGACAAGTGATAAGTTCCTAAGCCATACTTGTGATTTATCATATAGGGTCTAAGCCAATTAGGAACAAACTTACCCCATTTGATTTTCTCCATTTTCATCACATGTTGATTTTATTTTAAGATGATATCTCCAATATTGAAATCTTGTTCCTTGAGGTTTTTGTTGTAAGATAATTTGATATTCTATTGATATATTTGGAGGTGGTTGAGGGCTATGAGATGGTGTTCATCAAACAACTTGAGTTGAGCCAAACGTTCTTGGTGATATTCATCATTATTAAGTATGTTTTTTAAAGATATACGAAGAGAAGGAATCTAAACCTCAAGAGGTAAAATAGTCTCCATCCCATAGACCAAGGAAAAAGGTGTAGCACTCATAGGGGTTTAAATACTAGTGTGGTAATCCCATAAATCAAAGGGAATGTGTGTGTGCCAATCCTTGCTTGTATCATTGACTACCTTCATGAGAATTTTAGTCAATGTTTTGTTAGAAGCTTATCCCTGTCCATTCACTTTTGGATAGTACAATGAAGAAAGGCTTAGTTTGATTCCAAAGGTATCACAAAAACTTTGGATAGTCTTATTTTTGAAATATTTCCTATTATTTTTTATAATTTTATGTGGGACACCAAAATTATAGATGATGTGATGGTTGATAAAGTAAATAATTTTTTCAACCTTAGTGGATATGAGAGGAATGGCCTCAACCCATTTGGTGACATATTTAGTGGAAATAATGATAGAATGGTGATAGAGGGATGAATAAGGGTTAATCTAATCAATTAGATCTAAGTTCCATTGGGATAAGGGCCAGAAGTCTTTAGTGGCTTGTAATGCATGACTTAGAATGTGAAGGAGGTTAGTATATTGTTGAGATTTGATGCAATATTGAATGTAATCACCATAGTATTGATAAAGTGTTGGCCAATAATAGTTGAGTCGAAGGATACACTTGGCAATTTCATGACCATTTAAATGTCTACCATAAATCCCATCATGGAATTCTTTAATAGTGAAGGGAGTCTCATTACTAGTGAGGCATCTAAGGAGGAGACCATCAAAACCTTGCTTGTAGAGAAGTCCCCCTATCATAGTGCAATGAGTGGCACCTTTGATGAAGGCATGTCACCCATTATTGGATAGATCAGAAGGGGTAATAGAAAAGGAAAGATAATCCGTGAGTTGCTTATACCATAAGTCATGTGGGTTGTATGTTACATTTCTAATAAAAAAGATATTAGTTGATACATAAGAGGGTAATGTTAAACAATGCATAGTGACATAGATTTTCAAAGAAGAGGGTAAAGAGGGTATGTGTGAAGCAAGTGAAGCCATTGTGTTATCAAACTTGTTTTTAGATCAAGGAATAGTTTGCAAGAGATAGGAGTCAAACGATCATAATAGCATATCTACATGATGTTTATACAACTAAAAAATTTTGTTTTTGTATAGGTAGGAACCATTAACTTGATTAACCACTAGCTAAGAATCACCAAAGATGGTTATTCATTTGATACCCAAGAAGATATTCATTTGAATCCCTAAGATCAAAGTCTCATATTTGGCCATATTGATAGTACATTCAAAATCTAGTTTAAATGATGAAGTGTAGGCTTGCCATCTAGAGGAATAAGAATGACCCCCACACCCCCATCATATTGACATTTAGACCCATCAAAGAACATCATCATTTTATAGAAGATGCCATTTTTGGAGAGCATTATGATGGATTCATCAAGGAATTTGAGGTTTGAAGGTTGGTTATCAGGTAAAGGGGTGGTAGTTAATTGGTTACCGATCATTTTCCCCTTAATAGACTTTTGTTTAATAAACTCTAAGTCAAATTCAGCAAGGAGAATGAGCCACCAAGCTACACATTGGTTGTGATATAGCTTAGAATGCATGTATTTGAGGGGATCAGTATGGGTGACCATGTAGGTTTTGTGATTTAAGAGATAATGGAAAATATTTGAGGCTAAAAAGATGAATGCAAGACAAAGATTTTTGATATGGGTATATTGAGTCTCATAATCAATAAGTGTGTGGCTTATGTAGTAAACTTCCTATTCTTGATGTTGATCATCCTGATGTCTAATCATAGCACCTAGATAATGGTCTATTATAGATATTTAAAGGTAGAAATGTTGATTTTCCTGAGGTGTAATAAAAATGGGTGGGGAAAGGAGATATTGTTTGAGTGCATCAAAAGCTTCCTAGAAATTTGTATTCCAATGGAAGGAGACATATTTTTGAATAGATGGTGAAAGGGTTGGCAATGATCTGATAACTAGGAGATGAAGTGGTGGATTGACTAAATTTTTCCTTGCAAGCTATGGAGTTGATTGATATTAGTAGGTGGAGGTATCTCTGATATTGCTCAAACCTTAGTAGGGTCGAATTTAATACCAAGGAGATAAATGATAAATCCTAAGAGCTTACCAAAAAGGACACCAAAAACACATTTCTTTGGGTTTGCTCAAATTTTATATTAGAAGAGACAAGTAAATATGATTTTTAGAATCATCATGTGATCTTGGTGAAGTTTAGACTTTTCGAGTAAGTCGTCCACATAGTCTTCCATAATTTTGTGTAGGAGATCATGGTAGATGTAAGTCATAGTGCATTGGTAGGTGGAACCAACATTATTCAAACCAAAATGCATGACCTGATAACAAAAATTCTCCCATGGGGCAATGAAAGTTGTTTTGTGTTGATCCTTAGGAGCAACCAGGAATTGATTATATATTGGGAACTTGTTCATAAGTGATAACATCTCATGGATGGCTATTAGATCAACAAGTTGGTCAATACTTGGCAATGGGAAGTCATCTTTTGGATAAGTGAGGATTAGGTCATGATAGTCGATGCAAATGCAGATTCCTCCATTCCCTTTTGTGACAAGAACAATAGTGGAAACCCATTGCAAGTAGTCAATGGGTTGTATAAATTTAATAAAAAGGAAGTGTTGGAGCTCTTCTTTGACAAGTAGATCAATATGAGGATGCATTTTTGAAATCTTCTGCTTAATAGGTTTAGCATCTTGATTGGTGATAATGTTATGGATGATGATATAGGGGTAAATACTAGACATGTCATTAAAAGACCAATCAAAGGCTTTGCTATGGTTATTAAGAAATGTGGTATAATTAGTTTGCTCAAAGGAATCCAAAGATTGGCCAATCTTGAGGATGCAGGGGTTATCATGAGAGGGAAAATTGATGTCAATGGTTGATTCATTTAACATAGATAATGCTTTAGATGGGAGTGAATGTTGGATATAAGAATCATCTAAACCCATATATGTGATGATAAAATCATCATATTGACATTGGATAGTGTTAATAGTGGGAGAGTCTTCATCAATCATTTCAGGATGAATGAGAGGAATGGACCTTGCTTCCTTACCTTGGTGATAGGTGAGAGGCCCCAAATGGATGGCATTTATTAAAAAAATATATATATGAGGTATAGATACCTCTAAGTTAGTGGGTGATGGTGGAGAATGAGAGACTAGTTCTTTAATAATTGGTACATGGGAAGTTTTGGTGAGTTTATTTAGTTCATCATAACCCATTCCATGCCTCTTTTTGGCATTTTCAATGGTTTTTTTGATGGGATATTCAATGGGAATATGAAAACCCTACTCATAATGAACTAAACTAAATCCTTTCAAGGCACACCTATAAAGATAGGTGTGAGTGAAACTATGTTTACTCCAGAAAGAGAAGTCACAAGTAAATGGTTATGGTGAAGAGGATAGATTGTTAACAGTGGGACCCTGATTAAATCCCCCATATGTGAAATTAGTTCAAAGGTTAGGGGCCCCATAAGGGATGACCATCCCAATATGGGGATCATAATTTAGGTACATATGAATCTTTCCATACTCTTGTGGAGTATGGAACATGTCATGTACCAACAAATGATATTCTTTGAGTGATAAACATTTAAAAGTTTCCTCCATGGGATCTTTGCCAAGAATTTGTGTTGTCAGTATCTATGTAACCAGGTTGAAGCTTATGGAAGCTTCAAAAGTATAATACAGAGAAGATGATGTCTTTAATGGAATGAGAACATCATTAGGACTATAAGTCATGTTGCATATTTTAAACGAAGGTGGGTTGGTGAGTATAACATGCACTTTCCCATTATACTCAAACTTGACATAGTGGTGTAAAGTTGAGGGTACACATGCCATAAAATGTATCGAAGGTCATCCAATCAGTATGTTATATTAAAAATCTCTTTCTACAACATAGAAGAGCTCAAGAATTATGTGGGGACCTACATGGATATTTTAGACAATAGTGGCCACCGTAGTAGTTGTGGTATCATTAAAGGAGTAAATCACCACATCAGTTTGAGACATGAAATTATCGAGAAGACCTAGTTTTTTATAGGCATGGGTGGAAATAATATTAATACTAGCTCTTCCATTTATCATGACTCTTTTGACATAAGTTTGATCAATATATGTTGTAATAAAAAGGGAAAAATCTTGATCTTCAAGATGTTGAGATGGAATTTTTGCATTATTAAAGGAAACTAGGGAGATGGAATTATGAGAGATGACCATAGATGTAAGAGGGTGGGGATCATCAGGTTTTACCTCAATCACATGCAAGGCACTAATTAAAGCTTGATATTGTTGGTGTGAGTTTTGGATTAACTCATATAAGGACATTTTCATAAGAGTTTGGTGAAGTTGTTTCACCATCAATATTTGAATAACATTTGAAGATGTTGGTTTTAGGACACCCAAGATGGAAATATTGGGATTTAGAGGAGTGTCTTTGGAAAAGGGATGATCCCAAGGAGTAGTGACTTTTTCCTTACCTTTTTTCCTTTTGGTTTTGTGACCACATGGCCACATTAACTATGTTGATCTAAAACATAGGTGAAAGAGGTGGCAAAGGGACTACAACAACATCTTTGGGTTTGAATTTAGGTGGAATAGTATGAGGCATTGTGAATGATAGAGGTGGAATAATAGGAAGGTTAATGGGAATATCAACAAAGAAAGTATCGACATCAAAGTGTTTTTGAATGACTAATCTAATAGCTTTACAACTCTTGGTATCATGTCTAGGTGAATGATGATATAGACACACTTGTTTATCATCAAACCAAGATGGATTCAATCTAAAAGGGATATAAGGCTTAATGGGAGGAATAGTTATTATGGAAGATTGCAAAAACAGATGTAGGAAAAAACTTTGAGAGCTTTCGATTGGGCTAGAACTTCTTATGGTAATAGGAGTGGACACCTTATTTTGTTTAGGAGTCATAGGGGTGGTTTTTCATGGTGCCTTTTTTGGTGGTGGTGGAATTACATGTTTTTATGACACTTCCTTGGTATTAGGTATCATGGTGTCATATGTGAAAGGATTATTAGGTGGTAGAGGTAGTAGTGGAGGTAACTTAGCCTTTTGTTTCACTTGGATTAGTGATACTCCAACTAAAGTAGAGGGGTGTAGTCCCAAAATTGATGGTAAAGTTGAGGGTTAGAGAGGGAAGGATTGATGAGATCTAAGAAGCTTAACATTTTTTTGTAGTTTAGGTAACAAAACTCCAACTTGTGGTTGAAGAGTTAGATCTAATTTCACCTATGTATGAATTAGATTAGAGATGGGGCATATGCCTAAAGACCTAATCTAATTTAATGTGGTAGATGCCTAAAAGGGTGAGGGTTTTCACATAGATGGAAAATATTCTAGTGAATTTGGTGAAGAATCTCTAGCTTTGTCAAAGATCTTGGGGTAAAGGGTAGTGAGAAGGTTGTCAGTAAAGGTTGACACTCATTGTGTAGGATAAGGAGTTTTAAGTCAGTCCTAAAATACCACGTGATCTAGCTTCATGGAGTCAAGAAATTTTAAAATTTTCACCAATTGTGAGAAGGGTTTAGATGAAGTTGATGTAGGCCTTACAGTTGCTTCTTTAGAAGGTTGAGGTGATTAAGAGAGGGAAGTTGTTGGTCTCTACTACTTTGGTCCAAATATGAGAAAGAGTCACAATAGGGTCTTCTTCGATAGAGATAGGAGAAGAGGCAAGGTAGGCAAAGAGGGTTCCTAAAAAGGGTATAACATAGGAATGATGTTCCCATCAACATGTGGTTTTGGAATGGGTAAGGGATGGTCTTCAACTGGTAAGAGGATAGGTAACATTGGTGAAAAAATAACTAGCAATACAGGCTCCTTTGATGGTAAAAGGAGTGGTAAAGGAGGCTCTTCCACATGTGGGAGTGGAAAAAGTGAAATAGGGTCTTCTAATTAAGGAGGAAGAATGGGAAAAATAAATGCCACTAACTGTGGGGGAGGAGTCGATAAAATGGGTGCTTCCTATTGTGGGAGAGGTTAAAATAGAGGTAAAGGAAAGACCATATTAACTGTATCGATATTATGATCACATGAGTTAGTTGTGGTCTAAAAAATATTTTGATTGGGTGAATGGTTAGGAAAAGGTTGTTTGAATATATCCATATTTTAATTAGTGGAAGTATTAGGATTATCTAAGATGAGATCACCCCTATCAATCATGTCTTGAACAATGTTCTTGAATGTTTTACAGTTATTAGAATTGTGGCCTTTAACTCTATGGTAGCTGCAAAACTCATCCTCCTTGTACCAAGTTGGAATAGGATGGGAGGGGTCAAACTATATAGGAGGTTTGATTTGAGGAAGGGTTATGATACCTTGTTTCAATAGTTTTTCCAACATAAAAGTATATAACTCCCCAATGGGAGTGTATTGTCTTTGTTCATACCATTGTTGGAATTACTTGGTCAAATTTTTGGGAAGTGGAGGAATTAGGTTGGTTTGTGGCTTTGGAAGAATTTGATTTAATGAACACCACATTAATAGAGCCTTTAGATTTTTTGTTATAAGGAGAAGTTTTAGAAGAAGAGGAGTCATTTAATTTGGAGTCGGCATTCTTACTACACAACTTGACTCTACCTTCATCTATATCCCAAATATTGAGGTTTTGTGCCATTATAAAGGCCTCATCAAATGCACAAAAAGTTTGTACCTAGATTGTGGATTAAATGTGCTTAGCACATGCCCTTGAAAAGAGCTCAATAAGCTCAGGTTGGGGTAAGGAGGAGAGTTGATTGATCAATCCTCTCCAGTGAGAGACAAATTTTTTGATAGACTCATCTTCAAATTGTCTAATAGAATAAAGGTTTGTAATAGAGTTGTTTTTATAAATGTTAATAGAGAAATGGTCTACAAATATTTGTGTGAGTTGGGGTAAATGAGAAAAGGGAGTGCTAAGTTATAGATCTATACCAATCCAAAGTATCACCTGAAAGATACATAGGGAAAGTGTGAAGTAATAATGCATCATAGTGCCTTATTAAATAACAATCATGTCTAAATGCTCACAAATGCTATTGTGGGTCCTCTTTACTCTATAAATGAGTAAATTTAGGGATTTCCCATTGAATTGGATAATGGTGAATAGGTATAGAAGGATGGATGGGTTCATTTCATATATGATCATAAGATAACACATTATTTGAACTTGAAATGAATGTCTCTAAATTAGATGTCTTGTCCATCAACATCTTAATGAGGTCAGGAGGGGGATTGGTTTGGGAGATACCTCCTAAGTTATAAATAACTTGATAGGAAGTAGAGGGAGCATATGACATAACTTTTTAAGGTTGTGTTGGTGCTATATAAGGATAATGAGTCATAGGTTGGGGGGAAAAAGAAAAGGGGTTTGTCTCATTAGGTTAGAGACTATGCTTTGGTTAGAGGTTGTTATTATAGGTTGGGTTATTGGCATGGTTATACTAGATGAAGGGTGATTCATAACTTTGTTAATTATAGGTGTCAGATTAGATGGAACAGGTACCACAAAATTCTAAAATAGGGTGAGACTTGACTGAACTACTTGTGGTTGTGAAAGTAGGGAAGTCATGCCAGGGTTTATGTGGGATTAGGCAGTTGGTGATGCTAAAATTTGGAAATTGTTTATGGTTGGGTTACTTGTCAAAGTGGTGGTTTGAGTAACCATGACGAAAATAGTGGAGATATCTAAAACTGAAGTTGCCTCCAATAGAGATGTTGCCATACCATATAGTTGGTCACCTAAAGAATTATGGGTTCAACTCATGGCAAGGTAATGTTGAAGGGCTGCCATATTGTGATCAAGAAATTTAGAAAAATCTTGATCTCATTTAGGCATAATGGGAATTTGGTTGGGATTGGAAGTATGCTCTATATCTAAAGTATTCTTCATGATAGAATTAATAACAAGAGGGGAAGGTAGAAGTGGTTGTTGACTTGCATAATCAACAAGAATTTTGGCTTCGACTCACATTAATACCTTGAAAAAAGAAGTATAAATAGTCCTAATACTTTTTATTAGTGACAAAATAAGTAAAAACTAGGTTTAGGTGTAGGTAAGTGGGTTATTTTAGCTTGTTATTTTGAGAAAACTAAAATTACATAGTCATCGATGTCAGTCTCTTGACCGATGTTGGTATTCAATGTTTGTCGATGTCATTGGGATTAACTGAGGTCGGTAGGCTAAAGTCTACTAATGTCAGTTGAATTAACCAATGTTAGTCACTATGATATCATGGGAGATGGAAAATCCAATGTTTTAGAAAATTAGAGGTAGAATCTAGGTAAAATAGAGGATGTAAGAAGTCTGTGTAAGAAGGAACACTCAAGAAACCTGATATAATAGGTTATATAACTTGAGTATTACAAATAGTGTTGATTTTATGAATCAATGGAAAAACATCCTTACCAACTCCAAAATATAGAAGGCAAATAGAAAAGCAGAAAAAGAACATACAACCACTAATTATTAACTCCTGGAGATTAATTTTAGTCTCGTGTTGGCTTATGACTTTTTCAAATAGTGAGAAGAGAATTTGGTTAATGAAGGTATTAGAAATCAATCTAGAGCTAGTTTCAGGTTAGTTTTAGTGCTCAAGAGGAAACCTATGTTAGACTAGGTACATGGCTTATTATAGGAGTTTTCTCCTTGCACTTCACAGACCTGAATCTAAAGTAGGACACTTAGCCAAAATATACCTTCTACCTAGATTTTATGCTCTGCTAGAGAATGGAGTGGGTTCTCCCGTTGGTGGTGAAATCTAAGTAGAATCATCAGGTAGGGTAAGGTAATTCACCAGGTGATGAAATCCTGATGGGCCTTGTCTCAGGTGAGTTTAGATGTTTGTTTTTGTGAGTGTGATATGGTTGTTTAACATAGGTGCACTACAATTCATTCATAATGTTTGTAATTAACTAGGTGAGATAATATGCAATAAGTAAACAATGAAGTGCAATAAGTTTTAAACCCAAATCTGAAATGTTTAGATTTGAATGAAAATAATGATGAAATAGGAATAGAGAATGAAATTCACTATCCTAAAATGCATACAAGAAAAAAATAAAGAAGATATTATCTTAACTTGTAATAAACTTGATAAATTGCTTTTAGAGGAAAAGAGAAAAGAAGAGTGGCAAGGAAGAAGAAATTTTAGTTTACTGCCCTTAAACAGAAAATAAAATGTTGAATTTTTCACTTTGAGGGAGAAAAGAAGGATAAAGTGCAAGAAATAAAATTTTCACTATAATTCACCTATATGAATGTTTAAAACAAGTAATGAACCCAAGGATAACTCCAGGGTCCCATTGGGCATGCCAATTTTGTTTCACTAAACTTGTGTCTATTTCCAGTCTAAATAAAAATAGAGAAGAAGGATAGGGATAAGTGATTAGAATGAACCCAGATTAGTTTAGGCGTCATATCTAGACATTGTGATAACTCCTCTTTGGCTTGTGAGGAATACCTGTAAATAAGAATGCACTACCACAAAAATATCTATTAGTATATATATATATATATATATATATATATATATATATATATATATATATCTGTGGGCTACCAAGCTATGTGCTTGTTCCAGGAAGTGTCAAACTTCCTTAGAGATGACAATCCACTTTTGAGAAAAAAAATTGTAATAAATAATAAAGAGAGATAATGTTATCATTATTCATAACCTAAGTACAACAGAGAGTAATACAGTGTAAGTGGTGTATTTAGTTTGTATTTTATAAATTTATTTTTGCAAGTTTTAGAAAGATTACTAAGAATCCATAGTTGTCGACATTGGTTAGGCTATCAAGGTCAGTGAGCAAATGTGATGATATCAGTTGGGTAATCAATGTTGATAGGGGAAATATCTCTTAAGAGCTTGCAAAAGGATTTTCTAGGTCTGGGAAATGGTTATGGTCAAGTTTGGAAGGTTGGAGAGAGTTTTGAGAGAGAGTATTATATGGATGGGTCTGGTTAGAGGTTTGGTGTGTTGGAACAAGGGGAAATAAATGGGGAAGCTTTATAACTCCTTCATGGGGGTTTAGTTAGGAATGTGTAAAACAATAAAGAGTAGATATAAAATGACTATAAAGTAACTTCTTAAAGACTTACAAAATAAGTGATGTACTTAGCTGAAGAGGTGATTCAATGATAAGTGCCGAATGGATGGCTCCTATAAGGCTTGCCAAACCAATGCCTTGAATAGAGAAAACAAGTGTGTGCTTCTAGTTTTCAAGAGCTTGGTTCCTAATCTGGATTAACTTCTACAAGATAATAGTAAGCCAAGATGTGGAAAGTTGGATGCAAAAACCCTATATGTGAATAAAAATGAATTTTCTTGATTTCTACTGACTTGAAAATTAGTTTGGAGTTTGGTTTATGTAACCAACATCAGTGATCCTGCAAACATTGATCATGGGTTGATCGATGTCAATGGCATGAGAATAAGTAAAAGGGCTATTTTAACCCTATTTTCTATTCTTTCTCATACCAAGTGTAGTATCCATTAGAAAATGATAGAAATAGGAGGTTAAGAAGGATGTAGTTAGTTAGGAATTTATTTTGGGGTGAGAACAAGTCATAGGTAGTTAGGATAAGGGGACTAAGTCTTGAGGTGACTAAGAGGGTAAGAATTAGTCTTAGGATGAGGTAGCTAGGTAAGGTGGCATAAGTGGTATTTAGTTAACTTAATTTAATGTGTGAGTGGTAAAAGCATGGGTTAGGAAGATTAATTATTATTATTGAAAAGGGGCTCAATGAGGGGTTTAACATAGGGAGATATGCATGTGTGTGACATAATTTTGGTTGTCTATAGTTGCATCCCCTTAGATGATTCCTTTAATGTTTAATTTCCATACCAATGGGAACCCTTGGGTGTGCATGTCACTAGAATTTGAAACACAACAAAGGGGTTTTATATTTTCAACTTTAAGGAGTCATCCCATGTCCCAACACTTCTTGCTAAATTGAGTTGGTTATTCTTGAGGAACACCCTCTTGATATTGTTCCCATGGACATGTAACTTTAATGTTATTGATAACGCATCCCTTTGGGTGGTAGTTTTGATTGAGCTCCATCACCTCCCACTTCCGCTATGGTCCTTTCTCAAATATATTTTCAACCCATAGGCTATGATTTACGTCATGAAAAAATTAATATTCATGTAATTTATCTTCTCTAGTTATGTACATAAATCAAAATATGTATCATGAGTTAGCTTTATCCCAAACTCATTAAAAACCCACAGACCTTTGTTACACCATTTTATTGAGGGGTATAATTGTAATATGTTGGAAACTAATACTTTTATTGTTGTATCCAAGTCCTAGATAACGTTTAATGTTTTAAACCATAATCAAAACTTGTATGCAAATTTTCATATGTTAAAATTAATAATTTGAATGTTAAACGTTTCAAATTTATTATGGATGATTCAGAAGTAAATGATTTATTAAAATAA
>JARHVA010006232.1:950000-966020 GCA_037957365.1 Torreya grandis | reverse complement strand
ATGGATAATGGTATGGGATGTACCAAAGTAACTAGGGTATCTATAGAAAATGGTTTACATGTGGTGGTAAATATTAATTTTCACCATGGTGCTTGTCTAAAGTTCCATAAGATTGGTTTTCAATATTGGATGTATCATTTCTCTCTTTTTATTTTTTTATCTTTTTTTGATTTATTTACATAAATTTTAAACCACTAGAAGAATATAAACATGGAAGAGATTGAGGTTAATTATCTGTATTTATTCATCAAGCTCTTCTCCTTCTTTTATGACTAGGGTATGTAGCCTAAGAGTAAGGGATTTTATTTGTTTTTATTTGTTCATTTGGGGATTTTATAATGTTTTTTAGAATTTAGTGGATTTTTTGGTGATTTTGGCTGATTTGACCATAGATAACCCATGTAAATGAGTGATGCCTACATAGTCCTTATGGACCTTATGTTGATGTAGTTCTCTAAATGAGGGAAGAAATTGAAAGTGATAATATTAGGTAAGATGATACAAGGAACTCTCCTAAGATATGATGATAGATGATGGGGTTTTATTATGGATAGGAATTAATATGTTGGATGGATGAGTGATTTATCTAAGGATTATGTATAATATTCTATCTAAAAATTAGAAAATGTGGATATATGTAACTATGAGGATTAAACCTTAAACTAAAATGCCATAAGAATATAAAAAGATGAGATATATACAAATGAATAGGGATATATATAAATGGGATAATGGATTGATGGATACTGGTATGGGATGTACCAAAGTAACTATGGTATCTATATACAATGGTTTACACATGGTCGCAAAAACTAGTTTTCAACCATGGTGCTTATCTAAAGCTCCATAAGATTAGTTTTCAATATTGGATGTATCATTTCTCTCTTTTTATTTTGTATCTTTTTTGATTCATTTACCTTTTTTTACATAAGTATTATAACACTAGAGGAATCTAAACATGGAAGTGATTGAGGTGAATTTTTTTTTTTATTCATCAAGCTCTTCTCCTTCTTCTATGACTAGGGTATGTAGCCAAAGTGCAAGGGATTTTTTTTTCTTTTTTTTCTTTTTTTTTTTTTTTTTTTGTATTTTTGGGGATTTTATAAAGGTTTTAGAATTTAGTGGATTTTTGGGTGATGTTATTTGAGTTTACCCTTAGATATGCCCATGTAAATAATTGATTCCTACATAGTCCTTATGGACCTTAGGTTGATGTTGTTCTCCAAATGAGGAAAGAAATGGAAAGTGATGATATTAGGTATGATGATAAAAGGTACTCTCCTAATAAATGATTATAGATGATGGGGTTTTATTATGGATGGGCATTAATATGATAGATGTATGAGTGATTTATCTAAGGATTATGTATAATATTCTATCTATAAATTAGAAAATGTGGATCTACGTAACTATGAGGATTAAACCCTAAACTAAAATGTCATAAGAAACTAAAAAGATGAGATATATACAACTAAATAGGGATATATAAAAATGGATAATGGATTGATGGATAATAGTATGGGAAAAATATCTAGGGTATCTATAGACAATGGTTTACACATGGTGGTAAAAATTAGTTTTCACCATGGTGCTTATCCAAAGCTCCATAAGATTGGTTTTCAATATTGGATGTATCATTTCTCTCTTCTTCTTTTTTCCTCTTTTTTGATTTATTTACTTTTTTTTACGTAAATATTATATCACTAGAGGAAATAAACATGGAAGTGATTGAGGTGAATTATCTTTATTTATTCATCAAGCTCTTCTCCTTTTTCTATAGCTAGTTTATAAGCACCCAATCTCTTTTTGGAAATGGTAATGTATGGACCTAACCAGTTAAATTTTGACTTGCATTTATTTATTTCATTGGTGTTGGTATTTTATTTGGTTTATTTTATAGTAATATCTATGATTCCAAACTCTCTTGCTCTGATTTTCTTATTATAGATATGACATATACAATTTTTGATAGGCTTATAAATGGTTAAGGACATTAATACGTTTCTCATTTAGGTTATGGAACTCTTGTAGCCTTGAGATACGATATGCTTCCTCATCAATAATATTTGAAAAGAGAATGTGTATTTATGGAATCTCAATTTCAAAATGTAAGAAGGACTCACTAATGTAAATAAGGGAATACAGAGTTACCCCTATGGGTAAGTAGATGCTAGTATGGTAATCCTACAAATCATGGTAAAGTTGTAAATTCTAACATGACCAACACCATTGATAATAAACATCATGATTTTGAGGATGGTTTTATTTTATGCCTCTATTTTACCATTACCTTAGGGATAGTATGGTATGGACCATTTATGTTTGATATGCTATTATTGGAAAAGGATGTTGACATATTTATTTTTGAAGAACTTACTATTATCGAATATAATGGTAGCAAGGATACCAAAATGATAAATTTTATGGTTTAGAATTAATTTGGATATCCATTTTCTTGATATGTAGGTTAACAAAATGGATTTGACCTACTTTATAATGTACTCAGTGGCAATGATTATGTCCTTATGACTATAAGAAGAGTTGACATTGATTTTTATAGTGAAGTATAATCTCCATATGGAGAAGGACCATAGATTGGTAATGTATTTTAAAGGCTTGTGATGGAGCATGGATTAGATCACCATGTTTTTTTACATAGTACACATTTATTAACATATTGGCATGAATCAATTTCCATTATTGGCCATTAATATCTAATGTGAAAAAGATTATTTACAAGGACCATATCCCTTTTATGTGCACAAAAAAATACTATTATGAACTTCTGTAATGACTAAAGTTTACTCTTAAAATTTAAAAAAAAGTTCCATCATAAAGCATACATTATAATGTATTTTTACGGATGGTAAAGTGATAAGCTCACTAGATGAAAGATTTTTTGTGATTATGGGATAAGTTGGGAACAATTTTATGTTCATGTATGTATGTGTATATCCTGGGACCAAGTGGAAGTATGACCAACTTCATTAAATAAAATTTTATATTCATTAGTATCATATTATATACACATAAAGTTATCAACAAATAATTGGTTACAACTTTCATCTAAATGCATGTCAAGGAGTGAACCAATCATGGCCATAGCACCTATGTCCCCTATGATTGACTCAAGGAACTTGATTGAATTGCATAGATTGAAATCAATGTTTAAGACTATCTACCATCCATTTATAAGGATTATATTATCATATATAGCTTCGTATTCATGAGTTACTTAATTTATGATTAGGAATGAGTCCCTAAAAATTAGGAGATGCTAGATGTTCCACTGAATTATAACCTTGAGGCTAGAAGCATGAGGTCCATATTCTGATATACTATTGATACAAGGGATTCCTATACAAAATGATTTCATAATTAGATCACCATGTGGAGTGATGAGAAAAATACCTGCCCCAACCCATGAATTATGAAAGACTCATTAAAGCACAATTTTCATTTTAATGATTCATCTAAGGGCATGATAGCTTCATCTTAAAAATTTATTATTAGAGACTTGATATGTATTAAATGTGATTTTACCAATTATATATGCATCTACTTGTCCTTTGGTAATTTTTAAGTTGACATACTCTATATAAAACTCACTTAGAAGTATGACCCACTTAGCCATTCTCCCTATTAGATTTGATTTGAACTAAAGTGGATCAACTTTGGCAATGATTTTGGTTTAATTATTGAGCATGGAACATTGATGTTTTTGGGAAGAAAAAATAACTACTATACATGCTTTCTTTATGGAAAAACCAGGGTTCTACTTAGATAGTACACTACTCTTTCTATTCCATGTTCATCATGTTATGTTAAAAATGTCATTAATTCATATTATTTTGATAAAATATATAGTAATTGAGTTTTCCTTAGAGTTGGAGGCATTAGGACTAGTGGATATGATAGATATTGTTTAAGATTTGAAAATTCTTGTTTGCATTCTTCATTCCTATTTAAAGTAGTGTTATTTTCTAGAAAAAATATGAAAGAATGACATATGTCATGAGCTATGATATGAATCTATGGATGTATTGAATTTAAAATTGCATAATATGAAGCTTCTTGAGGTTTATTGGTAGTGGAGTTTCTATGATGTTGTGACCTTTGTAGGATCCACCTCTATACTTCATTGTGATATAATAAAGCCCAAAAGATTACCATGAAGTCACCTAAAACACACATTTCTTTGGATTAAGATGAACCTTTTTTTCCATCAACCATTAAATGTTTTTGCATGGTACCATAGTATGATCTAATCTAGTTATGTTTTCTCCAAGTATCATCTACATAGTCTTCACTAATATCATAAAGCATATAGTGAAATATAACTATCATTGCACATTGATAGGTTGATCCATAATAATTGAGGCCAAATGACATTACTTGATAACAAAAACATGCCCCAAGGTGTGATAAATGTTATCTTATGTTTGTATTTAGGAGGTATTTTTATTTTATTAAGGATAACATCTCATGGCCTACTATGGAATAAAAAATCATGTCTATGTTTAGTAAAGGGAAGTCATCTTTATGACATGATTTATTGATATCCATAAATATGTGTATAATTTGATCCTTCATGGTCTTTTAGTGATGGTTACTATATTGTATATCCACTATGAGTATTTTATTGGTTATATGAATCCAACTTGTAACTATTTTTGTAACTCTTCCTTCACTAATAATGCCACCTTTAAGTGCATTTTTTTTGAGTTTATGTTTTACTAATTTTGCATATTTATGTTCAACAAGGTGATGAACAACTAGTGAAGGATAAAACATTGTCATGCTTACAAATGATCATGAAAATACACATAAAAGTTTCCCCAAGAGTAGATTCAAAATGGACTATTATTCTAGATTGAGGGAAGCAACTAATTTATAAATCTTAGGATTTTATTTAGTCCTAATATTTATGTCTATAGTATTTTAAATTAATAAAGTGGATTATTATTTCAATGTTTTTGGATTTTTAGGAATATTATGGTCCTATTTAAGGTTATGCCAACTAGGAATGTCTTCATCTAATATTGTAGAGGATGTAGCTACATGGATATGATGGTTTTAGTTTGAAAGTTCCCCAAAGTATGTATAATCATTTAAATAAATTTAAAAACCCTTATTTTTATCTATTGCATGTAAATTATATATAATTCTCAAAAAATCAAATATGGCCTCATCATTCTGAAGATGATCAAGTGAATGTGGTTATTTTTGGTCCCATATGATAAGCTATGGAAAGGTTATTTCAAGGCTCAAAAAGGTGTTATCATTAAATATATTTATGATAAATAAGTCCTTAAAATGGATATAAATGAAACTAATTTTATCATCTGATGAGGATTTCTCATAAATGGAATATAATTCACTATCATGATTTCATAATCTCACACTAGTTGGTTTAAATCCAATTCATTGAAAGGATTCATTTTTTGTGGATATTATAGGTTTGATGAGACCTTGTTCATGGATACCAAGACCTTTTCATTTATAGTTCATGATATTACACATAATGGATTTATACATAGGGTATTGGACACTATAAAAATAGGTAGATAATTCATCAGAGTAGAGCCAAGAGGAGATTAAATCTTCAACTTGTTCATTAGAAAAGAACATAACTTTCATAAAAGAGGCTTTTCCAAAATTATGAAACACTTGTGTTTATTTTATATTATGCAATCTGCCATGATTATTTTGGGGCATATGAATTTTTAATAGATAATTGGCATCATGAATTTTGTATTCTATCATAACTGTAGCCACAATGGAAAATCTATATGGTGGAAATGCAGATTTGGATATTGATGGTGTATTTTTTAGATGTATATAGGTGATTAGTGAATGTATAACTTAACTCATCATCACATATATAATTATAAATATTTGGTCACTCCTCGGTAGGTTCATAGGTATCTTAATTATATGGTAAATAATTATAATTTGTATCTCCCTTACAATAGTTTACAATATTGAAAATGTTGAGGGTCACTTGGGGTAGTGATTTCCATACCATCATGAGAATAATATAAACATTGATGGAGTGTGGATGGAATTTTGTTTATGGCATGGATATATGGATGGAAAATTAGTAATTTGTATGGGATATCTAGATCAAGAACATGAATGATGGTTTTTTGGTTGATAAGCCTCACCTTGAATGTACGGTAAATAGTACCCATTGACTAGAATTCATTATTATCATATGAATTTATAGTAATGGTATTAGGCTCTAGTTTTGACATAGAATGCCCCAAATTATTTATACAATTTAATGTGCATAGATTTAATTTTGGCCCATTATATATTAATACCCTTTTTATTTTATGCTTGGAAATAAATGCTTTTATATATAATAGAAAATTATGAGATGTACCCATTAGTGAAATGTCTAAATGATAAAAAGTCACTTGATTATTAGATTATAAGTTTCCTAAAAGAACTTATAAGTTAGATGGATTAATTTATTATGTAACTTTAGATTCTTGTAAGGTTTTGTACAAAATGTCCTTATAAACAAGAGACATATTAAGTAGGTTCAAAGTGGAAATTTGGGATAATGTTTTCCCATGTTTCTCTATTATGTTATACTTTCCTTCAAGGATAGGCAAATAGACACTTGTAATTGTAATATTTTCATGCCTCATGGTGATGGCACAATCATGGGATTTTGTTCAATAACAAAAACATTATGATCCACATGGTCAATATGATTTACTATACAGTCAAAGGGATGAGTAACTTGGTTGACATTATTTATTTGGTTTTGACTTTATTTTTGTTTAGAGATACCTTGTTCATGATTTGGGAAGGAATATTGATATATCCCAATTTTTTATTGTTTGATGTTGATGCATGATTCTCTATCTCTATGTCACCATGATTGTTTAGATCTTGACAAATTTATTGAGTCTCATACATCAATTGGTGGAATACCATTTGATTTTTTAGTAATGGAAATATATGTTATAAATATAACATCAAGGTTTTGTATCATTCTCATAAAAGGATTTAGTGTTTGGAAATGCAATCATGGTTACAACAACTAGTTTTTGAAAGATTACTACGCGTGGTTCTCATAAAAGATTGAATGTTTATTTACATTTTTCTTGTCAAATTTGAATGATGAGTATGATAATTCTATTAATAGGTTGAGTGATTTGGGTATTAGGATTTATTATACATTACCATGAGTATAGATCTTTTATTCATGTTTAATTTTCATGTTTATTACCCCTAATTTGTGTCATAATATTTGGTGAGCACTATATTGTATTTTACCTTAATTTGTATTTTCTTAGTGAATATGAAAACATACTAGCTATCTAGGGTTATTACATATTATTATTTGACTAGAGTCTTTGAAAACCTTTCTAGTGATGTTATTATGGTAAGATATCCCTTTGTTAGGTCTAGTGGATTCATCTTAATCATGAACTTGAATATCTAATATATCAACAAATGAAAGTATAAGTAGGATTTATCTTTTTGAGCTAGGATTGATTAATAGGTCAAATGCATTTTCCATTGTCTATAGAACCATGTCCATAGCCCACTTAACGTAGTGTCTAGGGAATGTTGAGAGTAACTTCCTAGAGATAATTACTTTACAATGTGTCTAAAGTTTTATATAAGTTTATGTAAGGGATGTCTCTATATACCTTGAAGTATAATGAGGTCCAAGATCATGGAAGAAGTTTACACAAAATGTTCTAGTCTCTATATTCCCAATCTAGCTATAATATTTGGTGGAGTGACACAAATATTAGACTTGAAGGTCCCTATTGAAACCTTGAGTATTATATATTTTTAGAGTTTGCATAAGCAAACTCTAAAAATATATAAAATGAAATAATTACTCCTTAATTAATGAAAAAAAACATTGAAAAGAAATTAAGGTTAGCAAATAACAAAAAAAAATTGCTTTAGATTTTAGGTCTTTAGCAAGTGATCGTACATAAAACTTATTACTAGTTTATATGTAAAGACTTTAGAAATCTAAATAAGTGCTAGTTAAAATGTTTAAAAAATTCATTACAAACATAAAATTTAGAAAAAGTCCTAGAAAAATCACAAGAAATGAGACTTACTAATCATATCTTTTTAATGAAAAAAAAAATACAACAATCATGATTTCTTTGATATCTCGTAACCCACAATTCATATTTATACAAAATTATAAAATTTTAGTACTAGTCTAAAACTAAACAAGCTTTAAAATAAACAGAAAAACCTAGACCATGAATTAAAAGTTATAACCTTTTACAAGTCAGGTGGTTTTTTAAAAAACTAAACATAAAATAGACATGAATTTTATGATGTCTCATAAACTAAAATTAAACTTTACATGACATATCAATATGTTAGTATTAGTCTAAATCCTAAAAACCCTATAAAAATTAAAAAAACCCATATCATAAATTAAAATTCAAACTATTTTAGTTATTAATATTTAAAAATAAATTAATTGGCTTTGAAAAAAAAAATAGCAAACAAATTAATTACAAATTTTTTTGACACCTACATAATAGTGAAAAAATATAAATAAACCTTTAAAACAATTGAGAAAAAATGTTATAGAGAAAAAATGTTATTGAGAAATGATTGGGAGTGAGTCCCACCTACATGATAGAATGTGATATCTAAATTTTAGAGCCTATACAAGCTAGGAAATCAATTAGACAATTAACTCCCTTTTTCAAGTACAAACTAAAACCTCAAATTGAGCTATTCAAAATAAATGAAAATAATTAAAATAATTTCATGCAAATGAATTATATCACCTTCTCCATCGAGTTAATTGGGTTTGATGTTAATTTTTTATATGTGGTTGTTCAAATCAATTATTCAATCAAAAGGAAATTGTGTAGCATATGTGCATATGATCTTGATTTATCAATGGATGCATAGGATAATTTTGATAGCATTTCTATAGCTTCAAAGTGGATGATCATAATGAATGATGACACATCTACTTATAGGATCTTTGGTGAAAAGATGGATGGTTGGGATAAATATATATTTATTGGATAATTTTAATTTTGGACAGTTGGATTTGAGTCCTCATGCTTGTGGAAGAGACCAATTCCTCATGTGTTTGAGAGAAAATGGGAAATTTATTTGGTTGTTTAAAATGTCTCGTAAATGAGTCAACTAGATAGATGACTCAAAATGTTGGTTGAAAGCTTCAATGAAAACTCAATAATTAATTAAGAAAGTTAAGGAAGTGGTTGGATGATTCAACATTTAGTTAAGAGAAATGTGGAAGTTGTTTGGTGACTTGAAAATTTTGTATTTTAATTATTTTTGTATGAACTATGTGTGCATAATTAACTAATTAATATGGGTTAATTAATTATTTTAAAAAGGGAAGGAAATGATGTTGTTAAACCTTTGAATAGAAATTAGTTTTATAATGATGTTTGAGTTAGTATGTTTATATTAGTTAAAGTTAATTAGGTCATTAAATGTGGCAAAATTAATGTGTCTATAACACATGTAATCAAATAAATTAAAAAATTATATTTTCTTTAAAGTAAACATGTTGGTAATATAATTAGATATTATTGAATTTTAGAGATTATTAACATTTTTCTTAACATTAAAGTGGTACTCGATGAAAATTTTAACAATTTAAATGACAAATTTTAGCTACCCACTATTAAGTACATATTCACAAATTATATTTAATTAATTCAATTTTATAAAATTTAATATAAAACATATACTGGAAATACAAACCATGTTGTAAATTATATGTTTATGTACAAATACTTAACAATAAAAAATATTTAATATAAATGGGTAAACTATCTGATACATGACCCTTGTTTTATCAAGAGTACACACTATGTGCACATAGTAGTCTTAATGATTAAATAATATTCATAATTAACTAGTAAAGTAAATAGATATACATAGGTTGGGATATCTTGAATATGAATTGTAATTAACCTATCTTTTAAATGTAAACACTGAAATGGGTACCCAAGCCAAGATGATTTTAATAAAAAAATATATAAAACTAATTAGGATTTGATGTTTGGACCACCTTAGTGTTTTTATTAGATGTCGAGATTACCCTTGGTGTTCTTAAGAAGTCATTATCAGCTAAATTTTAAATTGACAACTGTGTTCACCTACTTATATTATTATTTTTCCTTGCTCTCATTTACATGACATAACTTGTGATACATAAAAAAATAGAACTAAGGATTATATTTTGGAGTATGCATTTGGCCTAGTGACTAGCATAAATTAACTACTCACCTACTTGTTAGTCCCCATAATGGTAACAAAGATGTATATAATAGATAAAGACTGAATAATAAAAATAACATCCTCAAATTTGGATTAAAATTACAACCTTATTAGGATTCACATTAACCTTTAATAGCTAGGATTAGGAAAGACAAAAAAATGGAATTGAGAGGACTAAACTTTGAAGGGACCAATCAAGGGGACCATGACTAGATTAAGGGTTATTAATAGGTGATGGGACTATCAAAAGTGTTTTTAGAATGGGACCAATTTTCTACAAAAATGAGGGGAGAACTAATTAAGGATGTAGATAAGTGGATGAAGCCATCATAAGTTATCAATACATATCAATAATATTTCAGTGAGACAAATAATCAATATACATAAAAGTACACTAATCATATATAAAATAACACTAAATAAATATCCATGGGCCATTTTTAGGTGTGTGCATTTTCCCCATTTTGAGGTGTGTGTGAAAACATTTATCTAGAGGATTTTCACTGGTCAGATGGTTTAAATGAAAAAATGTGGAAAATACAAGTGTCACAATGGGAAAGTTGACACGTGGAAAAAATATAAAGAGTTTATAAAATTACTTTTATATTAGAATTATTTTATTGCTAATGGGTGTTGTGTTACAAATGTAGGACCAAACTGACCTTTACCTACATTACTCCATTATCAAGTTTTCCCTGTAATTCCACAAATACCACCAAGATATTTCTTTCCACATATTCATATTTACCCCATTAGGATAATCTCTTATCCTTAATATCCTATTTATGGTTTTGTTTATTCCATTATATATTGTTAAGCTTTCATCCTAAATTAATATCCTATTTTTAATGGTTTTAATAACCATTGGATATTGTTTTAATATTACTAAATATCCTAGTTATTCATGGTTTCTAAATAACCATGGGATATATTTTTAAACCAACATAAATAAACTTTATTCCCCACATTTACCCTCCCCCCCCGCCAAATAGAGATTAACATGGAATATTATTATTATTATTATTATTATAATAATAATAATAATAATAATAATAATAATAAAACCAATTCATTCTATGGTTACCTTTTTCCCACGTGGATAGCCACTTTAGTGTGGTTGGTGGTTGGTGGGAACTGGTGTTATTTGGGAGATATGTGTTTTAAACTAAAGTCCAAAATTAAATTTATCCTCTTACTTTGGCATTAAAATCCTCCTTAAACATTCATGCTTTGTCCACTTGCTTTTCCATGGTCAATGTGGATCATCAACTCAAAAGTGGTCGACGGTTTTAGTGTGGTGGGCCATGTTATTATTGGGCAAGGGTTCATTAAATTAAACATGGTGTTAAACTACCAATTTTGAATGGGATTTAATTTTGTTTAAAAAATCATGCAATTTTTTTATGGAGTATAAGCTTATTTGGATGTCAGCTAAAGGAATAAGTTTGTTAGCAAACATTAGCTATATGTAATTTTATTTCATTTTATATTTGGATTATTATTATTCTAGAGATAGAGAATAGTGTACAGAATATTACAGAAGTTGTATATTTTTTGTACAGAGAAAGAATTATGAAAAAATATTTGAAGCAGGGACATGCCATAAGGTGGAAGTCTATTATGTTGGAGAACATAGGTTATTAAATTCAGAGGATTGATCGTGTTTATTTTTAAAGAGGTAGAATTTTGGAATAGCTTGATTGAGGCCAGTTTTTCCTGTTACAAAGTCTTTTAAGACTATAAAAATTATAGAGAGAGGTATTTTCTCATTTTGGAGAAATAAAGTACTATAGAGCTTCAGATGAATAGGGAGATGTTTGTTGATCAGGTTCAGAGTCTTTGATATCTAGTTTTTAGCTCTATTGTAGGTGACAAGGTTCATTTATCATTATTATGAGTTGTATTATTAATTGCAAATTGATTTTCAATGGACCAGATTGCTATTTAGAAATCTTAGTGATGTAGTTAATTGGTGAACCCCATAAATATTCTCTAGTCTCTATTTTTATTTTTAGTTTTCCATTAATATATCAATTTTAAATTATTATTGATGTTTGGAATTTATTTACTCAAAATTAATTAAGAGATTATTTAAAGAGATAAAATATGGAGGGAATGTTGTATCTAAACAATAAAATTTTGATGAGTTTTAAAAATACTCACATTCATAATTGTTCAAGAAATTTTACATTGCAAATAAATGTCAATTTTATTTTAATTTTTTTCTAAAATTGACATATTATTAAAATATATCTTTAAATAATAGTATTGATTAGCATGGGATACTCACTATTTATGGATCAATTTGGTATCAAAGCAGTTGATCAATAGGATTTAATAGTGTGGCTTACCTATGGTTAATAGCTTTCTATTTGATAATTATTATAGTTAGTGTATTCATGTGTTGAATATAGGAACAAGTGAACTATGGGAAAGTTGTTATAATAGAAAAAACTTGATGAGATTGAGTCATATAATCAATAGATATAATAAGATAACTCTCTCCTAAAATCAAAATTCTACTCCATGGAATAGGAGATTGAAAAGTTGAAATATGATTTGCACACAAAGGATGAGCTCTTGGCAAAGTTGCAGAATGGTAAATGAATGAAGGAATTGCCTTCCACATCAGATGTAAAAATAATGATAGATGAATACAATGTAAGTAAAACCTCATGTAGTACTTCCTCTCATTTAGTTAGAGATATTACTTTTGGTGTTTTTGAAAAACACACTAAGGGTATCAGGTCTAAACTTTTATATAAAATGGGATTTGAAGGAAGAGGTCTTGGTAAAAATGGACAAGGCATAACTAAACCCATATAGGTATAGGATATGTCTCATTTTTTAAGGTTTGTAGTATACTAGTTGTAAAATGGGAATTAGAGAAAGTTTTAAATATATGGAAGGAAGGCAAACTTCTAACTACTAAGTGTATAATCCACTAGATTTTTAGAATAAACCATCACAAGTGGATGAGAGGTGTAAGAGAACTAGAAAAAGAGGTATTGAGATTCCACCTCCTCTTTCTTACATAAAACATAGCACTAATCATTTGAGAAATTATAAAACTTCTAATGCACTCTTTTAGTTTAAACAATATGGTTATGATATACAAAAAATGTGGTATGTTTTACCTTGTACTTTTTGTGGGTTAAGTAGTCATTCTATTACTTATTGTTGGAATAAAAACCTCTATTGAAGAATTTTAACCTTTTGTGAAAATTAATGCAAGTGATAATAATCAATCTCATCATTTACAGGCAATAAATGGTAAAGATGTTTCCTCATCCAAGAGGAAATTTTGCACTCATTGTCACAAGAGTGGACATACAATTGAGAAATGTTGGAAACTTCAACCATCATACTATCCTAAACCTATTAAATTTTCCAACATATATTTAAATTATGAAAATAAGGACTTATTACAACAAGATTTTTGTCTAAATATCTATGTAGTTTTTTTGGATTAGATAATCATTATGTTGCCTTATGTTGGAAAATAAAACTAGATAGTAGGATATCTTTTTTCTTAAGGAGAAAAAAATGGGTAATAATTATTATACTTATTTTAATATAAGTGGTCATCAAAATTATAAATGTTGGGTATTGCATCCACAACTATGTCTTAAGTATTTAAGAAGACATTCATGAAGAATGATGCATCCATATGCAAATATGAAGTTGTGTTAAACACACCAGTTTTAGAAATAAAACCAGAGGAAGACCACTTCTCTATTGATTATCCACAAGTGACTCCATTCATTTTTGATTTGGATGGTAATGATCATTTCTTCTCTAGTGGTAAATTTGCATAGTTATGGTATTAATTAGCATGCATATGGTCAAAGCACTTTTGGTATTCCAAGGAATATATTTTGACTTTGAACAATTTTGGAGCTATGAGCTGTGAGGAAATCCAATTGATAGGTTTATCATACTTGGATTATTTTCTCATATTTATGGTTTTACTAAGCTTTATATTTTTATCCTAAATAATTTTTTGAGTTATTGATGCATTGGTAAAAGGAATTAACTCATGTTTAAACTTGGAGATATTCTCAAATGATTTTAAGATTTGAATTTGGTTTATTGGAGTAACCTGTAGAGAAAATCCAAAGGACCAGTTTATCATACATGGGTTATTTTCTCACATTTGGGATTTTGGAAAAACTTCATTTTTAAACCTTGACAATAGTATATGTAGATTATATGGGGCATGATCAGTATGTCTATTTTGGGAAAATTTGCATTTTGGTATATATGTTATCATTTACATTGTGCAAATAGAGTCCTATAACACCCTTTTTGGGCACCATTTATAATTATAATAACTATACAAACTTTTTATATCCATGCATGATATTTGAACATTTTATAAGTCCCTTACTCATTTTGGGAATTTTATTTGTAACTATCAAATGTGGTTGTAATTAGCATGTATATTTATTACACTAATAAAATGGTTTATAGTTACACTTGGTGATCATTTTGCAGTGATTGGCACATTCACTATTTTGGGAGATGTGACATTTGTAAAGGTAGTTTGCTTATATCTATAAGTTGGTATTGGATATATATTTCTTTCACTAGAATTTTAGGAATTTAATTTGTTTTTGAATCGTTACCATGACATTTTGTAGTGATGTTTTGCAAAGTAACTATTTGTAGATTCAGAGAGTGACTTGACCTTTTGGGGACCAAAAGGGTCTTATTAGGGATGTTTGATCTAAAATATTTTCACTCATTAGATGGTTCAAACTAAAAAATGTGGAAAAGACAAGTGTCACAATGGGAAATTTGACCCATGGAAAAAATATAAAGAGTTTATACAATTAATTTTTATATTGTAATTATTTTATTGTTAATGGGTATTGTGTTGTAGATGTGGGACCAAACTGACCTTTACCCACATTACCCTATTATCATCTTTGCCCTATAATTATGATAATGCAACCAAGATATTTCTTTCCACATATTCATATCTACTCCATTGGGATAATCTATTATCCTTAATATCCTATTCATTATTTTGTTTATTCTATTGGATATTGTTAATCTTTCATCCCAAATTAATATTCTATTTTGAATGGTTTCAATAACCATTAGATATTGTTTTAACATTACTTAATATTCCATTTATTCATGGTTTTTAAATAACAATGGGATATATTTTTAAGCCAAGCCAAATAAACTTTATTCCCCACCTTGACCTTCCCCCCCACATGGAGATTTACATGGGATATTGTTTTTATTATAATAATAATAATAATAATAATAATAATAATAATAATAATAATAATAATAATAATAATAATAATAATACCATATTATTCCATGCTCACCTTTTTCCCACATGGATACCCAATTTAGTGTGGTTGGTGGTTGGTGGGAAGTGATGTTCTTTGGGAGTTATGAATTTTAAACTAAATTCCATACTTAACTTTATCCTCTTACTTTGGTGTTAAACTCCTTAAAAATACACGCTTTGTCCACTTGCTTTTGCATGGTCTACGTGGATCATCCACTCAAAAGTGGTTGACATTTTGGTGTGGTTGACCACGTTATTATTGTATAAGGCTTCACTGGTGTTGAACTACCCATTTTTAGTGGGATTTTATTCCATTTAAAAATCATGTAATATTTTAAAAAAGTATAAGCTTATTTGGATGTCGAGTAAAGGAATAATTTTATTAGCCAACATTGGCTATATAAAATTTTATTTCATTTTATATTGGGGTTATTAAT
>JARHVA010006232.1:830000-945000 GCA_037957365.1 Torreya grandis | reverse complement strand
CATGAAGAAAATATGATCATCTATGAACAATCATGCATAAAACTAAATCACAAAGAAATACAAGCAACATTCACACATAAACAATAAATGTAATAGTTGAATAATTGTAATGTAGAATATACATGTGATAAGAGATGTGCAAAATACTAGAAGACTATGTAGCAATATAATAAAATGATAAATGATAAGTCAAGATATATGTCACTATGTAATAATCTAATGAAATGAAATTTCTCCTAATCTAGGACATGTTACCTATGAAATTAGACCCTCAAAGATGTGGGTGAATATTGTGAAATATATTTTCATGCAACCAATGAATCTACATAATAGCCACACAAGAAAAAATTGTGAAAATATAATGTGTAAACCATGGAAAATCAAAACACTAGAATAGGTAAGCATGTAACATTCTTAAATAAATTATTTTGAATTTTTTGAAAATTTCAAATGTTTTTTGGAAAAAATGCCAATATTGATCTATTTTGGTCCATGAATCAACAAAATATGAGATACGTATGTGTCCAACATGATACATGTAGTTTTTTAAAGTGTGTGAATATTATACTATGTATCATGATGCATGTAATAGTGAAATCTAAATATGTAATTTAGGTCACAAATTGTATTATAAAATCAAAATGTCTTGGATTATGATACATTTAACTACATATAACTCCCAAATAGAAACTAAATTTTAATTTAAGGATATTACTGTACATGGGGAAGACATCTTGTCCCCCAATGTGGAATTGCTCAAATAAAACCAAATATATCAATAATAAAAATCATGTATCAATATAGAATTTAAATCTAAGGATATGTAATGCCAATGTATTTAGGGATCATAAATAGGTACAGTGCCCCCATAGACAAATATGTGTTATGCACACCAAATTGGAAGATATAGTCAAGTGAATAATTGTTATGATAATCAAGCAATGCCAATATGTAAATGGTGTGAAGGATGTGAATCCAAATTAATTTAATAAATAAAGGTATGAAAATAATATAGAATGTTATTAAAGTGTTATATGTTAATCAATACAATATGTTGAAATAACTATGAGTGTCACACCCCTATAGGAAGATTATGTTAAATTCATGCTTAAAGGAAACTCATAATATGTCAAAGATAAACATGGGTGGATATGATTTGATAAAATGAAAAATTATGGACATATATCTAAGACATAAATACCATGCTTGGGTTTTATTCCCCCATAGGAAAATCATGTTTTTTTAAGCTCTATATGTATAATAAAACAAAACTAGCATATGAAAATAAGGGGTTGCATAAGAAATGAAATGAAAAAATATTGAAAATAGAATAAGTGAGATGATGTGGACTCAAAGAACATATGTCCTCCCTTAGACATCAATGTATGCTATGAAAAAAAGACCCTATAAGTATTCTTTCATCTTGACAGAAAGGTTTTCATATGATTTAGTCATGACAAAGTCTTGTGACTTCATGAGAATTAATTCATGGACAACTAGTTGGTGCACATGTTCATGTGATATGTTATGAAAGGATTAATTGTTCACTACTTCTAATTTTGTCCCTTATATCATGGAAATTTGACAAGGATTCATTAACTATTTTCTTTTGATGTATTATGATGTGATGCATTAAGATGTAACATGTTGGTGCCTTAGAATTGTGAGAGATGTTTAATATTTATGGCACACTAAGGTGTGTTAAATTTTGTTAGTGTTTGTAACATGATTAATGTAATTATGTGGGTATTAAATTTATATAATATTCATGTACACTTTTACAAGGAGATTAAGGACATAGTATTGGAGGTGAAGAATAATTATGTGTCATTGTTTTGAGAGTTAAGTTGTAAATATTATGAAACTGAAAACATAGATCTATGTATCTAGTGTTGTAACTCACTCATTATGAGGTTTCATTTTTATTGTTGGTATTTTACAAATTTTATTTATTTCTATTGAAATCTAATAAGTATTTCAATTGTGTTTCATGAATTTTATTGCATATCTGGTTGTGTATTTGAGGGCTATGTAGTTTAAAGAATTTATTAATTGAGATGCCTAACTATAGATGCATAATTTATTATCTAAACTTGAAGGTCTACACTCCGCCATACTTATTATATTGTATATCTTAATAAATTTTATTTTGATTCCAATGAGATTGTTCTTATAAATATTTTGAGGGTTACTCCATGAACCTACTACCTGAATGTATCCCATGAAATCATAGCTTGACTAAATATATTTGTAATCCTATTATGTATTACCCCTCATAGAATGTGTTTATACAATGTCTTATCCCTCCTATGTGTACATTATTTCTTGAAATTTCCTACTACGTTCTTATATTGTGTAAAAGCATTGTGCATGTTGTACTCCTCAATAAGTGCTTCTTCATAAAAAATGAAAATATATCTTCCAACTCTAAGTGCTTCTTAATCACTATAAAATTAAAGGAATTTAACTCATACATTTTATTAAATTATGTCCAATCCTTGAAAAATGTCTATTATAAACAAATATTTGATTAATAACTAATTATATTACTAATTTATGTAAAATAGACCTATATAATTTGATGTGTTTATTTACTTAGACTGATGTATTTTATACTTTGCATCTCTAATTTCAATGCATCTATTTACCATAAAATTTATGATGGTAGTCTAATTTTTACATCTTGGTACGAAATAATATAATGGTATTTATATACATAATTTATTGGTAATAGTCTTTTAGTTATATTAATATAAATGGACTAGCTACATTCTATTATTTAAACTGGATGTAGGACATATTTCACCCTTGTTTAGTAGTACAGAGGAAGAACATCAAATGGGAAATGATGATAAGTTGTGATTGTTAGGAGTGCATCATAAAATGGCAGGAATCAAGACACATGCATACAATTGATTTCATTTATTTGATTTATGATATTAAATTCACTTATTTTTGGTGTCATATATACTTGCATTTATCATATGTGATTTTATCTCATCGTATGGATATCTAATTTTAGTACATGTTTGATTATATTGACTTTATGATCACTATTTTTGTGTAGTTTATATTCATATCCTAATAACTTGTTGATGTTTTCTACTTATCATTCATTTATTCAACTAAACATTTTGGTATTATTTCTTTTTTAAATTTTAATGCTTGCATATGAAGTTACTTAAAATGGTTGGAACAAGTAGCATAACTTTGTTTTATCAATTACACCATCTTGTTATGAAACCCCAATCACATAGCTTGTATTAATATCTTACAAGGTTTTAAATCATATAAGGACCTATTATGTGGTAAATAGTTACAAACTTGGTTGGTGGATTATTCGAATAGTAAATTTTATTGAGATTTATTATTATTAAAGCCAGTTTTTTTGTGACATACATGAGTTAAATCAATTACATTGGGTAATGAGGCATGTTAAGAAGTCTAAGTTTTAAAAATGGGTAAAAATATGATTGGGTTTTATTTTGGATATCATGCAAGTCAATGATGCTATAGAAGTGAATTTATATGGTGAAATATTGGTGAATTGCATACTCAATCCACCTATTTGTCATTCAATTACTATCCAATCATGTTTTGGAGGAATTATGGAGTTTGGCATGAAGGGGAAAATATCAAAAATTGTGGAATGAAATGAGGAGTTAGATGTAGGACTTTTCCAATGTAAAAATAAAGTAAAATGGAGGAAGGGTGACATATATAAACATTAATTAAGGGAAGAGAAAAGGAAGTGTGAAAAGAAGATCTAGTGGCACAATTTTTTAGTAATAAATACATTTGTGATCTTGTTATTAAGTACCCTCTATAAAAATTATAAATATGGCATAACTAAATTAGGGACAACATTTTTGTTTTGGTTGATTAATATTTAATTTTTTTAAATTGGGTTAAAACTTTATACTTCTTGTTTAATTACATATATTGGATTTGTTACAAGATGTTTTCTATTTACAGATATCTGAATTTGTAATGTTATTGATATGATAACTAGTTTTTAGGATTCAAAATTTGTAGGTTATCTTACTCTTGAATTCTTGTAGTGATTATTTATTATGACCAATATTGTATGATTTAGTTTACAATGAAGCCCTAATGACCTTAACAATTCTTTGACAATGTAAATGATTTATATTATATACCTGCAACATAGGGTTTTTAGGCTATTTCCAATTTTTTTGGTAGGAGGTTAATAAGGGTGTTTTATTTTTAAATATTTACTATGATCTATTTTAATTAAAGTGTTTTTTTTGTATATTAAAATATCTATAATATAGTTGGTATAATTGGTAGTGATTTGGTACCTCAGATTGACAAAATATTAACCAATTGTTTGTAACTATTATAACATGCACATGTTTATATAAATACAATCAAGAATTATAGTTATTATTTAAAGACATAGATAACTTCCTTTGATAATTATGGGTGGATTAAATGAGTTATGTCTATATATATAGAGTAAAAATCATAGATTCTTGGTTGTACCATACCTTTTCACATTGATGTCTATTTTAGGTTATACCTAGAAATAACATAATTTTAATAAGGTTGTGAGACTCACTATTATATTATTTTATGAGGTAATATAATTATGTTTATACATTTATATTAGTATGACTCCAACATTTATAATTTTGAAATTATCAATACATTTATTAGTGCTTGTATCTATTCAATTTTAGATAGTCAAATATGGTTTTATGTGGTTAAATATTATCTATTTATTGGTTTTTTTTATCAATTAGATACGTGCTTTTAGTTTATTGTAAAAATAATATAGTTGAACCAAGTTGTATACAGTTGTAGCATATGTGTTCATAGTTATAGTTTTAGTTTATATTGACTATGAAAACATTAAGGATTATTATATATACATAATTGAAATTATTGAGATTGTGTGATATGAATGTCATAAAATAGGACACTAATCTTTAGATTTGTGTATATAGTGTAAAATTTGATTGCATCATAATTTGGACTATTACAAAACAATTTTTCTTCATGTTAAGTTATTGGATACATATACAACTTGACCACCTTGTTAAGGATTGATGGATGATGGTTAGGAAGACCATTTATAGTCACCTATCATTAGTTAACCAGGTGAATAATACATGAAAATGTTTTATATTAGATAGTATGGATAATGTGGATTATGACCCATAATTTAAAAATATAAAAATACTATAAAAAAATCTTTAACCAAAGTAATGGTATATATGTATACATTTTTAGTCCACAGTACCTTATATTTTATGTGTTTTATTGAGGTCATAATATGTAAAGGTGCACCTAAGGTTTTTTAGACTAGATACATATTATAGTAAACATAATTTCACATGTGATTTTTGAATGTTTATGATTACTTGCATCATCATTATTTGTACCTTCATGAAATTAAGGGCCACTCCTAGTTGAAAGGTGTATGGGATAACATTTGTTTGTGGTTGGAAGTAAAGTGACTAGACAATGATCTCCTTCTCTATAGCTTATTCTCAAAAAATTATGATACATAATCATGGTTACTATATAAATTGAATGATATTTTTATTTGAAAATATCTATTGTATTGTTTCACTTTTCTATTATTGTATTTATTTGGCTTAACTAATTATATATGTTGGAAACCTTGTATATTCATTATTTTAAAAAAATGAACTATAGTAGTGGTTTCATATTTTGTATATAAATGTTTTGTGGGACTCAAAATTTTATTTATATATAAATAGTACCTTAATTTTTGTATGGTGAATTTCTTCATACATTTAGAGTTTCTGCACCATTGAAATCCTATCTAGGAATTAACATTATAATTGATTATATGTTTAAATTAGTGGATTTATTTGGTACATGTACCTATTGTTTTTATTTGGATTTAATATTAATAATATAATATTAAAATGGTGTGTAAATTTCAATAATATGCTAGTAGTTCACTTAGAAGATAACTAGTCCTAATTACTTGTAAAAAAATTGATCACTTTTCATTATTAAAACTAGTGAAGTTTTAACATATGGTATCAAAATGTAGGTTTAAAAACTTAGATATTATGATCCCACTAGTTCATAACTATCTCTCCTTATTAATCAATAGGATAAAATGGAGCATCCAAGAGCTAATGTTTTAGGAATACCAATAAGGATGAATAACCTAGTATCAACCTATTAGTAGTAGAGCAAGATACTAAGCTTAATCAAATATTTCCACTTGAATGACACACAAGACAATGTAGTTTCCATATAATATAAGTTATATATACATGATAAGGAATAAAATCAATAATAAAAATAAGTGGAGCAATAAGAGAATCTAGAGAAAGAATAGGCTAAAGAGTATCAGGGTACAAGAGAGCAAGTGGTTGTAAAAGTTGCACGTGACATGAAATAGGTGAAAACATATAAATTTTATCAACCATTGTAGCAAGATGGAGATTAAGGTTAGGTCAATAAAATGGAAAAAAATTATAAATTATAAATTACTCACAGGTGATCAAAGTGGTATGGGGAACATAACAACTAGATGGTGAAGCCACAACTTCAAGGGTCAACAAGAAGATGGAAATGATTCTAAAATTTTTACCACCACATAGGATTATTTTATTATGATATTTAAGGAAAGGTGATTACCAAAACTTAATTTTTATTATAACCTAACAAATTTCAAAAACTTGAATGAAGTAGAATTGTCATTAGCAAAATATTGGGATCAATTTACAAAACATCTCAAATATGTGCCCCAATATTAGAAATATGAAAATTTCAAGATTATAAAGTTCATCATGGGTTTAATACCCTAAAGTAGATACAAGTTAGATGCATATGGACCTATTTAAATGGATTAGGGTTTTCAAAAAATTATTAAGCAAGATCAAAACCTTAAATACTTACTAAAGTCAAAGAAAAGTAATATAAACACTTTAGAGGACCAAAAATTATTTTCAAAAAGAAGAATTGGAAGCACAATGGGAACTTCAAAAATAGACTCAACAATAAGAATCCTATATTTAATAAATATTCAAATGTAAATAGATTAGGTAATGAATTCAAGGAAATGAATATATGAGCTACCCATATGAGAGAAAAGGACCATTAGGTAGATGTTTAACTTGTGGGGGGCTATAATTATGCAAAATATTGGTCTTAGTGGAATACATGGAGTAAATTAAAAAATCCTTCATCATCATCCACTAAATAAGGAACTTTTTAGTAGTAGATCTATGCAACAACTAAAAATCATCAAGATGTGTTTCAAATCTCTCCAACAGAAGTATCAAATACTTTATTTGGGTATTTTAATTCTATTTTGATATATATTTGAGCTACTGAGTGTTTCATTTATCATGGTTTTATTAATATACTACCTATAAAATTTGCGAATATGGTAAATCCATCGATTATGAAGTATGGAAATTAGTCTAGAGTCAATGTAGATAAATACCTAGTTTAAGAAGAGGTGGAAATCCCTAATTTCACCAACATATTATATTTGTTTGTAACTTCACTATGATCATATGATGTGACTTTAAGGGTGAATTGTATTTGGAAGCCCAAGAAAAGGGTTTATTAATATTCAAATAAGGTATAAGGTCTAGATAATTTTAGAAATAATACTCAAATATAATGAGAGAAGGATCTAAAGCTAAGGTAGATCTCAACCATTGAGTTATAGAAGGTTAAAATTAAAGAGTGCCAAGTGTTCATCATTAAGATAGAAAATGTCAGAGAAACTAAGGAGCCTACCATTGAAAATTATACCTTTTATAGGATTTTTTAAATGTATTTCAATAATATGTACTTGGATTACCTCTAAAATAAGAATTTAAATTCACAATTGATGTCATCATAGGATTTGAACCTTAATCCAAGGGACCCTAAAAAATGACAATCATAGAGATAGTCAAATTATAATCCCAACTTCATGAGATGTTATCTACAGGTATAATATGACCTATTTTTTCACTATGGGGAGCACTAGTGGTGTATGTTAATAATAAAGATATGAATCTTCCTCTATGTATAGACTATAGGGTGTTGAACAAGGCCACCATCAAGAAAAAGTATCGTTTACCCTTTCTTGATGATATTTTTTTTATAAAATGTGAGGTGCAATGATATTTTCAAGAATTGAGAACAAGTTACCATTTGTTTAGGATTAAGGAAGAATATATTCCTAAAATTTCATTTAGGATGAGGTATGGGCACTATGAATTCATAGTTAATCCCTTTGAGCTAAGAAATGCACCTTAAACATTTATAAATCTTATGAATAATGTGTTCAAAGATTATTTAGATAAGTTCATGCTCATGTTATTAGATGATATTTTTATTTACTAAAATAATGAAAAAGAGAATTTTGAGCACTTGTGTTTGGTTTTGAAATGCATTAAAAAATATCTATGGAAAGTTATCCAAATGTGATTTATTTCAGTATAAGGTGCAATGCTTTGGGCATATCATTTCAGCTAATAGAATATATGTTGATCCATCAAAGATAAAATCCATCTTAAAATGGCCAACACCCAAAAACATTCATGAGGTGCATATTTTTATGGGTTTAGAAAGGTATTACTTGAAATTTGTACCTAATTTTTCCAAGATAGATTACCCCATCACCTCATTTCACTAGAAAGAGTATTTTTTGATGATATTTTTATTTACTAAAATAATGAAAAAGAGAATTTTGAGCACTTGTGTTTGGTTTTTAAATGCATTAAAAATATATCTATGGAAATTTGTCCAAATGTGATTTATTTCAGTATAAGGTGCAATACTTTGGGCATATCATATCAGCCAATAGAATATATATTGATCCATCAAAGATAAAAGCCATCTTAGAATGGCCAACACCCAAAAACATTCATGAGGTGCATATTTATATGGGTTTATAAAGGTATTACTTGTAATTTGTACCTAATTTTTCCAAGATAGATAACCCCATCACCTCATTTCACTAAAAAGAGTATTGTTTTGTGTAGAGTGGTAAGTGTGAATAATTCATTTAGATCCTAAAGGAGAGACTTAAATTTACACAAATGTTTCATTTTGTAGATCCCAATGGTCATTTTTTATATTAATATATGTGTCTTGGAATGGTCTAGGTGGAGTATTTCTACAATAAAGCTCAAGAATAGCATATGAATCTAGAACACTAAATCCTTATAAAGACAAGTATGCTCTACATGATTTGGAATTATCCACAATAGTACATGATTTATAGGTTTTGAGTTATTACCTATTGGAAAATCCTTTTGATCTCAATCCTAATAATTTAGGACTCGTGTATATTTTCATGTGACTGAATTTAAATACTTGTCAATGATAGTTTCTTAAGTTTTAGTTAAACTATGATTTTAATATTAGTTATATAAAAGGAAAAGATAATAGAGTTGTAAATGATCTTGGACATAAAATTTACATATCAATAATTTATAACTTATTATAACTTATTTTAGATATAAGGTTTTGAAAACCCTAGCATGAGATCTATTATATGAGTAGGTCAAGAAAGTTATAGCACAAAACCCTTAATGTCATAGACATGAAGGTTTTTATATTGATAAATATGGAATCTTGAGGTTTAATGGTAGAATGTACATGCCATTCAGATAAAGTTTAAGAGTTACAATGAGTAAGGAGTTACATAATGCTCCTTATTTTGGTCATCCTAGAGTGACTAAGCTAATAGTAGAAGTGAAACCACTACATTTCTAGAAGCTAATGAAGAGAGATACAATTGATTTTATATCTAGATGTTTATAATGTCAACAGGGGAAAGAAAAGTGTGTTATCCTACTAGGTTTTTGTACCTACATGAAATTATAAAATGGAAGTAAATAATAATTAGCATGGACTTTGTCCAAGGACTACCCATGTCAATAAATAAGCATGATATGATATTGTGCTAGGTAATTGAAATATAAATTAAAGTGGAATACTTTATATTAAGAAAATTAATAGATGATGAACCAATTTTGGTAAAAAGGTTTGTGCAATAAATATATAAGTTACAAGATTTTCTACAGAAAAAAATATATGATAAAGATTTGCACATGACTTATAGGTTTTGGTAAATCCTTAATGTATCTTTGGGTACTCAATTAAATTTAATCAAAACCTATCATCCTAAAAACAATGGGAAAACTAAAAGGTGAATCAAGTTTTAGAGTAAATTTTGAGGATGTATTGCATAGACCAATAATACAAGTTTGAATAATATCTTCCACTAGTTGAATTTGTTTATAACTACTCAATCATGGATTCAAATTTAAATATGGAATAATTTGAGGCTTTGTATGTAAGAAATTGTATAACACCCATAAATTGGGATAAATTAGAAGATACATTGGTTTTAGATTCAAAATGTTTGTTGAAATGGGAGATCAGGTTAAATTGATTATAAAACAGTTGGTAGAGGCCAATGATATATATAAAAGCTATATTGATTTGAAAACAACAAGGTCATTTTTAGATGGAAATAAAATAGTTCTTCATGTTAAAACACAAAAGAGATCAATCAAATTATGAAAATAGACCAAATTAACACCTTGATATATAGGATCTATTGAAGTAATAGAAGTGATTAAACTAATTGCTTGTAGATTTGATTTACCACTTATACTAGCTTATATTTTCTTTTTTTTGTCATGACATCATATTTTATGCATTGTTTTCTCATTTGAGACATTATTTTGATGTTTATTTGGACATTGTTTAGCATTCTAGTTGATTGCAACAAATGTTAATTTGATTCAGTAGATTATGTTAGTTTTATCATTAGCCTCTTGATGTGACTTATCATTAAGATTATATGATTTTAACATGATGGTATCTTGGATGTTTTATATAGACATAATTGATTTTTAATTATATTCATAATTTACTTTATCATAATGTATATTTTTATCTCATTTGGATACTATTGATTTCCTATTTTGGTGATTGTAAGAATAGGTTAATGAGTTAAGTAGGCTGTGGATTTGAACAATAATGACTGTGAGGGCAATTAAGAATTTAAAGAGAACTGACCATTAATCTAAGCCATGATTTAATATGAGCATTTGTTTTCACCATTTTTTAAATCTAATTGGATCTTTTATTATTCTCATTCTTGTTTTTTTTTTATCTTGTGTAGCTTGGTTTAGTCTCTATAACATAGCTAAGTCTTATCTTTATGATCGAATTAAATTATTAGATAAGTTTTCCTTTTTTATTCATGATTGAATTTTGTCTTGGGTAAGGTCTTTGACTACATTATTTGAATTTTTATTGGTAGAGTTGTATTTTATCATCAATCCCCTCATTAGCACTCTTTTTGTTCTTCACATTAATGTTATTATTCTTATGAGTTGGTTACTTATTAAAATTTTAAAGGAAAGCCTCAGGTATGCATTTTTTCATGGTGGTCATATTTTTCATGTCTACTAATATTGACCTCTTAAAAATGGGGGTCATTACTATAATGGTTTGATCATTAGTTTTTTTATTGAGTAAGGGGAGTTGAATTAAATGTAAAATTAGGTCATGATGGATCAATATTAAAAGTCGTTAGCCATGTTGGGTGAATATTTTGTCATCAACTAACTAAAGGCAAAATGGGTATATCAACCATAGCGTAATGAGATAAATCTCTCCTCTTAGCAAGGGGAGGTTCCCTATAAAGTATTTTAAACTAATCTAAATTTAAAATAAACTCAGGGGTGAGATCATACCATCCATTTCTCTTTTCTTAGAAATGATGTTCACAAAGTAAAGGAAAACTCCTATGTAATAACTGAATCCATTTCTTTTTTTCTAGAAATGATGTTCGTAACACAATAGGAAAAATTCCTAGGTAATAACTAAATCCACAAGAAACCCATGAAAGCACAAAGTCTTTAATTGCTTCTCTTACTGATTTATAACTAATATCATAGTATAATGAAGTGCAACCCAAAGTCTCCACCAAAAAATACAACAAAGCATATGATCACAAAGGATAAAAGTAGTTCAAAGCCTTTCCAATATCCTTTGTAACAAAACACAAAACACACACAAACTAAAGACAATTATGGTAGCACAATGTCTCCATAATCAACTTCAGGACATCTTCCAAGTTATTTTCACTTGCTCTACTTATTTTTTCAAATGGATAAGATTATATTTAGGAAAAGGAGATAAGAGAAATTTCCTACATAACACAAGTTATTTCAACACAAATTTTGAAAGGTCACTTTCTTTCTCATTCACCTGATAAAATTTGATTAACAATCTGAGCTCAAAGTCTCAAAAATGTCTTTCAATTAGGTAGAGTTTTGCTTCCAATCACTAAGAGATCTCCTTTTACAAAAATGAGATATTACAATATATAGCATCCAAAGAAAGAATTTGGTGCTTCTTTTCACAAAATGGCCCATGCTGCATTGAATGCATTGGAAAGAGGAAGTTCTATGAAGGGGCCATGCTGGAGTAGGTTATCAGCCTTGACCTTGGTATTTAAATAATATCAAATGTCTCCTCTAAAGCATGGATTGACTAATCTTTTGAAAGGTGAGGCCACACCTCTTTATGATACTTACATGACTGTCCACTCATCTTTACTCAAATGAATAAAAATAGGCCATGCCATTGAATGCTTATGATTTTTTACAACCACTTGGTGGACTGTTCCACCCATTAGAATAACTCTTTTTCATACGCTTCTAGATTCTCTATTTTGTTCCCTCTTTACATGCTATATTTTGTCTCTTCCTAGTGATTCAAGCTCTCGAGGCTATCTTTTTGCCTTCTACTAATTTCTCCAGCTCCTTTCTTAGTAGGTCATTGAGTTTTTCATTGGGTCTGCATCATTTGAAAACTAACAATTATTCCATTATCATGAATTTAACATCCACGAGGATGTCACTGACTGCTTGAACCATTTTGAACCTTGTTCCATCTTTTTAGAGTTCACCAATTCAACAGTTTAATGGTTCAATGGTTTAACAGTTTGGTGGCTCAATATTTTTTGCAAAGAGTCACATGTACTTAGTATTCTTATGATTTCAATGTATCATTGAACCAACTATTTGAACCTTTTTTTGAAACTTTATTCTTGAACCTTTTAAACCTTGAAGTTTTTTGTAGCAGAGTTCAACAGTTTAATGTTTCAATGGTTCAATGATTTAGTGGTTCATTTCATATCATTGAACCCTACCATTGAACCATATATCATTGAACCTCAATGTCGAACCATCCTTATCAATTTTTTAGGAAATGCCTTCAAGTGTTTTGAAGTTTTTTCTTTGTGAAAACCCACCTGTTGAACCTTGTTCATTTTCCTGACTGTAAGCCCTTTGAAAATGAGCCATTTCCTTTACCGAAAAGGATTTTGAAATTGAATAACTTGACTATTCAAAACATTTTTGAGAAAGAAAGAGACCATTTTTGGCCTGCAGGACCAAAATGGTCAACAAGTTGTCCACAAAAATGAGTGATGAGTTTTGGGAACAATAGCTAGCTCTAGTTGGGGAACTTTCATCAATTGTATTTTGAATTGATCAAAGGGAGTAGAATACAGACTCTAAGTGCCTTCATCCATGCCATTGGGCCATGGATTCAAGCCACTCAAAAAGAGAAAGATGCCAAAAACTAAACGAGCAACACAAAACAAACAAAGACTATACAAATGTACAAATGAACTTATCTGATACTTCAAGGATTGAAGTGCTTCAGATGCTACCCACTGTGAGGTAATGAGAATATCATTCTATCTTAATATTTTAGCAAGAAACTATTTTCACCACTAAATTGATAAATGGAAAATGGACCTCTCCACAAGGAATCAAATTTTCTAGGCATCCCTTTTGATTCTCTCCTCTTTTCCCACAATAAGACTTGATCTCTAATCTAAAAATCATGAATCCTTGCTTTCTTGTCGAAGAGTTTCTTTACCTAATTTTGGTGTACAGCAATACAATCCACTATCATAGTTCATTGTTCTTCTAGTTCAGTTAAGCACATGATCCTCTTGTCAATAGAATTTTTAAAAGTTTGATCTTTGACTACCTTTGCCAACTTCAGTGCTAGTAGTTCTAGGGTGATTGGTATCTCTGCATTCAAACCATACAGAAGCTGAAATAGTGACATACCTATTGACCTCTTGGGTGTAATCATGTCTGCCTATAAAGCATCAAACTCCTGTTGAGTTAAACTGGACTTTACTATTATATCAGGCACCAAAGCAATAGTATGTGAATTTAGGATATAGAATCAAAAATGTTTTACTGCCTTAACCATGACATAAGCATTCTTCTCCATGTTTGAGTATTTCAATTCATGAGCTTTGAGAGGACACATCATAAATGATATGGGAGATTTCACACCTTCTTTGTTCTACTGAACCAAAATAGCTAAAAGTGTATGTTCAAAAGCATAGCTATATACTACGAAGCCTTTGGTATAATATGGACAAACTAGGATTGAGGCATGGGTGATAGATTTTTTGATATCTTCAAATATTGACTTGCCTTCTTCAGTCTAACAAAAAGTAGCTTTACCCTTCATCATGTCAACAATGTGGCGAGTCTTCTTTGTGAATTTAGGAATGAACCTTTGTAGAAAATTCACCTTTCCAAAGAAAGAATAAACTACAGTCTTACTAGCAGGAAGAGTAAAATTTTGGATAGATTTGACTCTTTATAAGTTAATTTTTATGCCTTTTTAGGATACAGTGTGACCAAGAAGTTTACCTTTTGTAATCCCAAAAATTAACTTCTTAGGATTAAGAGAAATACTATTTTGTCGATAGTGTTATAGCACTTGTAAATGATGCACATGATCAAGATGATGTTTGGAAAAAATGGTCAAGTCATCAAGATGTACCACAATAAACTTCCCTATTTCATCTTTGAAGGCAAGATACATAGCTCTCTAGAAGCTGGTGCCAGCATTGATCAGACCAAAACGCATTCTGTGATATGCAAATGTGCCCCAAGGTGTAGTTAAAGTAGTTTTATATTGATCTTCTTCATTAAATTCCACTTGATTATACCTAGAAAAACCATCTGACATTGATAACATTTTTGAGCTAGTCACTGTTTGCAAAACTTAATCCATGATGGGTAGGGGGTAGTTAGCCTTGAGAGAAGATTGATTTAGGATTTTGAAATCAACATAGATACAAATTTCTCCATTCTTTTTCCTCATAGAAACTATCTTTGTAATCCAAGTGAAATGATGGATTGGAAAAATTATTCTTGCATTTAACATCTTCTAGGTCTTAGAAAGAATAATACTTGATATTTTGTGATTGTATTGCCTTTGTTTTTGCTTATGAGGCAATGGCCCAACTTTAAGAAGAATTTCATGCCAAATTTAAGATATTTTAGATCATCATAAGAATACACCAAAACATCAATGTAATGGTGAAGAAGAGTAATGAATTTGAGATTTTCATCAGAAGTGAAGCAATTTCCAATGTTGACCATTTTGGGATTTTCTCTCATACTCAAATTTATTTGATCAAACTCCTTAGAGGAACTTGAATCCATTTATCACTGTTGGATAAACTTATCATGCTTATCAAATAACTTCTCAAGAGAAACCAAACCTTTTGGAATTTTATTCCCTTTGAGTTGAAGGGACTCTTCACCAATTTTTAAATTTATTTCAAGAGTTGATTCTTATGGTGGAGATTCACTACCTTCAAAATAGAGCTCCTCAAAGTTATCCATCTATTTTAGAAAAGTAATGATTTGATTGTCCCCATTAAACACTTACTAATGGTTGGAATTATTAGGTACACTTGGTTGAAAGACTAGCTCAATATTATACTTTTTCCCTTTGAAATTTTTATGGGAAACCATGAGGGTTGCAGAGACAGCCAATGAATCTATATGATTATTAAGCTCTCTTGGCATCATAGAATATTGAAAGTATCAAAACTTTCAATGTAATCCCATACAAGATTGTGATAATGTCACAATCTTTCATTTTTGGTTTGATATAGATTCCTTACCTAACAAACCACCAATTTAACATCTCCTCAGACGTGAAGAAGCTTAACACCTCTAGCATGAGCAACTTTCAATCTGAGTAATAAAGATTCATACTCAGTAGTGTTGTTGGTATTGTTGAATTACAACTTATATAAATAGGGGAGAATATCTCTTTGAGGGGATATCAAAACAATTCTGGCTCTAGAACCTATAGAAGAGTAGCTATCATCAAATTCTAGAATCCAAACATCATTAGAATCTATTCTTCTTAGATATTTCTCTTTGTTAGGGAGGGAAGATTCTCTTTCCCATGAACTTTTCTCTACCAATTCTTTTGATTTTTTATCTAAATTTTTTAAATTGTCACCTAATTAAATTTCATCTGATGAAATAGAAACATCTTCAGTAGATAGAAAGTAATTACCCATTCCTGAGGATTTAAAAAAAAATTGAGCTTCAGGGTCTGATGTTTGAGTAACAATATATTTTGACTCCTTAGGAAGCAAATTTTGCATGATGCCCTTAACAAGTATCTTGACTTCAGATAGATCCATGTTAAACTCTCTACCTACATCTTTGCAAAAATTACATCCAAGTAGAATGCCATAGGAAGCTACAACATTGGCCACTAAGACTATCATTTTAATCATCTTATCTAAAAAAGCTACAAATGTGAATTAGACATCTTTGATTTGACCCAAAATGGCACTTTCTTGATTTCCATGGAGAAACATCTCTCAAAAATTTTAGTTAAGGTAAGACCGAGGGAATCAGCTACCTTGGCAGGCATAACATTATCAGAGGCTCCATAGTCTATTATACAATTGCTCAATTTATGACCATTTATCAAAAGGTAAACATAGAAAGGTTTTATTTTCCCAAGGGAAACAAGAGGAGCAATGATAAGATTATTTCAAGTGGATTTGTTATTTGGGGGATCCTGAGTCACTTTTGAAAAATCCTGTCCTGTAGGGATGGTTTTGTTTTTGATACATTCAGTCAACCTATCCAACTACTTAGGTTTGGCTTGTAAGTACTCAAACTCAAACATTTAGATCTTGGTCTTCCTAGCATGATCAATTATGTCAAATATTTGAAATTAACTAGAAATAGAGGAAGGAAGTCCATCATTTTGGTTTTTATTTGGTGTGGTATTGGTCTGAGAAATTGAAGCAGAAGGCACGAGATTATTTGAGGTACTTACTTTTTTATTGATCACTGGGTCCTTTGATTGGAAAGGCAGTGAAGTCCCCCATTTAGCAATTGAGATTACTAGTTGAGGTTCTTCTACTACTTTTCCCTTATCATCTTGTTGATTTGACTAGTTTTGGGACCTAGTAAAAATAGTGTATGATCCATCAAACACTTATCCCTTTTTTCTAGCTTCATCTTGGTAATTCAAGAAACCAATGTTGGAGTCGCCAGCTAATTCTTCTTCTCCTTATGTGAAGATATTAGCATCATCTTCTTGATCCAACTCAGGTTGGAAAGAGAAATCATGTTCAAATTCATGATAACCAACTGCTGAGTTAATCGGTGTTGCTTTAATGGTAAGCTTCCCTTATGTGGGAGGAAGATGATTGGATTGCCCTTGATTTTTGGTAGCATTGCCTTGATATGAATGGTTAGGAAATGTATTTCTTGGTATATCCTGATAAGAAGGAGAATTAGACATACCTTGGGCCATTTGCCTTTTTAGAGCTAGCAATTCATTTGATAAATTTTGCGCCATAGGATTAGTGGTGCTTGTGGAAGAATTTTTAGCAAATGAAGAAAATTTATTTCTATTAAGATCTCTTCTTATCTTACCTGTAAGGATAATATCATCTTCAACCTTGGTAGCCAAAATATGAGCTATAGAAAGATATATATGGACATCATGCCTTAATAGAAAACTCACTTTGGGAAGTTGAGAATTGATGAAGAAGCACTTAATATTTTCTGGTGTTGGTTAAGCGATTATAGGAATCATGTTCCTCACTTTATTGAATTTAGCAATGAAGTCTCACATAGGCTCATGAGGCTCCTTTTTAATTTGCATGAGTTGAGCCAACAAGGCATGTGCATCTTCTATAAGTGTGAACCTATCCTCAAACTTATCCTTGAGAGTGTTCCAATCAGTTATAGTCTGAGCTTAAAGATGATAAAACCAATATGTGGTAGCGCCTTGTAATGTTTCTATAAATAGTCTCACCACTATATCTTCATATTCAACACCCATCACACCACATGCTATGCAGAAAGCTACAATATGCTCATCAAGATGAACTTTCCCATCACCATAGAACTTGGGAAAATTCTTTCTTGAACTACAGGGTAGTTCATATAAAGGTAGGCTTAGATTTAAGTGGCCAAAAGTGTTACCCCAAGGGCCTTGGGATGCCATGATATGACAATTGAAAGGAGGGATAACAAACCTTTGTGGAGTATGTATAGACAAAGATCTACTAGCAAAGGAAGGAGAAGCTTCACCTGGTATTGGAGACCTAACATTGGTAGGAGGAAAACTCCTAGTTCGCTGAAGGTGAGATCATGGAAGAGAAAGATCAAAATTATTTTTTGTACAAACTTGAATATAGGATCAACAATAACTTAAGCTCTCTAGCTTTTCGTATACCATGGATCTGTCAGAGTGTAGAACGAAAAATAACTAGAAATGCTTCAATTTGAAGCTTGAGGCTTAAAATTATGCATTATTTCCGAGTGGAGTTGAAAAAAACTATTAGGTGAATATCTTGTCATCAACTAACTGAAGGCAAAATGGGTATATCAACCATAGTGTAATGAGATAAATCTCTCTTCTCAGTAAGGGGAGGTTCCCTATAAAATATTATAAACTAATCTAAACTAAAAATAAACTTAGGGGTGAGATCATACCATCCATTTCTCTTTTTTTTTAAATGATGATCACAAAGTAAAGGAAAACTCGTGTAATAACTGAATCCATTTCTCTTTTTTCAAAAATGATGTTCATAATACAATAGGAAAACTTCCTGGGTAATAACTAAATCCATAAGAAACCCATGAAAGCACAAAGTCTTTCATTACTCCTCTTACTAATTTATAACTAATATCACAGTAGAATGAAGTGCAGTCTAAAGTCTTCACCAAAACTACAATAAAGTATATGATCACAAAGGATAAAAGTAGTTCAAAGCCTTTATAATACCCTTTGTTCTAAAACACAAAACACACAAAAACTAAAGACAATTATGGTAGCACAAAGTCTCCATAATCAACTTTAGGACATCTTCAAGATTATTTTCATTTGCACTACCTATTTGATCAAATGGATAAGATTATATTTAGGAAAAGGACATAAGAATAATTTATTATATAACACAAGTTATTTCAACACAAATTTTGAAACGTCACTTGCTTTCTCATTCACTTGATAAAATTTGATTAACAATCTGAGCTCAAAGTCTCAAAAATGTCTTTCAATTGGGCAGAGTTTTACTTCCAATCACTGAGAGATATCCCTTTAGAAAAAATGAGATATTGCAATATATAACATCCAAAGAAAGACTTTGGTGCTTCTTTTCACAAAATGGCCCAAGCTGCATTGAATGCATTGGAAAGAGGTAGTTCTATGAAGGGACCATGTTGGAGTAGGTTACCAGCCTTGACTTTGGCATTTACATCATATCAAATGTCTCCTCCAATGCATGGGTTGCCTGATCTTTTGAAAGGTGAGGTTGCTCCTCTTTATGATACTTACATGACTGTCCACTCATCTTTACTTAAACAGAGAAAAATAGGCCATGCCATTGAATTCTTATGCTTTTTGACAACCACTTGGTGGATTGTTCCACCCACTAGAATAACTCTTTTGTAGATGCTTCTAGATTTTATATTTTTTCCCTTTTTCCTTGCTATATTTTGTCTCTTCTTGGTAATCTGAGCTCTCGAGGCTATCTTCTCACCTCCTATTGGTTTCTCTAGCTACTTTCTCAGTAGTTCGTTGAGTTTGTCCTCAGGTCTGTATCATTTGAAAAGCAAAAATTATTCTATTATCTTGAATTTGACACTTGTGGGGATATCACCAGTTGCTTGAACCATTTTGAACCTTGTTCCATCTTTTTAGAGTTCACTGGTTCAATGGTTTAATGGTTTGGTGGCTCAATATTTTTTACAAAGAGTCATGTGCACTTAGTCTTCTTATGATTTCAATGTATCAAATAACCAACTATTTGAACCTTTTTCTGGAACCTTCTGCTTAAACATTTCACTTAAACCTTTTGAACCTTAAACCTTTTTGAAGTGGATTTTAGCGGTTCAAAGATTTAATGGTTCATTTCATATCATTGAACCCCACCGTTGAACCATATATCATTGAACCTTGGCATCGAACCATCCTTATCAATTTTTTAGGAAATGCCTTCAAATGTTTTGAAGTTTTTTCTTTGTAAAAACCCACCTTTTGGACTTTGTTCATTTTCCTGACTATAAACCCTTTGAAAATGAGCCATTTCCTTTGCTAAAAAGGCTTGTGCAATTGAATAACTTGACTGCTCAAAAAAAATTTGAGAAAGAAAGAGACCATTTTTGGCTTGCAGGACCAAAATGGTCACCAAGTTGTCCACAAAAATGAGTGACTAGTTTTGGGAACAACAAGCCATAGAGTAGGTTATCTTGGACTCTTTTGGTCATTTTAGTTTTGTGGAGAAATTTTGACACAAACCTAGGCTTATTCTTCTAGTTTTTCAATGAAATCCATGAAAGTGGAGTTGATTTGGTTTGATAGTTATTCATTTATTTTTATAGTTGCATTTTCTCTAAGACTTGAAAAAGTTCTGGGCAAAGTGGTTATTGTGTTGGCCCATGATCTCAAACACTCATGGCATGAATTAAAATGGTGGTGTTATTTAGTGGAAACCATTTGAGTTCACTTGAGCTGAGATAGGGTGCAAGAGAGAAAAGGTGAGCATAAATAAAAAGAATTTTATCCAAAAATACCACAATTGACTACACTTTTGATGTTTGACAAGTGGTTTATGAGATGTTATTTCTAGTCATGCATAGTGGATTTTGTCACATTCATTTCATGTTAGTTATAATGGGAAATCTATTGAATTTGCATTTGACTTACATTCCAATTTTGAATCCATTAGAATCATGTCTGAGATAGTGTTTGTGTTATTTGTTGTGTTAGTTTAAAAAATATAACTGTGTGTCTTATGAGACTCGATTGGGTGTTATTTATAGTAAATATTTTTGGATTTTATGTGGATTTAATATGTTGAGATATGGGTGTTCCTATTGAGAATATTTGAATGTTTTAAAATAAAATGTTTGGTGTTATATTGGGTTTAATACATTTTGATTTTTAGCTAATATGAATGGTTATTTTCATTTGGTTATGTGGGGATTCAATCCTTGACTGCATATAATTTATGGTTTTAGTTAAGTTGTATGGGTAAAACCCTAGTTAGTTTATGAAAGTTTACTTTTATTTTACTCAAGTTTTAGAAGATCACTTGACTAGTTTAAGTTGATTTTGTTTATGGTAGTTTAATTTGTTGTGTGTAACTTTTTAGATTTAGTTGTGAATCTCAACTAGTATTTATTTTGGTACATACATTCATTTATTGGAATTCATGGGTGTTATTTATGATATTGAATATATATGTTTGTTTATTTTGAATTTTAGATCCCTATTATTTAAATTGGTAATATGTAGTAATTAATTCTAGTTTTGCGAAAGATCTATGTTGTTATTTTCGATGTGGTTTTGTTATAAAACTCATGAATTAAATTTTGGGTAACTAGGTTTTGATATTTTATTGTATTTATAACTATGAATATTAATTTATGTCATTATTTTGTTGTATTTTTCAATTAATAAGTTGTGGTTATTACATCAACTCTCAATTTTATTTCTAATTGTAGAGTTATATGTTAATGGTGTTTTCAAACTCTTTTCAATGTCATTGTTTTGACAATAAATTGAAGGTAAAATTGAGTTTGGGTTATTTAAAATGATACAAAATAAATAAATATACTTTAATATACTTATTATAATATTGAGGTTGATGGATATGTTATATATTTATTGATTCATGAAGTTCAATATTATTTAGTGCATATGTTGGGTAGTAGCATTTGAAATTATGCACTGATACTTATCACTTCCACAGATTTTATTTTTTTGTTATTTGATTGAAATAAATTTTTAGAATTATTTTTTTCTTGGGTGATTATCATGGGGTGATTATCACGGATTGATTATATTCATCTTATTTGAGTATATTTAGCAATCTTCAGTCATTCTCTTTTACCTTCCTATTCCATCCTTGCTTCTTAACTCCACATCCAATTGATAGATGGGGTGGCTAGGGCCATTAATGGAGGGCTAATTGGGATGGAAGGGTGGGATTGTTTCCACATTGTTGAGGTTTTTTATAGATGCACTATATTCTTTAGTGGTTTTTAATTGTGGTTATTTTAGAGATTATCAAGAAATTTAATGTTTATTTTTTAAATGATGCAGTTGCATTGTAATTATGTTCTATTTTCTTAAAGGTGAGTAAGGTTCATATATATATATATATATATATATATATATATATATATATATATATATATATATATATATATATATATATATATATATATATATATATATATATATATATATATATAATTATCATTTTTATGATTCAAATATTGGTTTTATGAAGTATTAATTAATTGGTTGTCTATAGTTAAAAAATGTTGAGTTCATAGTTATTGAACAATAATAAATCTATTATGTTGGCTTGAACAAAATATGTGCTAATTGATATTGAAATAATTATGGTAGTAGCTCACAAATGAATGTGAGTAATAACTATTTTTGAAATGGAATTAATTTGGTTGCCTATCAATGAAACCTTGTTGATAAGGCTTAAGCATTATTGTATATGTGGGTGACATTTTTAGGTTTTGATATTAATTCTTTTGAAGATAAAAGACTGTTTTGATGTTAACTATTGCAAATATATATTGAGGTTATAATGATAAAATTAAATTTTCATTATTTTAATAAAATTTATTATGGTTAATGATATTTGGAATTATACCAAGTTCTAGTCAAACTTCATGTAATATCAGTGTGCAAGTAATTTATGATCTTACCTCTTTATAATGAAACTGTTGGATGGTTGTGAATAAAATGGATGTAGTATTATTTCATTAGAAATAATAGTGGTGAGTTTATTATAAATTTCATGGTAAATTATTGAGCCTCAGCTTTCTTAGCTCTTTACAAGCATGTTTTTATTTGTATGAGGTTTAATATTTTTAGGTAGAGAATAATGTTGTATCTATGATAGGGTAAATTACAGTGGCCCATATATAAATGAACTTAGGTTTAGTTTGGATAATTTATAAGGATGTGCTTAGAAATTCTATAAAAAATTAATGGATGATTTTTATGCTTGTAGGTTAATTGACATGTAAAATGTAACCTGTCATTGAAGGTATGTTGATGTGTGACTATATGGAAAACTCATAGATAGATGGTAGCCATTTTTCTAGATGACATACCATAAATATTAATGAAAATAATGTTATTTCATGATAACCAAAATGTCAAATAATAGGTATAATATCATTTGGTATCTATATTATCACTCAATAGTGTTATTTTCATTTGACATTATCACTATCACTCAACAACATTATTGTTGCTAGATAATAATGGTTTTACTTGACAATATTATTGTCACTCAATAATATTTTGCTTGACAACATTGTTATTTCTCAATAACATAATTTTTTATATAAAAAATAGCTATCATATAACACCATAGCTATCCTAAGATAGTTGTACTATCAAATGGTAGTTGCATTACCAAATAACATATGTTTTATTCGATAGGTGACAATGTTGTGAGTAAGTGATAACTATGTTATCAAGTGACACAAACACCTCCATATGGTAGTTATGTCAACATGATTTAACAATTTGGTCCTTGACTGATTATATATTACATATATTGGTGAATAAGCTCATATTTACTTTTGATGGAGTAGAAAATTATATTTATATGTATGGAATTTATTTTAAATAGTAGGAGAGCCAACATGGAAAATTGAACTTACACCCAAATAATTTAGGTGAATCCACATTATTCACCACCCAATACATTATCTAAATTCTAAAACACTAAAATTTACCCTAATCTATGTAAATATATTGGGATACATTTATCCTTCTTTATTTTCTTTCACTTCTGAAAATAAATTTAATTACCTAGAATGAAATCATGTATGCCAACATTTATGACTTTTATAAAATTTATATGAAGTTTTTATTACCTTGATAATAATTTTTTTATTAGATAGGTTAAGTACCAAGTTGAAAGGGTCCCATACCCATACAAGAGAAAACTAGAAGATAAGCATGAAACAACAACCTAATTAAAAAGGATAAAAAAAACCCAATAGGAAAAACCTCCTGCCACCCAAAAGACACTAAGTTTTAGCAAAAACCCCAAGCCTAACAAAAGAAAAGAATAAAAGGACTAACTAATCAGATTTAGAATAGTAGACCAATTTCTTGGTCTCATTATTTTCCCCTTTGTTTCTCTTCCCTATATTATGGTTCCCAATAGTTTTGTCTTTTTCCTATCCCTACCTCTTGCACTTCATATTGGTAAGCTTGGTTTCCTCCTTCTCCTTCTCAAACTCCTTCTATTATCCTCCACTCCATCTCTATGAGTGGTGTTATTTCCTTAGGGAGTGAGCTCATTTATACCTATATTTTCTTTGCCAAACTTCATGTCTGTCATCCCTTAAATAAAAATCCTTTTAAGTTTTTCAAATTCATCCATAATTTCATTGCAAAAAATTTTATGAATGGATACCTTAGTATATAACATATCATGTTACTACTCAATTTCTTCCTTGGTCTTTGGATTTATAACTCCTGACCCATTCTAGCTATTGGTGATAGACATTCAAAAAACCCCATGTCCACTCAACTCATTTTGGAATCCTTATGTGAAAATTATACTTTAGTGCCTTTATTTTGATCCTTCCCATCTTTATCAGACTTAGAATTTGTGAAGAAATACCCTTCCATGTCTAAGTCTTCTTGTTTGCTAGGAATGTTAATCACCTCCATCTTAATTTTTTACCATATTGATTTACCCTTCTTAACCAATAATAGAATTATCCCTTGGTGGATTATGTCTATCAAGGGATTATTCTTGAAATTAATAACTATGGCTTCCAGGGATTTCAAAAGGAAAAATGCAAGACTTATGATATGACCCTTGAAATTATTTTAAAAAAGAAGGTGATGTGAGAATATTAACATGTGTTTTCCTTCCAAAGTGATATAATGCATGATCTACAGACAAATGTCTAACCACTTTCTTGATAGGTCAGTCCTTATAAACCCTTTCTAAGATATAACCTTCAGTTTCTTCTTCTTTTTGCAAAAGAAAATGTTGACAAGTTCCTCCTTCCTTTTTTATCTTTGAAGGATTTAACCCCTAATCAATCCATCCCCATTATCTCCCTTATGAGCTCTTCATTAATCAAAATCCTTAAACCATACATTTGGATCTCTCTATACATTCGTAGGTGAAATCCTTAAATAACCTTATGTCATTTCTTATCAACCACTCTATGTATGTCTCCAGAGCTTCTCTAACCATCTTGTGTCAGACATACTCATCCTCCCTAACATCTACATAAGATATGGGTTTGAAATTATTATGATCACCTCCCATTTTTTAATTCTACAAACTTCATGACTCAAGCCCTTAAATGAGAATGTATGGAGTATTGAAAGTAGAGCTAAATACATTATTGTTGTGAAAGGATAAACTAAACCATGTGTACAAGGCCTTGAAAAATGATCAATTTATGATTTCTTTCCATGTATTGATGTCTACTCTATTAAGATAGATTTGAATAATCATCATTAAGTCCATCATTTAGTTTTAAGGGGTGTCCTTTATGTAATTTGATAAAAGGAGTGACATCATCAAGGAAATCATTACCTTGTCATTTAGTGAAGAAGATATTATGAACCCTAGATTAGCCATTTTATCAATGCTTCTATTGCCTTCTCTATACACATGATCAATTGACACCCATTTGATGTAGGATAACAAATTTTTAGCATCATTGATAATCTCATAAATGTTCCAAACAGATTAAGTCATGCCTTTTAAATATTTTATGATATTCATTGAATCTCCCTCGATCTAAAAGTACTCCATGCCAAGATTTAATGTGAGATCAATTCCCCATAAAGTAGTGTTGGCTTAAAAAATGTGATTCATTTGGATCCTAAGTGGTCTTCCATAAGTATCCCTTAAATTCATGTAGGAATCCTTGATGACTCCTCCCACTCCCATTAGATCCAAATTACCTTTAACAACCATATGAAAATTCAATTTATAATAGTTGGGAGGAGGATGAGTCCACTTGACCATGGATTTATTGACACCCTTCTTATGGGATTTGTCAGGGATGACAATATTGAGTTGACTAAGAATCTAGGAGAAATAAGGGGAACTAAGATGATCAAAGGAAGAAGAAAAAGATGTCTAATTTTATTTCACAAAATTGATGATTCTCTTAAAGGTAGAGAAATGGTTTAGTCTACAATTATTAAAAATAATCAAAATTTTAGAGATCTAAATGCCCCAAAAAATATGGGGTAGAGCTAGATTCCACTATAATTTTTGTAGCGGGTAATCCCAAGGTCACTTCCATTAGGTGATTAGATCCTTGATGGTACCTTCAATTACCCAAGAGAAGTTTGAAAGGTTGAAAAAAGATCAAAAAATGAAAGAAGAAAAATTACAGGAGAGGAATAAGTGTTCTATTGATTCATCCTCTTGTTTACATAACACACATTGGTTAGGGATAGGGATGACCCTCCTCATAATATTATCCACCATTAAAATATTATTTTGTGTAGCCAATTAAAAAAATCTTTGGGATGATATTTTTTGTCCAAAGATCATTCCAAATTTTTATCAAGTTTCACCTATTCCCATAGAGAAAAATATCCAAAATTAATTGAATAGAGACTTCTAGAATCTTATTTCCAAATTTGAGCATCTTCTTTCAAAAATATACTGATGTGAATGTTCTAAAGAGTTAAATCTTGTAGGAGAAGATCTTGGTGCTAACTCAAGTCTTCTTTATGGATAATTTTCCACATTTTTGTACCATTAGTATCCTCCTAGTAATCACACACCTTGTGACCAATGGTCTCTTTGAAAAAAGTTAGCAAATCCATATCTTGAATTGTGGAGGATAGAGGGGTTTAGATCCAAGAGTCCTACCAAAAATCCACTATTTTACCTTTGTCAATGTTTCATTTAAGTACTTTTATAATTATATCCTTTTCTACTCTCAAAACTTTTTCAAAAAGTTGAGCCATTGCTAGGGCCATCATCTGTTAGGAAAAAGTGACCTTCCCTGGAGTTTATGTATTTGGCCCTAATAATTTTAGTCCAAAGGTTATCTTCCTTTATCACCCTCTATCATTTTTTATCTAAGAGTTCTTAGTTCATGGATCTCACCCTTATCAACCCTAATCATCCTTTTGAGGTAGGAAAATAAGCTTTATTCAATAAAATAAGTGAGAATCTAATTTTGACCTCTGATCCTCTCTAGAGGAAGTTCTTATGGATTTGCTCAATCTGATCCACCACTTTTCTAGGAATACTAAATAAGGACATAAAATATAATAGTATACTTTATAATGAACTTTTAAAAAATTGCAATTTTCCATCTTGACACAACAAATTCCCTTTCTACCTAAATAACTTCCTTTGAATCCTATCCATGAGAGAACTCCAAAATTGTATTTTCATAGGACCATCAAAAAGATGAATACTAAGGTATGAGTAAGGGTTATTATTAATAACACAACCCAAATCCTTCTTATATTGTAGAGTGACTGGAGCATTACTGAAGAATAACTAACTTTTAAAGAAGTTGATACTCTAACCAAAAACAATCTCAAGGATTCAAGAATTCTTTTAAAACACTTGGCTTCAAAAATTGAAGCTTCTCCCATCATCAACATGTCATCCATGAATTTTTGGTGGGTGATAGGTCTATTATTTGGAGCCTCTATGATTCCTTTGATAATATTAGGTGTTCTGACCTTGTAAATAATCCTATTCAGAGTTTCAGCCATAATGATGAATAGATATAGAGAAAGGGTATATCCTTGTCTAAGCCCTCTACCTTCCAAGAAGAAACTTATGGTAATTCCATTGATAATAATATATAACATGGGGGCTTATATGTGGGAAAGAATCAAGTTTTTAACAAACTAATTAGAACTAAACCTGATGAGGATTTTATCCAGAAATGGCCAGCAGACTCGATCATAAGCCTTATTCATATCCAACTTGAGGAACATTCATTATCATGAAGAATTAACCATTGAGTGAATGGTTTAATTATAAATAATGATTCCATAAAATATATATCTATCAAATATAAAGTCTCCTTTTTATTTTGTAATCACTTTGTCCAATAATAATTGGATTTTTAAAGATAAACCTTTTATGTAGATTTTGTAGGAGGTAGAACACAAGTTGATGGGTCTAAAATTTGTTAATTGAATGTCCCCCTATTTATTTAGGATGATAATAATAAATTTATTATTAAATATTGTATCATATTACCTACTTTAAAAAAATCTAAAACTACTAGATAGACTTTATTTTGAATAATATCCCAAAAAACATAAAAAAGAAAAAGAAAATCATCATGTCCAGAGGTTTTATCCCATTTCAATGAAAAAATAGATATAATTTCATAATATAATAGATGAAATATGGTGGAGGCATTGTCTTCCTATCAAATATCACCTTATATAATATTAACCACCTGATCTTCGAACTAAACATCCTGACAAGGGATAAAAGCTAGCAGATTTTTGTAGAAGTTTACTATTTGAATCTCAATGTATTTTTCTTCCATATACCACATTATATATTCCCATTTTATTTCCATAATTAATATATTTTGGTGGTTCTTAGACACATAGGTGTGTAAGTACTTATAAATTTAGTCTATCTCCTTTAGCCAAGTCTTCCTTGATTTATGTTGCCAATAAGTTTCTTCTTTGGCTTCTAGATTGTGGATAAGACTTAGGAGGTCCTTTTCTTTAGAATGCAAGGAAGGGGAGGATCTAGAAGAAATAATTTACAATTAAATTATACTAATTTCCTCCTCAATAACTAATTTTTTAATAAAGATGTTCTCAAAAACTTCCTTTTTCTAAAGTTTGAGTTTATTCTTGACATGTATAAGCTTCATAGACAAAATGTATATGGTAAATCCTTGGACTAAGAATTTCCTCCATTACTTAATATATTATTCCAAGGTATGATTATAAATCCATATTTTTTTAAACCTAAAATGAATAATTTTATCTTTGGACATCTTTTCTCTTTGGAACAATAGTGGGTTGTGGTCAGAATCGATCGTGGGAAGAGAAGTAACTGAACAGGTAAAATCAATAATCTAGTTCAAAGAGATCAAAAACCTATCAATTCTGAATTGAATAATATTTTCATCCAATCTCTTATTATACCACATGTATGGGTTACCACATAAATCCACATTAATTAACCCTTCTTTATTAATAAACTCACTAAGCTCTAGCATGTTATCATTAAGGGAAAAAATTCCCCCTTTATTTTCCCTAGGAGTCAAAGTTGAGTTGAAATCCCCTACCACCATCCAGCTCTAATTTCTAAAAATATTTATAATATATTTGAATTTATTCCATAATTTACTCCTATCATTCCTATAGTTTAGATAATACACATTAGTAAGGACCCAGTTACTTTCATTATGGATATCTTGGAAAAAATTGTGATGTGGGAGTTAGTTTCTAAGAGGGGATTGCTTACCAAAACTATGGGATCCCAAAACATCACTAGAACTCCTAAAGAACCTATGGATTTACTTCAATTAAAAAATTATTTATCGCAAATATCAGATTTAATATTCAAGAGTTTTTCCATAGACATTTTAGATTCTTGAATAATTAAGATATCTAGTTTATGTTTTACTACAAAGTTTGTTGTCAACCTCTATTTCTTGGGGTTGTTCAACCCCCTTATATTCCAAGAAAGTATTTTCAATTATTAATAATTGATAAGTGTCTAAGGGTCATGTGCATCCCCTTTACTACCTTCTTATCTATTTTTTATTTCCTTAAACTTTGATTTGAAGGTCTACCTAAAGATTTTTGATCTTTTCTGACTTCTGCATTTTTTGCCTCTTTTCTATTGGACTACCATCCACTATTCCTCAATTGAATATTTGGAGAGATCAGAAACTTTGCCCTTTGTTTGTGTAATAACATTAACCTTCTTAAGTTAATAATGGATTATGATCCCCTAAGTATTTGGTTGGAGTTAAAAAGATCTAAAATGATGCAATTTCTTGTAAGCACAAGTGTTTATCCAGTAGTAAAAATTTATAAGTAATGGTACATGGTGAATTAAGACTAGGATTAATTTGAAAGACTTTGTGAGGTGAATAAGGCAAAACTGGAGATGAAAATTTTACTTTAGATAGGATGTCCCTCAAAGGATAAGTAGATCTAAACTTATATGCCTTCAAAGGGCCTACATGGGAAACTAAAGCAAGGGAAACCCATGGGGGGCTAAAGATCCTTAGAGTCATGGAAGGTCTCATAGGGGCAGCATCTAAGAAATTTTTCCCCAAACTAAGAGGAACCAAAGTGGGTCTGGTATAGGGAAATGGGGGAGAATTGAGGGGGGAATAAGTGGTGTAAATAGAGCGGGGAGGGTCATAGGTAGAGGGATTTTTAACCAAGGTGGGAGATAGGGGAATGGGTGGCTTCTTATTTAGGGGATAGTTTTTGGATGAATGGTTTAAGAGATCAAAAGTTTTGAAAAATTATGATTCCATTTCAAATTTAATTTTTTGATTCTAGATCCCATATTTGGATTTAATATTAATGGAGTGAATCATGGGTTTATTAGCTAGAATGAATACATAAACATGATCCACTAGGAGTCTTAATATATATCTAGTCAAATGGTGAATGGAAATGGGTTGGTTAAGAGCCCTATAAATCCCCAAGATAACCTTTGGTCCATAGAATTCCAAAGGGAGATTTCATAACCTAATATATGTGGGAATATCCTCTAAGACTAAGTTGTCAAGGTTAAGACTTCCCTTCCACTTTTGAAGGTTACCTATAGATTTACCCATGAACCAAGGACCACCTATGAGGATCCTTATGTATTCTATGGAATGGGAGAAGTTGAGAAGAAATAAATTATTAGGCATAACAATAATTTCAGTTTGACATTTTGGTCTCCACTTAAGGTTAGCCCACTTGTATAAAGTGTCTATATTCAACCTAAAGTCATTGAATTTAGCTAGAATAGAGTTAGATAGAGATGAGTCAATTTTTTCTATGATATCATTTTGGACCTCAAGACATACCACATTTTTATCACTTGAAGGAACCAAAAAGGAATATTTCAAGGGTTTTATGATGAGACAGTCATCGATAACCAAATTAGCCTTTACCTTTGGTGGGATCGATTGTTATGACTAGTGGACCCTAGCTTAGTTTTGATGCATGTAACAAAGGATCCTTTATGTTTTTTGATGAAACACAATCCTTTACTAAAACTATCATGGACTATGTAGGATTGTTGGGTTGCATGTCTCCTTCCCACCCATCGCTAACATTCAAAATTATTGTAGTAGTCTTCTTACCCATCACTCCAAAGGCCAATAACAGTACAAATTAACATTTTAAATGAATATCAAATGAATAAATGTTTAAATGATTCCCTTATGGAGAGAAATAAATATTTTTACTTCATTTATTGTCATTTATTAATAGATAAGTTTTAGTTTACTTTGATATTATACATATTGAGAAATAACCCTTAGTAGTGCAAGGATTCTTCATATATTAAATTTTTTTTCCTGTATAGGTGTAATAATTATGGCTATTTACACATAAATTTATTGTTGCATTTTTTCATTGCATTTTTGACAATCAATAGAATTATATAAATCTCTCATTAATATGAATAATGTGGAAGTGTAATTGGATATCAAATACATGAGAAGTGGGGAATATATAGTGATTATTTTCTATGTTGTACCTATGGGTACGTCGAGTTATAATTTAAACCTAATTTCTACTTTGGTGTTTTGAATAATTTAGTTATGAACATTGATTTATGATCATAAGTGACATGACAACCACTTTTGTGGTAATGTTTATTAATGTAAAGAATAATTAGTTTTATAATGTCATTATATTTGATTATAATATCATTCATATTAAGAGTAAATCAATTAGTTCCATGATTATAGAGCCTAGATCATGACTAAGTGATTCTAATAGGTAACATTAGCTGGAAGCATTACTTTAGTTGAAACATGTAAATTAATTATTGTTTAGATTTTCTTATTTTGTATGACTTTTAGAAATATATTTGAAAGTAATAATTTTTTTTGTGTTGGTTGGTTCACTAAAATATGAAGTTTAATGACTCTTATATTAATTTTTTGCATACACTTTTTAACTAAGTTGGAGTTTGAACTTGTAGCTGTTTGTTTAGTATCCCTATTAAGGTTAGTAAATTATTGCTAAATGAACCTTAACCTGGACTATATTAGTAAATTGGGTAAGGTTAAGAATTCATAAATGGTCATATCAAGATGACCATAAAAAATTTATTTATATTTTATCTTATGAGTATATGCTAGGTAAACGAATATGCCTTAACTTGTATATCTAATCCAAATAACTATATTCCTTATGTAATCCTTTAAAGGTTTTTTTACCTTAGTTCAGTACCTATGTTGTACCTAACATATTTATGGTCCTAATCATGCTAGTAAGAGATTGTTTTTCCTCAAGTCATATCAAATTTTACTATTGATGCATGTGGATCTCAATGTTTCAAAACCAAACTGGGTTGTAACATTTTGGTATTAGAGTATGGTTTTATACTCTAGGGAACTTTGGTACATAATGTTTTTTCTTGTTTATCTCCATAATTTGTTTTTTAATGACCCCTTAGAGTGGTTAAAACATTATTTGGTGCTATCAACCACAATAAAAATCAGATTAATGATAACTTAGGTAGAGGTGGAGGAACATGCAAGAGTAGAGGTAAAGGATGTGGAGCACAAAATCTCAAACAAGGAAGAGAAAAATCTCCCATTAATAATGTCTATATTAATTTTGTGGAACCTAATGCCAATGGAACTATGGATAACCTAAGTAACAATTAGGAAGAAGTCATCAATAGGACTTAAACAACCTTGAATTCTCTACAAACCAAGTTTGAAGCTCAATAATGTAGATTAAACAACATTAAAGGTGTTTCCTAGTAAGAGTTACCTTGGTTAGATGAAGGTAAATGAGATGAGCAAGTATTCCATGAGTTACCATTGATGGTGGTTGACCCCATCATCAAATAATTATAAAATCTTCCACCACCTACATTTTATGTGAATCTAGTGATGCAACTAATGCATGGTTAGTCTACTTTTATAAATTCTTTAATCTTCAGAACATGCCCTCAAATGTGAATACAAACATATGAACTTATCAAGTGGGTGGAGTTACATCCTTATGGTAGAATCATCTTTATGATTTATAAGGATATCAACCTATCACACTTACTTCACCTATATTTGAGAGGCAATTTATTAAAATGTATCTGAGTGTTAATTTTAAAGAAAAAAAGATAAATGATTTTCAACTGCTAAAGCAAGATAATATGATAGTATCTAAAGATGAAAATAAGTCTTTGAATTTGATGTGTCATGAGAACTATATGGATGATGAGGAGAATAAAGTGGCAAAGTTTTAGTTTAGACTAAAATAAATATTGATGCATGACATCAATATGACCAACCTAAAAACCTTGGTAGTTGTCATTAAGTTTTCCCATCGGGTAGAAGAGAATGAAAAGTCTCAATATAAAGTAGGATAAAATTTTGAATTAAATAGGCAACAATCTAAGGTAAAAAATATTTCTTTCACCCCTAATAAATTCAATAAATTTGATTAGAATCATAGATTCAGTAGGATACATATTGATTTTAACATGTTTTAGGGATAAAATAAAAACTTTAAGAATCAAAATTCTCTAAAATCAAGGACTTTCAAGAAAAATCATAACCAAGGTAGTCAATGTGTACATGGCTATAGGTAAAATATCATTCCTATATCAGCCCTAAGGAATGTCTAATGATATTAATGTGGTGAAAACTACTACCAAAAGGACTACCCTAATCTAAAACTTAGGAAATTAGACAATCATAAGATTTAAGCATTTACAAATAATCAGAATACAAATTTTCAAGCCACTCATATTCAAACTAGAGTTACTATAACTAGTTTTTCTATTTCAATTTTGATTGGTTTTGGTGCAATGGATAGTTTCATTTCAATTTGTTTTATTGGTAAATTTAAATATAATCATATTATTCTAAGACAATTTGGGAGGTCAAGTTAGGTATAGGAAAAAAATTGCCAATTTCTAAATGCTTAAAATAAATAGATCTTGACTTACATGTTTTTGATCAAATGTAAATCTATTTTTAACATCTTTGGGTTCTTATGATCTCATTCTATAAATGGATTAATTTCATAAACATAAGCCCATACTTATTTATATAAAAAATTATGAAATTCTATGATGATTCGGGGAAAATCATAAAAATCCTAGGTATTTACAAACCTAGAGCATGAAAGTTACTTTTAGCACTACAATTGAAGAAATTTGTTCAAAAAGGTTGTAATCTCTATGATATCCAAGCATTTGAGATGCATCAAGATAATGAGCCTATTTATCAATATTTTCCCTTCTTAAATTATTTTTTAAATATATATCCTAAACAACTACATGGACTTACTCTTAGGCATGAGTTTGAGTTTTTGGTTAATGTTATGCCATAGAACTACCCCTGCAACTAAGGATCCATGCCATATGAATGTGGTTTATTTTTAGGAAATAAAAGCTTATTTTAAAGAATAATTAGATAATGGAAACATCAGACCAAATATGTCTCTTTAGGGTGCTCTTATTATTTTTTTGAATAGGTGTGTAACACATAGGTTATGTGTTGATTGCCACATGATTAACAAGGTCATAATAATAAACCATTATCCTTTACAAAGGATAGATGACTTATTTGACCTAATGAAGGGTGAAATAATATTTTCTAAGATTGACTCAAGATTATGCTACCATCAGCTAAGAATCAAGGAAGATGATATCCATAAAACATAATTTTGTACTTAGTATGCTCATTAGAAGTTTACAATAATGACTTATAGATTTAAAAATGCACCAGTTACATTTATGAATTTAATGAATAGTGTATTCAAGAATTATTTAGATAGATTTGTTCTTATTTTTTGATATTACATACTGATCTATTATAAGAATGTAGATGAGCATAAACAACACTTACATTTAATGATGTAGAGACTAAAGTAACACAAGATTTATGGGAAGATTATAACTATGAATTATTTCATTCTAAAATTCATTATTCATGGCACATCATATCTAAGGATGTCATTATTGTGGACTTGACAAACATAAAAGTTGTCCAAGAGTGGCATACCCCTACAAATGTACATAAAGTACATAGTTTTATGATTTTGGTTGGTTACTATAGGATATTTTTAGAAATCTTTTCTATCTTGGCCAATCATAAACTTCCTTGTAGTGGAAAGGTATGAAGTTTATTTAGAATTCTCAGTGTGAATATCCTTTTAAAAATATTAAAGATTTTTTAACTATAACACCTATACTTATCATTATAAATCCTAATGGTAATTTTGAAATCTAGGATGATGCCTATAAAAATGATTTTTGTGGCATTCTTACTGAAGTTGGAGACATTGTGGCTTATGAGTCACGAAATCTCAAGGAGTATGAAAAGAATTATTCCACTCATGACTTAGAGTTTGCAACTATTATGCATTCTCTTAATAAATGAAAACATTTTATATTGTGAAATCATATTAAATTGAAATTTGATCAACATCCTAGAATACTTGTCTTCCCAAGATGATCTCAATGATAACTAATGCATGTGGATTGAATTTGTGAGAAATTTTAATATATAAATTGATTATGTGAAAGGTAAGGAGAATCATGTTGTTGATGCTCTCATCCAACACACATATCTCACTACCTTGACTATTTTGCAAGGAAATTTTAGACCTACCATTTCAGAACATCAAATTACTAATGAATTATACCAAAATTAAGAGTAAGTTTCATTGATGAAAATTAAGAGATACTTAATAAAGTTATGGAGGACATGTTACGAATGTATGTAATAGATCAACAAACTAAGTGGGAATATTTCCTACATCTAGTTAAATTTTCATATAATAATTCATATCATTAAATGATTAAAATGGATCTCTTAAAGCTTTATGTGTGTATAAATGTATAGCCCCACTTGGTTGGGATAATTTGGAAAATAGAGTTATTGTTTCCCCAGATAATTTTTAAGAATATAATAATTTAATGGATATGATATACCAAAATCTTAAGGATAATTAAAATAGGAAAAAGAGATATACTGACTTGAAGAGAACACCCTGACAATTTAATATTAGTGAAAAATAATTTTTAAATGTTAGACTACCAAAAAGTTCAATCATGTTTGGAAAGACTTCTAAGTAATCCACACATTTTATTTGACTCTTTGAAATTGTGGAAAATATTAGCCCTATTGTCCATTGATTAGCCTTTCCTCTTTATCTATCTATGATTCATGGTGTTTTTCATGTTGATTTATTAAGAAAGTATATACTTGGTTTCTCATATGTCTTGGATTGAAAAAATATCTAGGTTTTGGAAGTGGAAAATATATAGTTGGAAATTGTGAGGATCATGTACCATCATATTTTTAAACTATGAAATATATATATATATATATATATATATATATATATATATATATATATATATATATATATATATATATATATGTTGTAAACTATGGTCCAATGGGATCCATTGAATGAAAAAAATGTTACTTAGGAAGATGAGCATATTTTTAGGCAATATTATCCTTAGTTATTTTAAATGGTAGTATGGTTTCTCTTTAAGAGGGGAAGGATTCCAAGACTACATATTTTATACATTATTTTCTCCTTTGAGACATTATGTTGATGTTTAGATCCACATTATTTAGAATTCTAATTTATTGAAATAGATGTTAGTTTGATTTAGTAGATTATGTTACTATTATCATTAGTCTCTTGATGTGACTTATCACTGAGATTATATGATGTTGACATGATGGTATATTGTATGCTTTAAATTTCCATATTTGATACTCAATTTACATTGAAACTTATTCCATCATAATAGATATTTTTATCTCCTTTAGGACCTACTAATTTCCTATTTTGGTAATTGCTGGAATATGTTAATGAGCTAGGTAGGCAATGGTTTTGGGTAGCAGTGGGTGTAAGGGTCATACAAAGTTTAAAGAGATTTGACCATTAACTTGATCCATGATTGAATTTGAGTTTTTATTTTGTTAATTTTTTTATCTAAGTGTTTATATTTTTATTTTCATCACTCTTCATTTTTATCTTGTGCAGACTTGGTCCAGTCTTCATAAAAAAGTTAATATTATATTTACAATCAACTTAACTTCTTAGATTAATTTACATTATTTTGATTCATGATTGATTTTTTTATTTGGCAACGTATTTGAATATGTTATTTTTATTTTGATTGCATAAGTTGTTTTTTTGTCACTCCCTTTGTTAGCACCTTGTTTGGTGTTTGTATTATTATTATTGGTTTTATGTGTTGGTTGCTTCTCCATTACTTATGAAGGTAAGCCTCGGTATTGCATTAATTCATTGTGGTCATATTTGTTTTTTATATGGGTCTTGACCCTTTGAAAAGAATGATCATGAATAGATCATGGTGTGATCATTAGTTATTTTATTAATTAAGGGGGTTTGTCGTTAATGTAAAACTAGGTCATGATGGTTAAATATTTGAAATCATTGTCCATATAGTAGCTTTTCTTGGAATATTTTTATAATTCTAGTTTTATGGATAAAATTCAACCCAACCCTAGGTTGATGCTATTGGTTATTCTATGGAAGCCATGGAAGTTGGGTTGATTTCGTCTAAGAGTTATTCAGTCATTTTTTAGTTAAATTTTCTCTAAGACATGAGGAAGTTCTAGGTAAAATGGTTTTTGTGTTGCCCCATGATCTTAGACATTCATGATGGGAATTTGGAAAGTTGTGGTCTTTATTTGCATCCATGGAGTTTGTTTGAGCTCAGGTGGGGTGTAAGAGAGAGAAAAGGGAAGAAAAATTAAAAGGATTTTTATACAAAAAGACCATGATTGCATGCATTTTTATGCTTGACAAGTGGTTTATGGCTTATTATTTTCATTCATAGTTTTTGACGTAGTCATTAGATGATAGGTGCAATGAAAATTTGAATAAATTCCCATTGGACCTACATTACAATTTTGAAGCCAATGGAAGAATGACTGATATGGCTTTATGTTATTTGTTGTTGGCATTAAATAGTAAATATCTATGTCTTATAATTTTTAGTTAAGTTTTATTTGTATTAACGATATCTATTTTTTACATGGATATAATATGTTGAGATATGGGTATTTTTATTGAGATTTTTTGAATGTTTCAAAAAATAATGTTTGAGTTTATATTGGGTTGAATAGAGTCAAGTTTTAGTTAATATGGGTGGCTATTTGCATTCAACTATGTTTGCCTTTAGACCTTGAGTTAATGTTGTTTATGGTTTTAGTTCAGTTATTTGGTTAAAACCCTAGTTTTTTTATGAAAGTTTTTTTCTCAATTTACTCAATTTTTGGAAGATCACTTTACTGATTTAGGTCAATTTTATTTATGAAATCTTGATTTGTTGTGTATAATGTCTTAGAGTTGGTTTTGAAGCTTGACTAGGGTTTAATTTGGTATATAACTTCATTTTATGGATGTCATGGGTTTTATTTATGAGCCTAACTATATATGTTAATTATTTTGTATTTTAAATCCATATTATTTGTAGTGGTAATATGCACTATTCAATTTGGATTTCATGGAAGATCTTTATTGCTATTTTTAATGTAGTTTTGTTATGAAACTTGTGAATTCAATTTTGGGTAACTAGGTTTTGAGATTTGATTGTATTTAGAACTATGACTATTAATTTATGTCATTGTTTGGTTAAATGTTTTAATTACTAAGGAAGTTGTGGTTATTACATTAACTCTCAGTTTCATTTCCAGTAGTAGGGTTATATGTAAGCTTTTATTTTTTAACTCCTTCGAATGTCATTGTTTTGAGAATTGATTAAAGGTAAAAGTAAATGTGGTTTGTTTAAAATGATATGAAATAAATTAATATACTATAAAAAAAAGTATCATAAGATTGAGGTTGATGGATTTGATATATATTTATTAACCCACAATCTTAATTAGTCCATATGATGGATAGTAGCATTCAAAATTATCCATTAGTACTTGTACCTTCCATAAATGTTATTTTTTCTATCTCTGATTTAAATCTCTTTTTGAATTATTATTTTATTGGGTGATTATTATCACTTGATGATATTCATATTATTTGAGTTTACTTAGAATTATTCTTTCATTTTCTTTTACCTTGCTATTGCATCCCTACTACTTAAGTCCACATCCAAATTATGGATGGGGTGGCTAGGGAAAGTAATGAATGGATCATTATGCTATAAGTGTGAGCTTATTTCCTTACTATTGAGGTTTTTAAGATATTCATTAGATTCTTTGGTGGTTTCTAATTATGGTTATGTTAGATCTTATATGGAAATGTAATTCTTATTTTTTAAATGATGAAATTGCATTGTAGGTATGTATATGTTATTAAAGGTGAGTAAGGTTCAAAATTAATTTATAAAAATGTTTAATTATAGTGGTTATGATTCAAATACATGTTTTATGAAGTATTAGATAATTTAATGTTTTTAGTTAAACTTTTTGAGTTCATAGTTATTAAATAGATTTAGGTAAGTCTAGTTGTTAGTTTGAATAGAATGTGTGTTGATTTATCTTTCACTAATTGTGATAGTTGATGAAAAATACACCATCAATTAAACCTACCAACCTTGTACAACATCACCTATGCTCATAGAATAAAGTGACCAGTTGATACATAAAACTCCTACTTCATTAATAATCAACCTAGGTGTTTTTTATCTTGATAATGTGATGTCATTATATGTGCACACTTCACTCACTTTTTGAATGTGTCAATTGCATATAAGAACACTTATATGAATGGGAAATTGAAGAAATGTATGTGATTGAATTGAAATAACCATTGCATAATTTGAGAAAAATAGAATTTAATGAATTGAAATATTGTGGAAGTTTCCTAAGAAATTGTCATACATCTACAATACAAAAATTATCTATGACACTCAATTAGCATATGTATAATTACAAAATGGAAATAAATACTTGAAATAATATACTTATCTTATTATAATTATTTGATATCTTCTCTACAAGTCTTCTTAAGGGGACCCTCTTCATTTGGTCTTTAGATCCAATCCTTCCTTTAGAATTAAAGCGTGTATATTGTACACTATAGAATATATTCATATCTTGTGGTAATTAATGATTGTTACATTTAGATTATAGTGATTGGAATGATACTAATTTATCATGATTATATTATCTATCTTCCTTCAATATTCTCTACTAATTTATCTTATTATTCTATTTGGAATATATATATATAAGAGGCTATGACTATTGATTAACAAGAAATCACAATAACTTGAGAGTATTCATATTTTGGATAATGTAGCCACCAATGGCTACAAGATGTAAATAAGGGTGATATTTTTTGGGAATTTTAGAAGGGAAAATTAATGGTCTAGTAATAATGATCAACATTGAAACACCTCCTTATTCAGTATGCTTATATTAGGTCATGCATGTTGCCTCTTCATTATTCACGATTACATTAAATTAAATATAAAACCTAGTCACGACAACTGTTATGTGCTCAAACGAGATGAAAGGAGTTATACATGTTGTTACAATGGTGCCTAAATGGTTATAGGCTAAAAACCCATTGGTTTTGACTACCAATATCCTTTCTTCATTTTGTTGATTTAGGACATATATATATATATATATATATATATATATATATATATATATATATATATATATATATATATATATATATATATATATATATATATATATATGAATATTTTTACTCAAGATACTCAACACACTATATAATAGATATAGTCATCATAATAAAAGATAACATATTTAACTTTAGTTACCATACAAAAAATAACTTAATTCTCATAAACATAGTTATTATATATCAACATGGTTTAGATTAATTTAGAATAAATAAATATACAAGGGACTTAGGAAGCATTGGGAATTGGAAACTAATAACAGAGATAAATAGGGTTGAAATTAGGACATTTATATGGCTCATCACATATCCAAGGTTAATGTGTTTTTAATCTTTAGACAACTAATTTTGGAATCCAAATAACATATGCAATCTTGGAGTCTATTGGTTCTAATGCTTTTGTGCTCTAGTTTCCATAAAAACCATGTTGAACCTTGAAAGTTTTCCTTCTCTTATATTCTTTTGCTTTATCAAGTGGAACTTAACCTATCTAGTTTGGAATGGGATACCAAGATGGTAGTGGCTAAAAAGTGATTGCCATTATATTTGGTCCCTTCTTCTATTTTCAATATAAGTATGAAATTTGTCAAAGGAATCTTTGAGATTATGTGGAGATAATGGTTCCTTTCTCCTTAACTCAGGTGTGAGCTCAAACCATCTATCTAAACATGATTTGATTAGATCTTGTCTTACAATAGCTAGTAATCCTATGTAGTAATTTTTAAATTATACTTATTTCCATACAAACCAAGAAACTACTTCCTTTCTCTTCATCAAAGAAACCAAGTCATGCACTATTACCTTGATCTTAGTGTCCTCTCCCCTTCTCATCAAGGCATACTATTTTTCATTCTCCTTATAATCTATAAATTCTTAACCTTTGTGATTTTCATATGTTAAATTTGAATTAAAATAATTAAGTAAGACATATCCTACATATAAGTTGGAATTACATTCTACATTATGAGGTATGAACTAATTATGAAGATAAAATTCACATAATTGGGCTTTTTCTTCAGGGCTTACATTATAATACATAGTAAATAAAGTTTAAGGGTCTATTACCAATTGTGAAAGATCATAATATACTATGATGGAATATAATTTCAACCACTATTTTCAAGATAGATAGAGTAAACTTGGGAAGGTGGCTTGCATTTGAATAACTAATATGTTAATCAAGACAAATCTTCAACTTTTAATTCCAATTTTAGGAGTTATTTTGCATATTTCTAAACATTATTTTTCAATTCCATATTTTATTTCTTTAATTTATTATTGTGTTTAAACCAACTAAATTGGCTATTCTATAACTACTCATCAACTTCTAGATATATTTCAAAGAAAAGAAATGCTGAATTAGGTATTATTATTTGTGTGGAAGTGCTTACAATAGATTTTTTTTAAATAGGAATAGCAAGATGTTCATGGACTTCTGGCTATGTCATGGTTGTACGCAAAGACTCGGTAGATACGAATGGGTCTTTTGGCTATGAATCAACTTGTGTAAATGTATCTAATTTATTACCTTCTTCAATCATATGCACATTACCCATTAATATTTTACTTTCCCTAAGAGCTTGCTCTAGGGTCTAAAATTATTCTTGTAAGGATGTTTTAGTACTTTAAACTTTCCTATCTTCGTGCATTTCTTCATCCTCCTCAAATGATTATTCTTTCATAATCCATGTAATTGACTATTATTTCACTATTCCCTTAGTTGTTTATGAAGGATCAGAACCAAAGGAAGAAGATTCTACCTCATTACTTCTACTATCCCTATAAACATTAGCTCCTTCAATTTTATGTTTAAATGAGTCCTCACTGATATGGAGTATAGGAGAGGAGGAGATAGTACTTTTTATTGGTATTTTTAGATAGCGTAGTGTTTGGAATGGCTTCTTCTTCTCCTTTAGATGAATCATGGGAAATAATAAATCTTATCTAATTTCTTGTCCTCTTTTCTCCTACTACCTAAGTTGTAGGCTCATTAACTATAGGAGGCTCATTTTCTATAGAAGGTTCATCTCCCTCTTTTTATTTAGATTTATCCTATACTTATATTTCTATATTTTATTCAACTTGATCCTCTTATTCATCCTCTAATTCTTCTTCACCCGTTGTGTCTTCTTCATCAATTTCATCCTCTATCTCTATTGTAACATTTTATTCATCACCATGTCTTACAACAAATGTAAATTATAGAAATTTTCCAAAGCTACATTATATGTTTGTCTATTCAAACTATCTTGAAAAATAAGTTGGTTTAAGTAATGGTTAGGGAATGTTCAAGGGTTTCCTTTTTTATACTCTTTGGTTTTTTTACTTACTAGATTTAGTAGGAAATTTAGTACATTTATTTTAATATCTTGCCTAAAATTATTGAGAAATTCAAAATGGATTCTATAAAACATATAATATCATCCTTCACAATTGAAATTTTTTATAATAATTACAAAAACTCTTTCCCATAGATATGGAAAAGATGGTCATTTGGTACCCTATTTAGAGAAGGTTAATATTTATTAACCTTTGTTAAAGGTTGATATTTCTACCATGGTGTCAAAATTGTTATTCCATAAATCTTCTACTCTGGTTAGGCTAGTAATTTAAATAAAATATCTCTCAGTAACCTTAACTAGAAAACACTTGACAGTGGATTTATTGTTGTCAAATGAACTAGAGAATGCTTCAATGTTTTCTTGGTTGAATCATGTTATCTTTTCAAAATAGGCTAACCACCTTTTAATTTTTAAGATAATTGTGACCTCTTTCTTCTCCAAAAGTGGTGTTAGGTCATTAGAATGTCTTTTAAAACAATCTCCTCCCATGGTGGTTTGACTTGGATGGTCAAATAAGCAATATGTTATAGTTGTTTCTTTATTGGACAAGGAATTATTTTAGTTTTATGTAGATATTAATCCTTGTTATTTCCTTTTAAATATTTTATTAATGACCATACATAATTTCAAGGGATGTAAATATCATGTTATTAATGGAAAAAATCTCCCCCCAATAATCATGTCACTCTGCCTTAAGTGTAGTACAATTTAATGGCAGATGTAAAATGTTAGGGGATAGGATGATGGGGATATAAAATTGGTGAGAGGGTGGTAAAAGGCCCTAATGTGACTATTAGACATAAATTTACATGGGTCATGGCCTTAGTAATTATGGTAAAAATCATGCACATGATTATTGTATTAAACATAATTAATAATGTGCCTAGAAGAAAGTGAATAATTACCATTATTAGATGGATTGCCTCATCATATAGATGTATGCAGATGATGAGATAATGAAGTGTAGTGGTATTATGTGGAAAATGATTTTTATATCATGATGGATCCAAGTGGAGGTGACATGGAGGCTATTGTATGTGGTTTGGATGGAGCTAGATAAGGTGGTTAGTGCTTGAGGATGGTGGTGAATACTACTACCAATCATATATGAATATAACTGGTTGAAGATAAAAAATTGTTGAGGGTCAAAGTACCAAATGATGTGCATTTTCTTTCCTTAGTAAAATCAGATGAACTTCTTCATCTTGTAGCATTTGATCTTCATACAATAATAACTTTATTGGTAGAGCTTAGATATGTAATTTGTGTTGAACAAGGGTGAAAATATTAATGATGTAAACTTCCATAAGGTTGCCTAATAAATCATCCTCTCAAAGAGACATAACATAACCTATACTAATGGAAGACACACTTGGTAGCTCAAATTACAAGATATAGTGCAGGAGGTGCATACTATAGTAGAATATTTGCATCTTGTATCACACATTTTGTATCTTGTAGAACAAAATTTACATCTTATAACACAACATTTGCATCTTGTAGCGCAAAATGAGCATCTTGTAGTGATATAAAAGATACTTAGATAGGCATTTGCATTGATAGGAAATGATAATGATGAAAAAGGGGAACAAAGTACATGTTTATTGCTTATTCTCTCTCTTCATTTTTAACCTTAGATGTTTATCAATATAATCTTATATTTAAGGGTTTGTTACACACACACACACACACACACACACACACACACACACACACACACACACACACACACACACACACACACATATATCAATCATCTAGATATTTATTTTCTAGTTAGCTCCTGTCAACCATTCCTAAAAGTATTCATTACCTTTTTTTTAATACATATCTTAAGTCTACCTAATCAACTGGACAAGAAATTGGCTAGTGTTTGTATTTATCTAGGAGCCAACCAAAGACATGACTAGATTGGTGGTTTCAAAGTGGTTATTCTTTGTAAATGGAGAGAAAGGATGCACTATTGCAATTTGTTGATGTATAAATAATGTCCAAAACTTGTTAAGAGGAAAATGAGATGTGTATGTCCATCAGTTGTCAGGTAAATATTTCCTTGGAAAGGGGATTGTTATAGATCTTGAGCCTATGGCCATTGACTAACAGGGAGAATCATACATGATCAATGGTATGTAATTTGATGGTTCCATTATCAAATACTTTTTTTATTTCATAGGGTCTAAGACATCTATTTCATAGCTTGCCCTTATGATCTCTATATCTAGAATCAAATAATAGGGACCAATCTCCTAAATAAAAATATATTGTCTTTATATACTCATCATGCCACCAAATACTTTGTTATTGCATAAATCTAGTATTATGTAGTCCTTTTATACACATAATATTTTCAAATTCTATCAAATATTGATGCTTTTTATTTTGTAAGAACCCATTGAGTCTCAATCTATCTGAGTGCACACCCTAATGGGTTCTCCAAGAAAGGGGTGGGCAGACCATTAGTGCTTTAGAAGATTATTGTCTCTTATTTCCACATATTAATAATTCAACCAACTCCTAAAAACATTCCCTTAAGCTATTACTCTTATTTTTCACACACCTCTAATCATTTATCACATTCATTATCCCTTTTCCTAACCTAAAACCCATTTCAATATTTTTCATAACTAGATTGATTGGGTTAACCTTGTACTCTTATTGGTGAAAATCATTTAGGGTCTAGGTCAGCTCTTGGCCAACCTACCCTATGACCTAGTGATTTATTGTCAATAATGATACTAGGTCAACTTGGTCAACCTTATTGGCCAAAACTTTTAGAAGGGTTTAGGGTTAGATATACTTATGTAAACACATCCCATTTTCCAATATTAGAGAGACATAAAGAGTTATTATTCATGTGTGCTTCATTATAATCTGATCTCCCACTATTCTACTTGAGGAGTCTTAACTTAGGGTTTCTACTTGGAGAATATAGTCTTGTGGAAAAGTCTGAGATGCTTTAGCCTTTAGTAGTGATCCTTACAAACCTAAATAATATCTTGAAAAACACCTTCACAAATGGAGATATTGAGACTCAATGGGTTCATCTTCCACGTAAGTATCTCTAACTTTGCTCCTCTCTTTAGTAGATAGAGGTAACATAAGCATTATATTTTGAATAATATTACTCTTATTTTGCATGCATTATGGTCTGACCTATACATATATTAATTAGGATTCTCTTATGCATGTTTAATTTTATTTATTTACTAACCCCCATATCGTGCCACAAGCTTTGGTGATAATTAGATTAGATTTTTTGCTTTACTTTTTACTAGTGTAGTGAATATGAAAACATAGGACTTAATTAGGGTTATTATGGGGTTTTACTTGATTGAAGACTTTGGAACCCTCCCTAGTGATATTATTGTGATAATATGTCCCCTAATCAAGTCTAATGTATCCATATATTGGTCATGTTCCCAATTATCTAATGTATCCCCAATCGTAAGTATAAGTAGGATCTATCTTCTGTGAAGTAATATTGATTTATGGATCTGATTTAATATATTCTTGTGAACCTAATTTTAATATAACCCTTCTAGGTTTTCATTCACATTTTTCATTTATATCATTTTATTTATTATTTTTCTATATTTGTGATACTAGGTCGGTAGGGCTTATATAGTTTCTAACATATGTTTATAGGTTTAACACATGGTCACATAAAAAATGACTATATTATTTTTATGTAGGTCTTCATTAGATAAAGGTTACTAGATTAATCATGTTAACATAGTACTCTTATTCACTTTTAGATAGAAAACTAGGTTGAATAAGTTGACATAGTATTCCAAATAGCTTTCAAATAACAAACTAGGTCGACCAAGCTGGTATAATCATCTTAACAAGATTCACAAAAAAGGGGATTACATAACTAGGTCAACCTAATTGACACAGTTGGTAGAATTTGAAAGAAACATTTAAGGTACTTCAATAGAACTTTCATAGTCCTCAGCATCTTCTAACCCACAAAGGTTCATTTATCTCTCTCTCTTTCATTTCAATTATTCCTTACAATTTTGTTCTTTAAAGTTTATAGTCTTCAAAAATGAAATCATATAGCAAATAAGGTTGATTTGGTTAACCTAGTTCTATATTTTGTCTTATGTTTGAAAGACTAGGTCAACCTAGTTGTCTTAGCTTTTAAATACTCTTATTTCTATAATAAAGTAGCAACATTGTCAACTCTATTCTATAATATTTACATGCATTATCATCTAAATATAATTTTTACGATGTTTCAAATTGTGAATTTACAACTATATTCTATTAACTACTTCACACTTTGACTTTTAGTTATTTGCATGCTTAGAATATCTCGCATACTCTAATTACGTGGTTTTTCAATATACCATTTAGTTTCACTATTATCATCTTTCTTTCACACACTACCAAATTACATAACCTCAAAATGCATTTAAACATTTGTCTATCCAAGGCCTACCTATTTGGATTTCATTGCCATGGGGGAAGCCAACATGGTTTTCTAGCCAATTATAAACACATGGTTAAAGGTATATGCTAGTAAAGCATTTGACACCCTTATCTCTACAAGATTATGAAGAGATGGGGTAGGCCCCAATATCAAGCCAATCCCATTTCCAACATAGATCCCATTCAACCTAAATATCTTAAAACCATCCATATATTGCTTTCTAGTTCCCTACTTTTAACCAACTTCCCTATCACACTTAAATTAACACTTTATAATAATAATAACAACATTTAGGATAACCACTTAGTTATCATTTGCCTTTTAGTTGACTACTTGCCCTTTGCTCATTGTATGTTATATTGAAAAAATATGCATTGGCCAGTGTTGGTGTAAGGTTTTGTGTTATGTGCCTTAATTGGATCATTCTCATTAACTTAATTGATTATGTGTTTACTTTCATTTCTTGATTTCAAATTACATTGTAAAATGTTTCTCTATTTTCATCGCATTGTCATTTTATTCAACATGGTCTTTTATAGATTTTTTTTCTACTTGCTTATAATACTAAGTAGATGAAATCAATTATGTATCTAATTTACCAGTCAAATTCTAGTACTAGGTCAACCCAATCAACCCTATACCCTTAGCAGGATTTTTTCCCCTAGTTTATAGTACTAGGTTAACCAAGTCAACTTTGTACTTTTATTATTGTCCTATCTACCTAACTTAGTTCTATGTTTCTCCTTCCTTAGCATTTTATTCATTTTTATAATCATCATGAATTTCCCTATTAGAATCTTATTGGACAACCTAAATCCATTTAATTACTATATGGGATGTTCATTTCTTCCTCTCTTTTCCTCCTAAGAGAACCCTCACTCTTGGAGCATCTCTTCCCCCCCTTCATTTTTGGATTGTAACATGGTTTAAATCACACCTCAAGATGAAGTAAGTGGATTTTATCCTTTTTTTACCTATCAATACTAGTATCATCTTCAAGCTCTTCAACATAATGTGGGATCAATTGACACAAGTCTATCCAATAATCTCACTAATAATCCATCTTCTAATAACCCTCCCCCTAATACTAATTTCAGGAATTCTCCTACAAACACCAACCCATAAATCGATATGGCTCAACTTCTTATGCAAGTCATACAATTAATGAACATAATAAAAACCTCTAACACCTCTTGAATGACGAAATTAAAATGCCATTTGATCAATATGTTTAATCAACCTTCGACTATCAATCCTCAAGCCAAACCAAATTTTATTCCTCCACCTCTTATTGATGCCTTAAGAAATGTTATTCCTAAACCTATTATTAAAAAAAATGCTTTAAAATATCTAAAACGAGCCTTTATATCCTTTCATTATATCCATTGATATTGGTAATATATATCTAACTATCAATTATGATGGGACTAAAGAACATGCATCCTTTCTCAAAGCCTTTGGCAATATTTATAAAGAGTGGATCAAAACTAATACTTTTACCACAACTAAACTTCTAGTTAAAACCTTGACTAGTGATGTAATAGAATGGTGCAATCAACTCATCCAACATTCCATCTAGCAACTTGAAGATTTATTCAATCCTTTAGTTAAATAGTTTCAACATAATGATCTTCTTGATAGTCATCTTAGTCATTTCATGAATTCTAAATAATTTCCTACTAAATCAGCTCATGATTTTATTAAAATATGGAAATTTGTGGCCCATATAGCTGATCATAACATGACTGATGATAATTTTTTAAAACTCTTTATAATATATTTAACTCATCTTCATTATAAGGTTCAAATGTTTTCTCACTAAACATGCAATTAAGCTCTTGACCAAACTAAATGTTAAGACTTTCTCATGAATCAACTTGAACCTAATACCAAATTCATTAAAGTGTATTTTCAAACTTCTACCAATGCCATCACTAGCAATACTATTCAAACCAAACTAGGAGTTACCAAAGTGAAAATTTACCTGTCTTCTCACACACCACTAACTATGCAAAGTGAAACAATTATTACCACCCTCTAACCCTCTACTTATCCTAATAATCCTCCTAAATGGTATGACCCTAATCAATTTTTTTAGTTCCATGATGACATTAGTCATTCACATGAATCTTGGAGAGGTATTACTAAATTTTTTTTCTCCTACATACTTGGTCATTTCTTTAATCATGAATCCATGATCAACCTTCATCATCAAGAGTACACTACTACTTCTCAAAAATGATAAGCTTATAATGATTATTCTTCTAATAACCAAAAATCTTTTTCCATAGCTAATAATCATCAAAATATCAAGGTTGCTTATGCTATTGATGGTGACTATGAATAATATTACAAAAATTCTCAATATGTTAACACAACTAAGGTCAATTATCATCACAAACTAGGTCATAAACATCCTATCACAAAACCTAAGAAACAATATTTAGAAGAACAACTTCTTAAATATACTATAACCACTAATTTAGCTTCAAAAGCCCATATAGAACCACCTCCTTCTTCTGAACCCCCAATAAATTCCATTCCTTAAAAATATACCTTACCTTCAAAAATTTTCACTGGTTCTTCTTCTAAATGACACTGGAACTTTTAAAAAAAAAATTAACTCCATGCCTTGCAAGATTCCACTTATGGATTTACTTCGTACCTCCTCTTATCATCGTAAGTTCCTTATCCAATAATTACAAGAAATTGAAGATCCGTATCCTATAGATGACTTTTATTGTTCCTCACCCTACTAACATGCATATCATTGGAATTTTTTGTCCTTATTCCAAACCATCTATTAAATTTATTGAAGAAGACATGATTAATGATGAAATCCTTTTTCATGTTGATGATCCACGCTATTCATTAAAATAGCTATTAGTACTACCCTTATCCATAAATTCTTAGTCAATAAAGGCTCTAGTATTAATGTGACATCTTTGTGGCTCATCTAATAACTTGGTTATAATAAGGATCATCTCAAGAAAACTTGCCTTACATATCATTGATTTGATAAAACTAATCAAAATCCACTAGGTTATCTTTGGATTCCCCTAACAATTGGACCTAAGGATATTTGATATATAATTATGGTCATTAGTTTTCCCTTATCTTATAACATACTCCTAAATCACCCTTGGAATCATATAATGAGGGTCATTACTTCTTTCAGTAGCCAATGCATCAAATTCATACATAATAAGAAATAGTATAAGTATGAAGCTAATCCCAACACTTGGAGTATTCAACTTACAAATACAAAATCTCAATATCGTATCCCTACCATTCCTACCATCAATAGCGTTCCCTTACTTGAGTTCATTGACATCAATCCAAACTTACAAGTCACTCTTGATAATTTAGATGATGATTAATCTAATGAATTGTAACATACAACACTACCAAGACAACTACATATATATCAAAGTGGATTCCTCTTTATTTATTACCTCATGACAATACTATTACTCTCATTGATGATATCATTGATTTTCCCCCTCTATACAATTCTTAGGAGCCTTTTTTTCTATAACATGCCTCCACATGCAATGACTATGGAGTGGCCAAAGTATTTCAAGATGATTTAATCATGTCTCCATGTATATTTAGGAATATTGGGATTTAATCATCTCAAACTTTCCCTAAATCTCAAGCATGTACCATTTCTCCAACTTATTATGATAACCGCATAATGACTTAAGATAAACGGTGTTTTTACATATGTTTCTTAGATTCCATTACATGTTTTACAAGTTTGAAACTCTATTTGAATTTGCTTCCACATATAACCAAATTAGTTATTTTATGTATGTTGTCCACCAAGTTTTCTCCTAGGCACTAGATAAGTGGTATCAGAGAAAATTATATCATTGTTAACTCTTTTTAGTTTATGTTTGGATAGATAAGGGTAAATTTTTAGAATAAAATAATCAAATGGATGAATAAAAATATTTTAAAACAAGGCAATTAAATTAAATCAAATAACACAATATACTAAATTTATAAAACTAAAGTACAAAATCAATTGATGTTGTGATCATTATAACATAAAGAAGAGATATTACTTGGTTTTTAGATGTACACACATATCTATGATGTACATGTGTAGGAATAGGCAAACATATGGGTAAAATTCTATGATTAGATACAGTATATATAATTTTTGGATGTTCTTCATTATAAAAATCAAGACTTGGATGTTCAACATTATCATAATCCTTTAGCTCAAATACATGGTTTCAACCAGGATGTCCATACTATTTCCATGGATCATGAATTAGATCCTAAAGGTCATATACCCCCTACTAATACTCCACTTCTTGATACTCCTTGGGTGGTATAGCAAATCCTACCTTTTGAACCTTTATAGATTCTTGCATCTTCTTTTCCACCTATAAATACCATCATTAAATCTAATTATTCCCCCATCAAAGAAAATAATGATATACCAATATATTCTAAAAAATATCCTCTTCCCATTCCCAAGATGACATTTCATGCCAAGGGCACAGATGGTCATTAGATACATTATGAATATGATGACCATGGTAATCAAATTCTTGATCTTGAAGTATATGTTGAGTATTAAGTTCATCTTCCTACTCTACCCAACAATGAATCTATTCTTGAATTACTTCATGCTCAAGAACCTCAACTTCCTCGACAACATCACAAACTGGGGAATTTCAAAACCAAAGCCCCTTGTTTCAAAAACTTCATTTCTAGTATTGACCCTAAATATAATCTAATTTACTCTTTACCTAATGAACCATACCACTTCCAAAATGGCAATGTTGTGCTTATCAAATAAGCTACTCACATTGAATATGGTACTCCATCATGCCCTTGACTAATTATACTTTCTCAGAAACTCACACCTACTAAACATGATAACTTTAGTTTATTTTTTAGGAAATATCTTGATATTTTTTCTTGGTCCTATGAGGACATGCCTAGTATTAACCCTAGTATTATGGTGCAAAACATCATCACTTATCCTAATACCAAACTTGTGCATAAAAAGAAATGGAAATTTTAACCCAAATTTTCCACCTTATGTCACAAAAAACATATCATACTTATTGATGCTAATTTTATCAAACTAGTGGACTATTCTGAAGGGGTTTCTAACATAATCCTTGTTCATAAAATGTTACCATGGTCATTCACATTTGTATTTATTTCTATAAAGTTAGTCTTGCTTATCCTAAGGACAATTTCCCTCTACCTTTAATAGATGACATTGTTGATTACACCGTTGGTTATGAAATGTTATCTCTTATGGATGGCTTCTCTGGATTTAATCAAATTCACATTACCCATGAAGACTAGCATAAGATAACCTTCACCATGGAATGGGGCACTTATTTCTATGTAAAAATTCAATTCAAACTTAAAAATGTTGGAGCTACTTATCTACAATAAATGAATCATATATTTCACGATCTTATCCATAAATTTGTATAATCTTTTGTGGATGACCTCATTGCTAAGTCTAAGATTCACCAAACTCATCTTTCAGATCTTTCCACTATCTATGATCATCTTCTCAAATACAAATTTAGACTAAATCCTTACAAATGTGTCTTTTATGTCACATCTGGAAAAATATTAGGATTATTAGTCTCTCTCTATGAAATTGATGTTGACCCTACCAAGATTAATTGTATCATCAACATGCCCATCCCTCCTTCCATTCCAGATATTTACACTTACCTTGGTAAACTTGGGGAAATTAGATGATTCATCCCTAAAATGGATTACCATATTCACTCCATAAAATTTCTTCTTAATAAAGGTAATGATATAGAATGGATGGACCCTTGTCAAAAAGCATTTGATAATATGAAAGAATCATTGATTCACCCACCTATACTTTTTCCTCTTTCAAATGATCAATATTTAATATCATATACTTCTTCCATGCCCATATCAGTTGGGGTAATGCTTCCCCAACAAGATGATATTGTAAGAGAGTATGCCATCTACTACATCAGCGACAACCTAATTGATTATGAGAAATGTTACACAAAATTTAAACATGATTGCCTCACCATTTATTTTGCATCTAAATTTTTTTGACATTATATGCTTTATCATACCATTTATGTTATCATCCATTCTAGTCTCATTCAGCACTAATTCTCTAAAGACTTTCTTACTAGAGAGATAATTGGCAATTATATGATTCTCCTTATGGAATTTGATCTCCAAATTATTACTTAAAAAGTTTTTAAAGGACAAATCATAGATTATCAACTTATCATAGCTCCTATCCTCACTACCAATCAACTTCAATATAGTCTTCCTAATTAAAATATTATTTCTATTTAAGGCCTCAATAAATCCATATATCTTAAATATTAATTTCATAAATTCACTCTTGATCGTGAATAAAGTTATCTTGACGAGTCCATTATCCTCAAGACATTACTAAATAAAAAGTAGTCATCAAAGAACTTCCTAAAATCAATGTCAATCTACAATAGGATACATGGACCCTTCACTTTGATGGTACTAAATTTTTTTAAGGAGATGGGGTAGGTTGTATTATTACAAGTCCTCTTGGAAAACTCATCCCTTTATATTTTTGCTTCACATTTGATGTCCATAACAACATGGTAGAGTATGAAGCTTTAATCTTAGACATGAGAGTTGTTATTGATTTAGATATCCAATACATATATGATTTAGGTGATTTTTATCTCATTTTCATCTAAGTGAATGAATATTACCAATTAAAAATAAATAATTACATTTATTAAAATCAAATTGTAACTAATCTCACCAAATATTTCATTCGTTTCAGCATCAAGCCTATCCCTCGAGATCAAAACTCTATTTTTGATTCCCTTGCTTCATCAACATCTATTTTTATTCCACACCAAGTTCTTATTTATCTCACTTTTATTATCTAAATAATAAAATATCCATCCTCTATTTAACCACATGACTCACTAATATGCCACATATTGGCTATCACTATTCACCAAAACCTATGGTACAAAGACATCATTCAATTTTTGGAACACTAAACTTATCCTCCCAACTTTGAATCTTATGAAAAGACTCACATTTATAAATAAGGTTACAAGTATGTATTTTTATATAACATCCTTTATTATCACAAAGATAAAGGTACCTTACTCTGTTATGTTATGTAAGATAAGGTTCTTCCTCTCCTTGAACAAGCACATAGGGGCATTTGTGGTGGCCACTGTAGAGGATATGCTATAGCCTAAAAATGCCTACATATGGGATATTTTTGGACCAATCTTAAAAATGATGCCATTAAATTTGACAAATCATGTACAACTTGCCAACTTCATGACGATTTAATTAATTCACCTCCAGATGAGCTTCAAATTGTAGAATCTCCCTGGCCATTCTGCATGTGGAGACTAGATCTCATAGGCAAATTATCTTGTTTTCACTATGGTCATGTCTTTATAATCACAAGAATAGAATATTTTACCAAGTGGGTTGAAGCTATGCCCCATGTTAATGTCACCAATGCCACTATTTTATTATTTTTCAAAATATTAGAGATATATTCCTAAATAATAAAGAGGTTGAGCAATGTAAATCAGTAAATAAATATGCAAGTATTAAAATAATGATTTATGTAAATATGATGTAATTTTTCCTTTTATAAATATAGTAGGAAATGAGAGAGATTATAACTTAGCTTATTCTAGATGATCTGGACTGAGACAAGGTCTAATACTCAAGGAGCCAGACTAAGAAATAGTCAAAAATAGATCCTTGAACTTCATTTCTAGGTTGCACAAGAGTACTAAAAATAAGACACCCTACTGTTTGGTGTTGTAGTCCTATTTCCATTCTATTTTGTTAAGGTTGAAAGCTTTTTGGGTTTTGTTTAGAATACCTGTGTTACTCTATCATTAAAATTTCATGACCTAAGACCTTATAAAGCTCATTGTGTGCCTATTTTAATCTTCAAACTCTTACGATATCCTAGCACATGAATTGGAATGCAAAGTTGGAAAAGAGAAAGAAGGGGTTAGTGTGTAAAGGATACATTAGATGCACTTCAAATCACATGTGTGGGTGCACTACCGACATACCAATACTCTAAAGAGGGATCAAGCTAATTTAGTTATCCCTTTCAAGTGTTTGGTGAGGTTTGTGTATGATCAATGCAAATAAAATGTGAAATTAGATGTGATTCAGCTTGCTAGGGACTAGTTCAATGACTTGAGTAGGATTGAAATAATGTTAGAAAGCTATGTGCAGAGAATGAGGAAGAGTGCTCGAGTGTACTTGCTTGTATTCTTGAATTTCTCTTATTAATGAGTGTCAACCCCACTAAATGGACTTTTAATGTACTTTTATAGGGAAACTAATGATCATGGGTTAAATGAATTTGTATGAGGCCAAGAGGTAAAAATATAAGGATTTGATAAAATCTAACCATTTGAGGCAAAGATGAGCTTGGACAACAACACCAAAAATAGGATACCCTAAATTTCAATACTCTTATCCTTTTTGGGCACTAACCTAATGGGATATATCTAGGCCTGAGAGGGTTGCTTGGGTCTTAAAAATCTATGTTCAGGAAGCTACAAATGACTGGGAATCAGTGAAAGAAGTAGCCTAGAAGGACTGTCTGAGCCAATAGGAGGACCTATGAATTAGATGTCTTAGTCATACTAAAGTTGTATAATCTCACATTTTACATGACTACATTTTCCCCCCTTTATTCTAGTGATTTATAAAAGTGAAATACTAGGATAAAGGAAAAATAGAAAGCATACATGAACTTACCTATAAGGATGAAGCTTGTGGACCTATGTGATGCAGGATGTGCATAGAAAGAGCACACTATGAAGTGTAAATTTTTGAATGAAAACATAAAGTATATTAGTCCTTATTAGATATGCTATATCTAAAATAAGAATGTATAAGAGCTAAGTAAGAGGAAGAGAAAGGAACAAATACACCTCACTGGGTTTGTAAACCAATAAAAAAACCTATTGTAATGCTAGAATGTGCTAGATGATGTTGATTATGTGTTGAATCAAGAGTAATATAATGAATAAAGATGAGTGCTCAATTCCTCAAAATGTGGCTAAACAATGTAAATTCTAGCCCTTTGGCTCCATCATCCCCAACTATGTGAAGCTAATGAATCATGTGTGTGTTAATTGATGTTTGGATTGTGTGTCTAATCCCTCTAAATAGGTGGCTCAAGAATATAAAGGCTAGCCCTTTGGCTCCATCATTGCCCCATAAAGTGAAACTATGAAGTGTTATCAGTATATAATAGATGTCATATGAGATGGCTCATGGAGTTCATGGATGTGCTAGAAATTTGACAATGTGTCATTGATAGCCTGAATGTGTGCTAGAAAATAGGCCACTCTTGGGCATTTAAAAAGATGGAGGTTGGGTTTCTATGAAATCCACTCTAAAACTGATGGAAAATGCTTATATGAAAGACAACTTAGAAACTTAGGTACTCAAAAAGCTAAAATTGTATGAAATTTTAACTCAAATGTGATAACAACCACCTACAAATGGAGTAAGGCATGTAACTACTGAGAATGTTTGGAATAAACTAAACTTAGAAAGAAAAGAATATCAATCTATCATGCACATTGCCTCCAATCATTGATGTCTAAAACATGGATTCTTATTTGAAAGTTATGTCAACTATTTAATATGAACTAAAAGTGAGAACCATCATGCCACTCATGATAACCCATTGTATTTGAGAAAAATATACTGAAACTATTGAATCTGACTAATTTAAATGTGCAAAAATTGTCTCTAAATTTAAAATTTTACCTCTCTCTAGAAATCTTGAGTGTTTTCATGCCTAGATAGGAGTTACAGAATGTGGAAACCTCTATGTTTGGTGTTGTCCATTTTTCATAGTATTGTCTGGTGTGAAAACTAATTGTTGATATGAAATTGTCACTATTTTTTTCTCTAGTTTGATTGATTTAACCTTTAGACTCTATACTGAAAGTTATGAATGTTGTTATTTTGACTATTAGGAGGTTTGATCTCTATGATAAACCCTTATGTGATGCCATATTTTTTGAGGTTAGGAATAATGAAACTACAATGACTGCCTTAAGAAGAAAAGAGTCGTGTATGGGTGTTTAGTTGTATATATGCAAGACATATCATTGAATATTTGACAAGATATTTAAATATATAGAAACATTTGAATTGATAGATTGATAGATCAATAGGGCTATGCCTAGATAGATATATCAATGTAAGAGCATGCACATGATACTGAATTGAATTGGTAATGTTATATGTTAGTTTGTTAGTAAGTATGGAGGGATGGAGCATGATGTCTATTATGGAATCCAAGAGAATAGGAAAATACATGATATAGATCATGGAATTACAACAATCAAAAATAAATCAAGAAAAAAACATATAAATAAATAATATAGAAGCATACAAGGGTCAAAATGGGGTCATACAAATAAGGCACAAGGGCACATGTCACTCAAAATTGAAGACAAGTATGGAAGGCATGTTTGAATTCCACATACACATACAAGTGGAAGAAGAAAAATTAGCATGACAGCCATAAGTACATGAAATAATACAAACAAAAGACATTGGCAAATGTCTTAAGGCACACATATGAAATAAAAGCAAAGGACATTGGCAAATGTCCTAAGGCACAAGTAAGAGACAAGATGGAATTGGAAATGGAATCACACAAGCTACTCTAAGCAAGGAATGAAAGAAAAATTATGAATTGGAAGATAAAACACATCTAAATAATCAAATCAAATGTGAAAGTATGTAAAACATATGTAGTACAATACTAGGTATATGCTAAGAAATACAAAATTGCTAAATACTAGTAAAATGTTGATGTAGTAATATGTGTAACCTATAGAGTAATGTACATTAGCATGATAACCAAGAGTGTGTAGTGTAATAATGACATAAATTGGATGGTGTAGTCATGTATAAGATTCCCCTTGTGAGTGTGTATATTGATGTACATCTCAAATGGAGAAGTAGGAATTCCCCCTCAATGGGTAGAATGAAGAAATCAAATAGCTAGATGTCGCTACACACACTCAAAGAAGATCAAGTGAAGCCTGGTAATGTAGATAAATTGACATATAATAACATGAAACAACAAATGTAAATTCTAGAATGATATTAGTAATGTAAACATGGATGATGCATACAATCAAAAAATGTTTTTGGTGTTTTTTTTAATTTTTTGAATGTTTTTGTATTTTCAAGTGTTATATATTTTTTTTTTTGACAATATTTAAACTATGTACAATGAAGAAGGAGAGTCTATGTACAATCAATGCTAGAAAGAAATGATTTTAACTAATGAGTCTCTGATGAGATTCCTGGTCATTGTGTCATGTGTCAAATATTGGGATTGTGCATGATCATGAGGAATGATGGAGTGTTTGAGATTGTGCAGTTGAAATCTATGTACATTATAACTACTATAAAATATCTAAAGTGGAAACTAAATGTGGGGTCCCCCTGTGACTCTGAGAAGAGGATGCAATTGTAGGGATCTTAAGGACCCATCTAAGAGTAGTATAAGAAACTTTGTGAATAAGTGTTCTTTATGTAGCTATATGAGACCAAAATGTAACTAATCAAGGTGTGAACACTATAGTTAGAAGCTATCTAGAATATTGAAACTATGGGGTTGTATGAACCCTCTATATTGGTGACATATGTTGTAACTGTGTCTAACTATGAACTAAAAGCAAAACTAAAACTGGAGTGGAAATTGAAATTGAAATAGGTGGAATAACTGGAACTGATGATTGTAAGCTAGTAGATGGCTCAAAAATGGGGAGCGGTGACTCATAAGGAAATCTACTAGCTAAAATAACCTGATTAGGGTGAATGAATTTCATGCATTTATGAACTATAGAAGGTACTACCTTGAGTTATATAATCCATCTTCAACCAAGTAATATGTGAAAAAATCCTACAATAGGAACTATAGTGAATGGTATGGCCACATATGTAGGACCAACCTATAATGTAAGTATTATCTCACCTAATGAACTTTGTAAATGCCCACTAAAAACACTAATAATTATGTATGCTAGAGTGATATCCTACTCTAAATAACCCAAATCATATAAATGTGTGAAAGTGCACATGTTAAGACTGAAACCATTGTTGATGAGTACACTATGAATAGGTTGATTCTGAATATGTGCTTTGATAAATAGTACATTATAACATGTATTATCCTTGATAATCTCATGATTTGAAAAAGACATTGAAGGCCTGGTTGGAACTCTAGACTCATACACCCCTATCATACCACTCAAAGGATGTGATTCTACTGAAGGTGATTGGTATGTATGGTGAACACTTGATGTGTCCCCTTGCTCTTGTTTAGAATGTTGTGGAAATGGACCTAAAAAAAAGTCAAAGCTTCATCCTATGTTGGTTTTACCTTTAGAGGCTCAACTAAAGTTCCCAAATCAAGTATATTATCATCAATAAAATTATGTATCTTATATCACAAATTGGTGCATTTTTTTGTTGTATATCTTAGTGCCCTATGAAAATTTCAAAATGTATGTTGATCATATCCCTATAGAATATTTTTTACTAGATATGCTTCTTGGATAGGAGGGAGAGAGATGATGTTACATTCTAATAACTATTATAAAACCCTAGTTGGGAAAAGTAGTAGATTGGTAAATGTACAATGAGGAGGTCATGATAGAACCACACATTGAGGGGGCTAAGAAGTTGTATTAACTATTGGTTTATTTTGATTCTTGTTATCATTGATTTTGATCTTCTATGGGACTTTGTTGTTACTTTTATTAGTTGTGTATGGTATACTTGAATACTTAAGTTTGCCCATTGAAATTAGTTTGACTTCTCTTCCTTTGAGTGTATGACACAATTTAGTGAAGGAAGAGAACCATTTGAACATAATATATTCGTAAGTGTTAAGAGAAGGATCTATTTGGAGATGTCATGTAGCTCTCAATTATCCATGGGGATAGTTAACTTAGCTAGAATAGTCTTGTATTGAAGAACATAATCTATGAGAGGCTCATTTGACCTTTATTTCTACTATGTAATCTATGTATATGAAACCTTATCACCAGTGTTGATATTGAAATGTGCTAATAACATGTCTTCTAAAGGATTGAATACCATGACTGACTAATTTGATAAACTTTAAAACCATTGTAAATCATAATATTTAAGGCTCTATGTAAAAATTTTGGTAAGTATCTTGTCATTAGGTACATAATCCAAACATTATCCATGAAAATATCTCAAATTTGTCTCTGGATCACCCTTTCCATCATAAAGAGTAGGCTTGGGTTGAACAAATCCTTGTGGTAAGGGTGTATAAGTGATGTGACATGCCAATGGTGTATGCAAAAGAGAAAAAGAATCCAAATCCTATGTAGGTCTAGTACTACCTTGCTCAAGATGTTTCACCTTGGATTGAAGAGATCATATCTATTGCACAAGGGTTGCAACATCAGGAGATAGGGATGAACTAGCTACAACTAGTGGCATATAAGAAGGTTAGGCTACTATAAGGGTGGTTGAGACATAGTTTCCCCCATAGTGTTATTTGCATTTGGTTGTTTTGTGGGGATGGAAGACTCAACTTGTTTAGCCTTTTAATTTCCATGATATATTGTAGAATTAGTGTGTGATCTTTAGTCTATTCTTTAAGTCATTCTCTAAAATTTTGTAAAACCAAATCTTTGTTGAGTATGACTTCATTATCAATAATGGGTGGAAGTGGATCACTAGTGTAATGTTGTGGAGCATGAGCATCAGTGTGTACATCATCATTGTTTTTTCATACTACTCTTTGTCAACATTATCCTCATTGAAATTGGAGTAATCTAGATATGTAGAATCTATGACAAGAACCTGAGTTAGTTGTTTATCCATGGTATATGGTTGAGTTGTAGGAATCTAGGTGAATTCAAGGGGTTCACCACTAAGTCTTGTACTTTATCATGAAGGAAAAGATGTAAGGAAATTATGTGGCATGTGAAAAACAACTTGGATAATATAAGAAAAGCTTAAGTTGATATAATCTAAGCAAGGAACTGGGATATGCATAAAAAAGATATGGAGCTTCCAAGTATGTAAGGTGATACCTCAAAATCAAGTAGGTGCTAGTAAATGCAACTAGGGATTTTCATAAATATTATTTATAAAATACTATGAATTTATTAATGTTGAAACTAATTTTCTAAGTTTGATATGCAACTAAATTTTTAGAAAATAATGCAAAAGGTACTTAAAAAAACTGAGAATGTATTAGATGCAACTAGGGTTTGAAAAGAATTTTATTCAAACTTAGTATAATAATTTGATTTTTTTTTAATAAATTTGAAGAATTTAACTTGAAAATTTTAGGAAAATTTAGAAAATATTTCTAAAATTAGCTATATATTTTTCCTAGTGGTTTGAAAGTATTTTTATGAAAATAGGACCTAATATGTGCAAACTAAGGTTTTGGTGAATTTATTGAAAACATTTCAATTAATTTGTAGTTTTGTGATTTTTAACTTTATGAAAAATTAGGAAAATATTATAAAAAAATAGAAATATTCCTGGGGTTTCTAGGGTTTTTATCCAAAAATTCAAATTAATTCATGTTCACCAAATGTTTTGTTATTTTTTAAATATTAGAGATATATTCCTAAATAATAAAGGGGTTGATGAATGTAAATTAATAAATAAATATGCAAGTATTAACCTACTAATTTTTTTAAATAGGTTGTACTTTTGCCTTTTCTAAATATAGTAGGAAATGAGAGAGAATAGAACTTAACTTTTTCCAACTGATTTGGACCAAGACAAAGTCTAATAATAGAGAAGTAGGATTGAGAAATAGTCAAAAATAGATCCATGGACTTCATTTTTGGGTTGGATAAGAAAATTAAAAATAGGACACCCTATTTTTTGGTATTGTAGTTATATTCTATTGTTGTTGTCTTTAGGCTAAAAGCTTTCTAGGTTTTGTTCAGAATACCTATGTTACACTATCACTGAAATTTTAGGGTCTAAGACCTTGTAGAGATCACTGTGTACTTTTTTTAATCTTCCAAACTCTTAGGAGCTCCTGGTTCTTGAAATACAATATAAACATGGGAAAAAGAGAGGATTTAGTGTGTAAAGGATACACTAGACATAGTTCACATGCCATGTGTGGGCATGGTGCCTAGATAACAATACTCTGAAGAGGGATCAAGATAATGTAGTTCTCGAATTGAAGTGCTTGGTGGAATTTCTGTATGATAAATGCAAATAAAATGTGAAATTATATGTGGTTAAACTATATAGGTATTATTGCAATGACCTAAGTATGCTTGAAAAAATGTTATAAGGTTGTGTGCAAAGAATGAGGAAGAGTGTTCGAGTGTACTTGCTTGTATTCTTTCATCTCTCTTATAAATGAGTTCCAACCCCACTAAATGGATTTGAATGGCCTTTTATATGTAAAATAATGATCATGGGTTAAATAAATTTATTTTAGGCTAATAAGGAAAAGGATAAAGATCCTAGAAAATATGACTATTTAAGGCAAATATGATCTTGGACAATAGCACTGGAAATAAGACACCCTAAATTATGGTTCTCTTATCTTATTTGGGTGATATTGTCTAAAGGGTATGAGAACTATAGGGATATATTAATACTTAATAGGGTTTCTTGGTTCTCAAAAATCTAAGTCTAAGAAGCTATGAATGATTGGGAATCAATGAAAGAAGTAGACTAGAAGGGTTGTGTGAACCAACAAGAGGACCTTGGATAAGGTGTCTTAGCCATACTAAAATTTTACAATTTAAAATTCTACATGAATACAACTACCATCTCCAAATTCAACCTTAATCAAATCATTTGACTCTTTGGTGTCCCTCATACTATCATTTCAGACAATGGTTGTAATTTCAGAAACATAGATGTCAAACAACTATGTGCTAAATTTAAAATCAATCAAAAATTTTCCAAACCTTATCATCCAAAATTTAATGGCCAAGATGAAGCCACAAAAAAAAATTATCTAAAATTAAATTCATGAAACTCACATGGATTGGCACCTTCATCTCTATCATACTCTTCAAGTCTATAGTACTATCATATGTACTACCAGTAAAGTAACATCATTTTCTGTAGTTTATAGTTATGAGTTAGTCCTTTCATTAGATGTTGAGATTACCTCTCTCCATATATATATTTATGGTATCATACCTGATGAATAATTATGTTAATCTCACCTTTATTCTCTTGATCTTCTTGATGAACATCATTTTTATACTTTCTAACATAATCGCCAATACAAGGCTTGTATTGCCAAACAACATAACAAACAAGTCAAAGTTTGCACATTTAATTTTGGTGATCTTATCAATAAATTAGACTAGACTCATGACAAAGAAGTTAAATGTGCCCAAAAATGGTGGGGCACTTATTTAATCAAATATATCCTTGGTCTAAGTGCTTACCACCTTCAAACCAATGAAGGTCATGTTTTCAAAGATCCCACCAATGTGCAATTACTTAAGAAGTATTTTGGATAATCCTTCCATTATTTTTCATGAATTCTATATTTTATCTATCTAACACTTTTGATAGGATACTTACACAGGTCTCACCCTCTACATTAGCTCTCTATTTTTTACAAACCTTTGTCCTCCCTTTTGGTCTTTTGGTTTCCCTTTTTTCTCATCAGGTGCATTGTATCACTATGGATAACACCTAGTCTTCCTCATGATATATGTTTATTATCTTTATTTTAATAAGTTTCACACACTTTTTGGAACCCTTTGGGTTTCTCTTTTATGAGTTTCAATTTAAGACCATGTATAGGACCTCACCTTCCTCACAAATACCATTTTTTTCTTATACCATTTATTTTTCCAATGTTTTTTAAGCACCCTCATGGGTTTCTCTTTTATGAGTTATAATGTAAGAACATGGATAGGACTTAACCTTCATCGTAAAATAATAAAATTTTCATTACTTTTTGAGAATGTGTTTTACAATGGTTACAATTTCTTGATCTTTGTTCTTAGCTTTAGCTTTTGCTTTTTTTTATAGATGAAATTTGTACAATAATCTTTGTGAGCATGTTTTGCTCCATTTCCCTCATTTTTATGATAAGTTATGACACTTTTCTATCATATTATCCCTTTTTCAACCTTTATCACATTTTTTTTTATTTCGAGTAGCTCAAATTATTTCATGTTTCATTCCTCTTGATTTCCTTTCCATTGCTTCCACATTAGATAAAACAAGGTATAAGTCAAGATTGCACTTTTATTTCACCTAACTTTATGAGAATCTTAAATGCCATTCTCTTTGAAGTTCTCTCTCTTATCAACCAAATCCCAAGTATTCAAATGAAATTCATATTTAGAACCCACACATGGTTTTCCAAATCCATATGGAGGAGGAATAGAAAATAATGCATGAAGAAAGTTAAAATCCAAATATCATTTGAAAAAAATGGCAATGATATACAAAAAATAAATATACAAATCTCAAAATTAAAATTGACAATAAAAAACATGATTAAAAGCATATCTCCTATCTCTAATTTTATCTCAGGTAGGCTAGTAGATTGAAATATGAGAATTCAATAAACTCTATGGTGCTACATACATTATTATGCAAGTATCCAATCTTTGTAGTAGATCTATATCTCTATAAGGGGTCCTAAGTAATGTGGAACACATTGTGGCAAGGTTAGTCCATTTTACTTTTCATGCATATATCTTTCATGGGATGATCTACATATTGCATTTGTTAACCTAAGACTTTTGTGGCTAATAGAAGTTATTCAAAATATTTAAGGTCAGAAGTCCTCTTCTTTTGAAAAACCTAATTTTAGTGTCTTGACTTCTATTAAGAGTTCCTCTACCTTGGTTTTTCCTTCGTTCTCCCCTCCACCAATTTCATTCCCCCCTGATAGGTAAATTATGATTCTAAATTTATTTTCCCTCTTCCATAATTCCTTCTTCTTCACTTCTTAAAATCATGTTGGCACTACATTTTTCAAATTGTATCTATCTTTAAAGGAAAACAAAATGTTTAAGTAATGATTTATTATTTTATTTTCACCATGGCTCTACATTTATAGATGTACCTTGATTTATTTTTACCATTTGTCATTGTTGTACGACCCTTTTTTTGGACACCTAAGTCCATTTATAATTTCATTCACTTTTTTCATTATTGAGTGAGGTTGGATTGTTAACTTTCACTCATTAATGTTATTTTCCATTTTATGCACCTTTTCCATTGATGATTAAGGATTGTTACTACTCATTCATCAATGTTGTTTTACCATTTTTTCTTTCCCATATTTGTTTAAGTAAGGTTTGTTACTACTTTTATATTGATTTTTTATTACCATCCTTTTGACATGTATCCTTGGTTTGACTTGGTGATTTTGTCTTTCTTACTCAAAGTTTACTTGTTTTAGTTTTTTGGTCTTTAGTAGCCTTAGATTTTTGGTTACCTAGTTTACTCTAAATTTTTAATTTGTCATTTGGTCTAACATATCACCCATCACCTTATCTTTCCAAATTTCCAAGGACATCCCATTCACATAACACCAATTATCTTGTATTTCTTGATTTTATTTGCATTTTTATTTAGTTTTATATTCTTGGGGTTGTCAAAATTAGTCTCTGTGCCCTCTGCAATTAAAACTATAAACATAACAGACAACTATTTAGTGATAAAATTAAGTCAAGGTATGCATCACATTTAATTTTTTAGTTATTTCCCTTTCCATCATTTCTTTTCAATTATATTTTATTTAAAATAATAAAACCTTTTTTTAGCCTCAATATTGTGAGTTACTATGTTCTTTCTAGAAGCACCATCCCCTATTACACCTACATGATACATTATGAACTTCGAGTAGGGCATATGTATGCACCTAATATTTTCAAATTCTATCAAATATTTATGTTTTTTATCTTAAATGAATCTATAGAGTCTCAATCTCTCTAAGTGCATGCCCTAATGGGTGAAATAGGAAAGGGGTAGGAAGATCATTGGTGCTTTACAGGATTGTTGTCCCTTATTACCTCCTATTACCTATCCAACTATCTCTTAAAAACATTCCCCTAAGCTATTACTCCTCTTTTTCACACTCCTCTAATCATTTACCACCTTCATTATCCATTTTCCTAACCTAAAATACCTTTTGATAATTTTCATGACTAGGTTAATTAGGTCTATCTTTTACTCTTATTGGTGAAACTCATTTAGGGTCTAGGTCAGTACTTGGTTGACCTAGCCCATGACCTAGTGAGTTTTTGTCAATAACGATATTAGGTCAACTGGGTCGACCTTGTCAATAAATTTTTTTGGAAGGGTTTAAGGTTAGACCCACCTATATAAACACATCCCTTTTATAATTATTATAAAGACACCAAGATTTATTATTAATTTACAATTATTTACAATCTTCTCTTCCATAATTCTACTTGAAGAGTCTTAGCTTAGGGTTTGTACTAGGAGAATATAGTCTTATAGAGAAGCCTTAGATGTTTTGAAATTTCTTAGTGATCCTTAAAAACCATAACAACTTATTACAAAGCACTTTTAGCCAAGGAAGATATTGAGTCTCAATGGGTTCATCTTCTAGGTAAGTATCTCTAAATTTTTTGCTATCTCTAGTAGATAGAAGTAGTATAAGTAATAGATTTTAGATAATATTACTCTTCTTCTCCATGTATTAGGTATTTACCTATCCATAGCTTAATTAGGATTCTCTAATGCATATTTACCTTTGTTTATTTACTAACCCCCATATTATGCCACAAGATTTGGTGAGCATTAGATTATATTTATTTGATTTACTTATTATTAGTATAGTGAATATGAAAAAATAAGAATTAATTATGGTTATTATGTGGTTTTTATTATCTATAGGCTTTGGAAACCTCCCTAGTGATATTATTTTTATAAGATACCCCCTAATGGGATTTATAAAATATGTATATTGGTCATGTTCTCAATTATCTAATGTATCCCCAATAAAAAGTGTAAGTAAGATATATCTTCTCAAAGCTAGGTTTGATTTATGGATATGAATAATTTTTAATTGCATATAGTATTTTGATTTGGAGCTAATCCATGGATTTTAGTCACAATACTCTTTATTTTTGTGCTTTTGATAAATCTAGGCCAAGTTATAATGATGTCCTCAAGGTTTTATTTTAAAATTCAATGGGTGGCATAGGATTCTTTCCATAGACCAATTCATATGGAGTGAGGCCAATTATGGTCTTACATGTGATTTAGTATGAGAAAAATAATTCATGAAGATGATATTTCCATTATTTGTAATGCAAATTAATTTTTTGGGTGAGGATATTATCCAAATCCATATTCATGAGCTCTACCTATCCATTAGATTGAGAATACTATGGGGTGGATTTATTGTCCCTGATTTCATATTCCTTAACAAGGGTAGTTATGAGATTAGAGGTAAAATGAGGCCCTTTGTGTGTGAAAATTTCTCTTATACCTCTTATTAGGTGAAAATTTAATCATATTAAAATTTTTATACCTTCTCATCTCTTGCATGGGTTAATACCATTACCTTAGACCACTTAGTGACATATTCAGTGCAAACCAATATATAATCCTTATTATTGGACTTGGGATTTATGTGCTTGAGGTATAATTATTGGGGGATGAATCAGTGATGTAATATAATCCAATTAAATTAAAAAAATATTAAGCATTCAACATATACAATAATGATTCATATAAATTAACTATTACAATGAACAAGGAAGATATAGTAAGATCAAGCACACAACACATGAAATATGTGAGAAACCCTATTGGGGGTTTAAAAAAACTAAACCCTACAAGATGGAATATAGTAATATAGTAAAAATATACAAATTTATACCACTACCACCTAATAAATGAACACCCATCCCTTAGTTTAGTGAGACACCCATCCCATAAGGAGGAACCAACCCCCTAAGAAACTAAGCACCAACCCAATTACCTTGATCTAATCTCCACTTATGATCTAAAGTATTATGTACATGATTATGGACTCCTATTAATTTAACTCTTTCTCCATTAAACTCTCACAAAATTTCACACTCAACCATGCATCCAAAACACCCTTTTGTATCACTCTCAAATAGCCTCTAGGGCTCGCTCACTCAGTCTACCTATTCTAGGCTTATTAGGTCCAATGACCTATGTGTCCTAAATAAAATTGATCAAATAAACATGGATGATCCTTTTTTATCTCTAATGGTCCTAACTTACTTTGACCTCTCTTTCAACATTTTTCTCCTTTACTTAGCTCCATACTTTTCTTAACTCGACTCTAAATAGGGCAATTATGCCTAGTATTTATACCATACAGTCCTCTAACCCATATTGGTCAAAATATATGATAATCATAATTGTTATTAATTTTAAATATGTATTAATATACATAAAATTAAATAAACCCAAACTCCTTAGGTTAGTCATTACCTCATTATCCCCAAACCACCATTAGGTCTTGGTGAGACCTAAAACAATTATGCCTTCATACTCACACATTGCATATGAGATGACTTGAACCACCTTCATACTTTAAAAATTATTATAAAACATAAAAATATGAAATATTCCATTTATAACTCCCTCATGTGTCCATGATACTTGGAATACCAACTCAACACTTGAACCTACCAATTAGGTCTCCTCACTCTTTAGGCCTTTATACATAGAAAAAACAATCTCAAACTTCCATGGAAAAAATAAAATAGTTCACATATCTATATGATTATATAAAATTTGTGAGACATTCATGACCTATAAAACACCTCCATGTGTATTAGACATTCCAACATAGTATCTAATCACTTAGATCAACTCTCTCAAAATGACCACTCAGACTAGTCACATACAATCAAAATACAATCAAGTTATTTTGACTATCCATATGTGATTAAGGGAATATCATGAAATTAAATAATTTATCATAATACTTAGATACTTATATAACATCTTCATACTCATTTTATTCTTCAACTTTGCTAAGAACAACTTCAACTTACCTCTACAAGATGATCACTCAAACTATTAGTGCATTCAATAAACACAATCAAATTCTAAGCATTTGATCATAATAAATATTGAATTTTTAGACATATAATATACAAAAATATAATATTAATTTATTATAAAACACTCTCTAAAAGTTATTTCATCTTGAAACATCAAAATACTTTCAAGAACTCTTCAATTATTCTTATTAGGTCACTTATAGAACATGGTCAAACACAGTAAACTTTGGAGCTCAATGTATTTAAATTTATGAATATTAATACCTTATAAATTAATTATATATATTATCCTTGAATTAATATTCAAAATTTATTTTTACATCACCTTAAAATTCATCCTAGATCAAAAGATATAAGCAAAATATTGAGCACTAGTATTTCCTTTGTTAAATTCAAATGCCAACAGTCATTATGTATACTTTAAAATTTAGACACTTTGTCCTCATATCATGTCTCCTAAAAAATATATAAAATAAACATAATTTATCTCCTCATAATTATACTTTTATTTAACTTGTAATTTTCATTGCTAATCTTTGATCTGAGCTCCCACAATTATGCCACTTGCTAGCTCTATGTGCCTTCTGCACATTTGACTATTTGACTCCAATGAACTTATGCCAATTGGAATCCCCACATAAAATATTGAATATATGACTCAATACACTCAATTTTATCATAATATTCATTATCATATGCTCACCATTTATCTTTATTGGATAGCTTTCATGCTCACTATTAGATTTGCTACTCAAATTCCATGATTGTGACATATATCACTAGCACGTGCAATCTTGACTATTTGAATTTGAAACTCATCATTGGATACACATCCAGTCAGATTAAATGATCTCTATTAGATATATTATCATATTAAATTCTCATCATAGATCCATTTTTGCAAATTTGGCTAAGTATGGGAACTTAGTAAAACTTTGCCTAGAAGGCCAACTTTGCACCTTAATAACTTTTGCTACACTCAACCTCATGACCTGAAATTTGAAACATATGATCACCTCACATAGGGGAATATATTAATATATCAATATTATACTTAAACATTCATATGTTTAAAATATTTTTTCATAAATATACTTACTCAAGTTTATCTATCTAGATGACTACTTTATCTTAGACATTCATATGACTATTCTAAGGATTTTCATTCACTTCAATAAGAATTATAAAAACTAATAAAATCCCATAATGTATTTGTAACATTTACACACCATAAATATTATCCATTAATTACCTCACTAATTCAAACACTGAAGAACCATGTAGGAACTCTAAAGCTCATTGAAGCACACTTTGTCATTGTCATTCTAGCACACATGACACCTCATCAACATCCTTGGTCAGCTTGGAGACATAATTGAAAAACATACAAAAATATCAAACTTTTTAATTGATTTCAAACACAAATAAAAATCTTATGCTTAGAATTTGTCTCTCTCTTCAAGTACTTTCTCCCCGTTTGACATAATGACAAAGTAGGCTCATCCTCTAAACATGAAGACCTAAAAAGACATCAAGAACCAATAATATGAAATTAACACCTATAAGAAATGATATATACTCTCCTTAGAAAAAATTTTACCTCTTCTTACCTTGAGATTCTCAAACATGCTCCATGACTACACTCTTCTTTGATCATACATAGCTTCTATGAAGACAAAGCATACATGAGCACCATAAACTATATGCACTTACATTAAAAACATTAAGAGGGACTAAACATTAGTAAATTGAGATTAGGAACCCTTTGAGCACCTTGGTATTTTGATTAAAATGACCAAAATGTCTACTTATTCATATTATCCTTGCTTAGAGGCCATATAGCCCTACCTAGACCTTACAAATCCCATAACTATGTGTTTATTAAATTTCATGGCTTGAAAATTTATATCTAGATAATTCTCATATTCCCCATCATGAATTAAAAAAATAAACACTTGGGTCTTCCCCTGCAACATACTTCATTCACAAACCTACTACCCAATTAACCCTTCATTTGCATAAATCATCCTCTATTGAACCAGCCATATATTTACAAAAGACTATGAAAGAATTTTTGATCACCAATTTTTCCATTTCAACATATTAATAATCCTTATATCTCAAATCATTAGGTAAACCATTTTTCAACATGAGTAAAAACACTAGGTTTATAAGAGAACTTGGTCAACACACCACCTTATGGTCAATGTCCATCTCTAAAACATTTATCACACTTGGAGGTCATCAATACACAATTATAAACTAAATTTTGATATTATAATCCTTTTATAACCCATACTTATTATACCATGGTTTGTATTTTACCGGCATACCCTTAAACACAAACTAGGAAACTGGAGAGTAAACAAAATTCTTCAATTACACACAAAAAACCTTTAAAACATGAAATCACCTAGAACACACTTGAATAAGGTAAAAACACATTTATATCCCTCTAAGGCATCTAAAAAAAAATTAATTATTCAAATGACACCTAGAAATCTCCATACCTAGCCTATAGATCTTGCACATATAATAGTCAACATGCCAAAACACTAGAAACTGATCATGACAACATTATCCTCATACTCCATATAAACATAGTATTCAATATTTATATGAATTATAATATATATAAAAATCATCATCCTTAATTTCAAACATTTAGCTCAGATGCTTCACTTAAGCTGATGAATCATACCAAATAACATAAGCTTATTGAACTAAAGCATCTCACAAATTCTCCCCCTTAGATCATAACCACATATACAACCAATATCTACTCCTTTGAAACATATTTCTCAAAATAAACATGTCAAAACATCATACCACACTCAATAAACCTAAGTTATCTCTCACTAAATCCATACCAATCTCTAAACTTCAAGGGCCCACAAGTCTTTTCTCAAGAGTCACCATACTACTCACCTAAAACCAAGATCCTATTAACTTTCAAGGCACTACACAAGATAGAGATACCTCATGAGACCAACTATGGATGAAATATAATTACATCCATACCATTATTCTAATATAACTCACCTTGACAATCTTAGCCCTTCAAAACCTCTCTCTTTATACCAACGACTGCTTCTTGTATATCATAACATGACTCCTTAAGAATCGATTTAACACAAAGGAACACACAACCGTAATTTGTTTTTCATACCTAAAACTAATACAAAAACTCACCTTCATGTATTATTTCTCATGAAACACTAGCTAAGACCAACAAACATTCACCATGCTTTATTTTTTTATAAAGTGTCTCCTTGAAGCCTAAAGAGAGACACCCCTATGCAATAATGAGACTAAATTTCACAAAATTTAAGACACTCCCATATAACCATACTCTCATTTTAATTTAAATCCTACCTCATTAACAAATTGATTTTGAATGGATCTTTATGTTCATTCTTTGCTTCAAACATGTCAACAAATGCAAAATAATAGAAACTCTTGACTTTATTTCCTGTCTATCATGGTAAACAAACCATATTTGGTCTCAATTTTATCTATACTAACAATATTAGGTTTCCACAACCATTTATGACCTTTTCCTTGCACATTAGGAGCTCCATACATCTTATTTTTCTTTTTAAACTTATTCAACCTATTCTTACAATAACTAGTAAGGTGACCAACTCTATGAAATTTGAAAGAAACAAGATCATTTATACCTTTTGCTTGATGATGATTGTGATAATTATTTGACTAATTGCTTCTTCTTACATAGTCCTTTAACTTATGACAAACAAGATGACAAACAAAACAATGTCCCATAGAATATTTGGAATACCTTAAATTATTTAGTTATCTAATTGGCTTGTTTATTTTTCTCTTGACCTAATATAGCTTGTTGACGTTCATAATACCATCCTCTTTGTCTTGTTTTAATTTATTTTGATCTTATTTAGGATTTCCTATCTTTACTATGAATTTTTCATTCTCATTATTTAGGGAAACAAGATTAGACTTAAATTTAACATATTTGCCTTATTTAGTTCTCATGCTTAAACTTGTAGCCTCTAATTGAATTTTGAGATCTTTGATAGTCTTCTTATCCTACTTAGTTTCTTTGATCATGTCATCCTTCAATCTAATTTTTTGATCTTCCATAGACTTGATTAGTTCTTGATTATCCTTTTCCTCTCTCATAGACTTACCTGACAAACTCCCCTTAAGAGACCTAACTTGTGATTGAAGACCTTTTATCATATTCCTCATTTTATGATTTCTCTTTTTTTTTCCTTTAGTTCACCAAGTGTACTCATAACCTCAAATTTTAGATCAAATTCTTATTCCTCACTATCATATAACTCTTCTTATTCCCTATTTTTATGGTAAACTTATTCATCAAACATGATTATCTTTTATTTTGAACAACTTTCCTTTTTACCCATATTGTATCTTAGATCACCTTCAAGAGGTTAAACTTGCACAAGAGGTCCTTCTGTGATACCAATTATTAGAGGTAAAATAATTGAGAGGGGTGGTGAATAGATGATTTAATATAATTCAATTCAATTCCCAAATCTTAACCATTCAACACATACAATCATGATGCATACAAACTAACTATTACAATGAACAATGAATATATAACAAGATCAAGCACATGACAGATGAAATATGTGGGAAACCTTCTTGGGGGATAAAACCCACTAAACCTTAAAAGAAAGAATATAATCTTATAATAACAATATCCAAATTTATACCAGCACCAACTGATCAAGGAACACCCATCCCTTAGTTTAGTGAGACACCCATCCCACAAGGAGGAACCAACCCCCTAGACAACCAAACACCAATCCAACTACCTTGATCTGATCTCCACTTTTTATCTAATGTATTCTACACCTAATGATAGACTCATCTTAATTTTACCCTTTCCCATTTACACTCTCACAAAATTTCACATTTAATCCATGCATCACCAACACCCTTTTAGATTACTCTCAAATAGCCTCTAGCACTTGCTCACTCAATCTACCTCTTTTAGGCTTATTAGGTCTAATGCCCTATGTGTCCTCCTACATCAAATTGATCAAATAAACATGGTTTATCATATTTAATCTCTAATGGTTCTCACTAACCTATACCATATATTTCAAAGGTTCTCTCCTTAACTTGGCTCCATACGTTTCTCAACTATACTCTAAATAGACCAATTATGCCTAGTATTTATACCATACAGTCATCTAACGCATCTTGGTCAAAAATTATTCTTTCCATACTTGTTATAAATTTTAATTATGTCTTCATACATGTTATATGTAATAAACCCACACTCCTTAGGTGTTCATTACCTCATTAGCTCCAAACCACCATTAAGTCTTGGTGAGACCTAAAAACATTATGCCTTCATACTCACACATTACATGTGAGACTACATGGACCACCCTCATCCTTTAAAAAATATTCAAACACATAAAACCAATCTCCAATATACCCTACATAATGGGTCCATGCAACTTGTAACACCAACTCAACACTTAAACCAACCAATTAGGTCACCTCGCTCTTTAGGCCTTTATACATACAAAACATAGTCTCAAACTTCTAAAGAAAAGAATATAATATTTAACATATAAATATAATTATACTATAGGGGTGAACCTTATGGACCTATGAGACACCACCATGTGCCTTATACATTCCAACATAGGCTCTAAGCACTCAAATCAACTCACTAAAAATAACCACTCAAACTAGTCATATATAGTCAATCTATTTTGACACTCCATATCTTATAATGGGAATATAATAACATAAAATACTTTTTAACAATCCTTAGATACTTATACAACATCTCCATACTCATTTTATTCTTCACCTCTACTCACAACACCTTCAACTTACATATGCAAGATGGTCACTCAAACTATTAGTGCATTGAATAAATATAGTTAAATTCTAAGCATTTATTGATACTAAATATGGATTATTAAAAAATATAGAATAAATATAGATATTTTTAATGGATTCTAGGAAAATCTCCAAAATTTAGTTCAACTTGAAACAACAAAATACTATCAAGAACTCTTCAATTATCATTATCGAGTCACTTGCAAAATATGGTCAAACACATAGTCAAATTTGGATCCAAATATCTTTAAATATACAAACATTCAAACATTATAACTAAATTATATATATGATCCTTGAAGTCCTTCTCAAAATTTATTTTTACATCACCTTCAAATTCATCCTAGATCAAAAGATATAAGCAAAATACTGAGCATTGGTTTTTCCTTTGTTAAATTCAAATGCCAATGGTCATTATGTAAATGTTAAACATTCAAAATTTTGTCATCATATCATGTCATATAGGAGATAGATAAAATATTCACCATCAAAATCCTCATAATAATCCTATTATTTACCATATAATGCTCATCGTTGATCTTTGATCTGAGCTCCTATGATTGTGCCACTTGGTAACTCTGTGTGCCTTCTGAACATTTGACTATCTGAATACAAAAAACTTACTCCACTTTCAATAACCACATGAAATCTTGAATATTTGACTTAATACACTATATTATATCATAATCTACATGATCACATGCTCACCATTCATCTTTATCTGATAGGTTTCATGCTCACTGTTAGATCTACTACTCAATCTCTGTGATTATGACACATATCATTCGAGTATTCAATCTTAACTATTGGAATTTGAACATTGTCAATAGATAATTATCTATATATATTAAATTGTCTCCATTATATCTATGATTTGATTAGATTATCACCATAGATCTCTTCTTGAAAATTTGGCTAAGTATGGTAACTTAGTAAAACTCTCCCTGGAAGGCCAACTTTGCACCTTAATAACTTTTTTTATGCTCAAACTCATGACCTAAAATTTTAACCATATGATCTCCTCACATGTTTTAATCTAATAATATATCAATATTCTATGTAAACCTTCATACATTTTAAATATTACATCATCAATCTGCTTACTCATTTTTATCTATCATGATGACTACTTAAGCTTGCACATTCATATGACTATTATGATGAATTACATTCACTTCCATAATCATTATAAGAACTCATAAAATCCTATAAATTATCTTAAATATGTCCATACCATCAATTTCCTAACTATTAAAACACTGCAGAACTATGCAGGAACTCTAAACCTCATTGAAGTACACTTTATCATTATCATTCTAGCAAACATGACACCTCATAAACATCCTTGTTCAAATTGGATACATCATTGGAAAACCTCTAAAAATATTGGGCCTACAAAATCAAGTCCCCACTTATAAAATAGTATCAAAACTAGTTAGGGTTATAGTGGCATTTCATCTGAATGTATAGGTTTCCCCATATATTGGCATTGATCATAATGATGGGTATATTAAAAGGAGCCCTTATAGAGAGTAGGCAAATAGTATCTGGTAGTTAGATTATTTATGACAGTCCTTTTTATATAAAAATGACCCCATAAGGTTGATCATCACATGCTTTAATGATTTCAACAAAGTCTTCCTCTTAGATACACTGATGCATAACTGAATCAAGTCTTGTGACAAATATGTATGCAGTGATTGATGATTATGGATCACTTCTTATGATTAAATTATAATTTTATTTGGAAGAAAAATGTTGTGTCAATAATCATATAGCCAAATAGTTACCAATATCTACATACGAAGGATTTATAGTGGTTAATGCAAAAAGGTTCTCATTAGGAAAAGAGTCATCTACTATGAAACTTTACTCATTGAATTGAAATCAATTTTATAAATATGAAACTACATTATCCTTACCTAATTTATCAATAATGCTTATCTAAAATTCCTATAGCAAAATCAACCATATAATAATCTTACCAATTATTGTAGGATTATTCAATTAATAATTTATTGTCACATGATCAGTATGGATAAAGAGTTGATACCCACTAATGTAATATATAAACTTGTTGATGGCATATGATATAATAATAAATTCCTTTTATATTATTTTGTAGTTGAGTTTAGTTCATTCAAGGTTTTTTATGATGAATTAAATGGTGTAGCTTAAGTACTGCTCTTTCTATCAATGGATAGTCCCTAGTGTACAATCTCATGTGTATGTAAGGATGTGAAAGGGATGAGTCTATTCATGAACTCTTAACATAGTATTTTTTGTCAATAAATCCTTAATATATTTAAATACTTCCCTAACATGTAGTAGTCCAAAACAAATAAAGATCTTTAAAAAGAAAAACCAATAAAGGTATTGTAATATTGCTAATGTCTTTGATAAATGTTCCGTAATAACCATCATGTATTAGGAAACTTCTAACATCTTTTTGATTCATTATAATTAGTAGGTATTTAATTATACTTATCTTAATAGGATCTACCTTAATACATATAAGTGAGATGTGATATCCCAAGGTAATACCTTCTATCATTATCATGTAGTATTTTTCATGACTTATAGATAAATGATGGTTTTGACAACATTGAAGGAATTTATTAAGGTTTTTAAGGGATTCCTCATAGGTGTCTCCATAAATGGTGAAGTCATACATATAAATTTATGCATAGTCATAAGAGAGATTTTTAAAAATGCTCCAAACAACTCATTGGAAGGTGGTTGGAGAATTTCATAAACCAAATTAAAGTACTACATATGCATAGGTACCCAAAATACATGTGAAAGTAGTCCTATCTTGGTCTTTAGGTGTTATTTTGATTTGATTATATCTACTCAATCCTTCAAGAAATGAGAAATAATTTTTTCCTACAAATGTGTCAAGGACTTGGTCAATGAAAAGAAGGGGAAAATAATCCTTCCTTGTAGTGTCATTTAATTCCCTATAGTATACACATATATGCCATTTACCCCATTTCTAATTACAATTACAAGGGGTGAAACCCATTGACTATCAGATATAGAATATATGAATCTTTCTTATAATAATTTGTGTAACTTAGTTTTCACTATATCTTTAATAAGAAGGTTAATTATTTGTTATGGTTGGTTAATGGGTTTACATTCTTATTTGATGTAGATTTCAAGGGAGTATAATTCTATATGGATAACTCTCATATGATGATAATCCCAAGAAAAAATTATCTTCTAATTTTAGAGCATAGTGATTAATTTCGTATCACATTAAGGTGTCAACTTATTATTGATATTGAGGGGTTTCCCTAGATGTATTTTATCTTTCGTGGATAGGGACAACATGGATTGAATATTACCAATAAATCAGGCATAATTGCAATGGTGTGGTAATAGTTGATGGAAGGTTCTAATTTCTTTTACAGGTGTAAAGAGACCAGTCTTGAGGAAAATATTTTCAAGAGGGCATGTTTTACTTTGTAAGATATTATCTATTTTAGGGTCATATTGATAAGTATTTTGTAAAACATGAGAGAGAAATGTGTCTTCCTATTTATATTTGATGGATGAGCTACAATAAAGTGTGCAAAAAAACATGTTACTCAAATACATCCTCTACCCAAAGAGGTTTGTCTTATTTATGGGAAAGTTTGGATGGTGAATATAAAAATAATTTCTTAGTGTCATTTCTATTTGAAATCAACATTTTTATTGACCTACAACCAATTAAATCATTAGTTGTGGTCAATCGTGGCCTCCCTAGGATAAGTGGGTAACCTCCTAGGATAGTTTTACTTGGAGAATGATGAAATCTACTAGATATTATCATGAATCCATAGTGATTAATAAATATTCAATCATCCCCTTAGGTTTGATGACTGATCTATCATCCATTTGTAAGATATTAGGTGTTGGGTGAAGTCATTTTAGTCCAATTTGGTGCATGGATTACATAGTCATAACATTGATATCTACTCCTAAATCAATTTTTGTATTTGGTATAGCTTGGTTATTAATGTTAACATTGACTACAACACTACCTAGATCAGAGTACATGGGTGGACCTATATTGACTAAAATTATGTTTCTATGTTGTCCAACTACTTGGATAGATTTGGGATCCTTTCTTTTGTAGCCAATTTTCTTTTAGCACAAATCATGAGAAACTTTCATATAAATGGGCTAGTGCAATATTGAAAAAAATGTTTTAGTTTTCATATAATATATAATTTAGGTTCTTTCTCAATACATTGTTCTCTCTTAAAAAGGATGGTTGATGGGAACTTCTTGTGTTTCAATTAAACTTGATTTACGAGTACTAATGGGTTCGTAGGATTATGGATTAGCATGGTTGGCTGAAATATCCTCAATAAGTTCCATTATCATGGGTGAGGTGGTTTTGGAAAAAAAAAATTCTAATCTAAGGTGTAATTCATGAATATCCAACTTATAAGTTGGATATGACATTATTTCAATGGTATGTGTTGGTTGAACCAACTTATTTGTAGAATTTCGCATAGGTTGGGTAGGTAAATGTAGTTTCCTAGGATATTGTTTGGTATTTGAGATTAAGATTATTTGTTGATTGTTTAAACTATTATTAATATGGGAAGATAGCATTTATATTTAATTAATGTTGGGTATTTCTCCATGATTGTTTCCATGGGTTGGAAAAATGAGACCATTGTTAGTTTTCGTGTAGAGGTTGCTAAGACTAGTTTTGAAGTGGATCCCAATTGATTTGGGAGGGATGCCAATAGTTTCAAGATATATTATTTTATTGATAGAAATTGTGATTTTGTATGGGTGTCCATGAATTATGTCAATTACAATTATCTAAAAATTAAGAATTTAGAAATACAATAATAGATGGCATACCTTGATTAAATGGACTAGGTGACCATTGCATACGTTGAGCCAGATAAAAAATTAATCTCTATCTCCACTAATTACATGTAATTTTATTAACTTTATATTATACTCTATAAATCTATAGACTTTTACTTGAATAGCCTCACATTTTAATTCTACTATCTTTTTACAACAATCTAGAAAATATACCATCAAGGCTTGCTTTGTTTCTTCCTATTGTTTTGTATGTAATGAATCCAAGTGATTATATATATGGATAATGATATCTTAATTCATATCCTAAAACATATTACTTGCCTCAATTTTTTAGATTTAATTTCTATCAAATGAAGGAAGTATATTGATGATACACTTTTTGTTCATGGCTAATTAGAATAATTTTTTTATAAAATTATTAAATAATCAAAGGACAATGTTGAAAAATATCATATATTCCTTAGGTCTGATGATTCCAAAAATTATTATTTAAATCCTTTAAATAATATAAATTTTATGGACTCTCTATCTATTATATTCTACTTGGATTTTTATAGCCTAAACATGAACTTCTTCATGCAATCCTCTAGTTATTCATCTTCCTCTAGTGTTAACTAGAATATGTCATCCCTTTTATATTTATTTCCTTAACAATAGTTTGATACTTTGATAGAGACTTGTCCTTAATTTCTTCCCAAGTAGAAGTTGAATCCTTCCCCATTCCCATAAACAATTTAAGAGATCCATCTTTGAGTTTTGTTGTAAATAAAATCATAGTTTGAGCATCTTTGTTATAGTCATAGCTACGACATAATATATAAAACTCAAAGAGGAATGTATTTTGTTTTTGACTTACCTTTCCTCTAAAAATAGGGTGGCCAAAATGAGGGATATTATTCATAGGTGAATTTCCCCTATGGGTTTGGATGGGGAATTCAAATTTTGAAAACTCATTGGTAGTATTATCTTCTTGATGGTCCTCTATGAATACTCTTTTTTTTCATAGACCAGATGCTTCTACCACTGAATATTTGAATTCATTGTCAATATCTATATTCCCTAGTGTGTATTAAATGGATATTTTGGATTTTTATAAAGGAATGTAATCTCTTCTACACAAATGTAAATTATTAAAAAATATAAAGGGTTTAGCCTTAGTAAAGAGTTTATCGAATTCAATAGATTTTTTAGGACTAATGTCTCTTATAAGATACGAAAGGGATTTAAATTCTTCCTTAGCAAGAAATTTGGGTAAGGATGGATGGAATTGAATGCTAGATTCCTACGTGTGAGGTGATAGTGTATTGATTTTCAAAATATGATATAGAGGTGTACTTTTCAGGTGTATGAACCTCTTTCCCCTTTAAGCTCCCAACTTGTATGACTATTCCAACCAAGAATTCTTCTTTTTATATATCTTTTATTAATAATTGTATATTATCTCCAAGATTTTCCACATATTCCTTAGTTATTTCACAATGTATTTTTATTCCTTCATCAAAGGTCAACTACCTATGAAATTTTTTACCTATATGAGCCCTTTCTCTCTACATTAAAATCAATCACTTTCATTTTTTTAAATCACACCTCCTTGTATAGAGTTATCATAGTTTGTGTTTTTTTGGAGTTTTACAACTCTAACCTTATAGAAATCATAGCTCTTATCTAGAAAACATGAAATGTTTAATCTAGAAAATAGTAAATGTTTAATTAAGAACATAAAAAGAGATTACCAATATTTGAGATGTGAGTGTGTGACATCTTCCATAAAAATAACACCAACATGATGAGTAATATTTTACTATCAATTAAACATGTCAACCTTATACAACTTCACCTATGCTCATAAAATAAAGTAGACACTTGATGCATAAAACTCCTAATTCAATAATGATCAACCTAGGGTCATTTTAGCTTGATATAATGATGTCATTATATGTGCATACTTCACTCACTTGATGAATGTGTCAATTGCATATAGGCACAACTATATCAATGGGAATTTGAGGAAATGTAAGTACTTGAATTGAAATCACACTTCCAAAATTTGAGTAAAAGCACATTTAATGAATTAAAATGTTGTGTAAGCTTCCCTAAGAAATTGTCTTGCATTTATAATACATACATTATATATGAAACTCAATTAACATATATAGAATAATATAATGTAAATAAATAATTGAAAGAATATAATTATCTACTTCTAACGAGTTAGTATCTTCGCTACAATTCCTCCTGAGGGGGCACTCCTCATTTGGTCTTTAGATCCAATTATTCACTTGGAATTAAAGCATGTTTACTATAAAATATAGAATATATTCATATCCTATAGTAATTAAATACTCCTATAATGAGATTATAATGATTAGAATGATATTAATTTTTCACACTCATATTATCTATCTTCCTTCAATATTATCTACTACTTTAGCCTAAAATTTTATTTGGAATGTATACAGAAGAGGATATAGTTATTGATTAACAAGAAATCATAACAACTTGAGAGTATTCATACTTTCGATAATGTATCCAAATGTTTACAAGACATAAATAGGGGTGATGTTTGTTAATAATTTTAGAAGGGGTGAATTATGATCAAGTAGGAATGATCAACATTACAACACCTCCTTATTTTGTATGCCTATATCAGGCCATGCATACTTTCTCTTCATTACTCATCAATACACAAAATTTAATAGAAAAGTTGACTGCTACAATATTGTCATGCTCAGGTGAGATGTAGGTAGTTATACATGTTTTTATAGTGGTGGCTAAATGGTTGCAAGATGAAAACCCATTGGCTATGGAAAATGGTATCCTCTCTCCATATTTTTTCTTTGAGACATAACCATCTAGTTTATATATATATACATATATATATATATATATATATATATATATATATATATATATATATACATATATATATATATATACATATATATATATATATATATATATACATATATATATACATATATATATATATACATATATATACATATATATATATACATATATATATATATACATATATATATATATATATATATATATATACATATATACATATACATATATACATATACATACATATACATATACATATATACATATACATACATACATACATATATATATATATATATATATATATATATATATATATATATATATATATATATATTGTTACTCAAGTTTCTTGACACACCATATAAAGAGAAGAAGAATCATAATAAAAGATATCATATTTAACTTTAATTACAAGACAAAAGCTAAATTTATTCTCATAAACATAGTTAATAAATATCATCATGGTTTAGAGTACTTTAGAACAAATAAATGTATAAGGCATCTAGGCAACATTTAGAATTAGAATTTGATAAGGTGTATAATTAGGGTTCAAATTAGGCCATTTAGATGGCTCATCAATATTAAATCACCAATGAATGTAAGTAATGATAAGTTTTGGAATGGATTTAATTTGGTTTCCTATTAATGAAAACTTAGTTATAAGTCTTAAGAATTAACATATATGTGGGTAACATTTTTGGGTTTTGGTAGTAACTCCTTTGATGTGAAAGACCATTTAGTTGTTAACTATTACAAATATATATTGAGGTTATCATGATAGATAGATAACTCTATGTGCATCATTTTATGTTCAATGATATTTCAAATTATATAGATTTCTAGTTAAAATTTATATAGTATAAGTGTGAAAGTAATTTATGATATTACCTCTTTATAATGAAATTGTTGGGTGGTTGTGAATAAACTGGTTGTAGCATTTTGTCAATAAAATTAATAGTGGTGAGTATATTTTAAATGTCATGGTAATTTTTGAAGCCTTAAATTTGTTAAGTCTTTACAAGAATGCTCTTATTTATATTAAGTTTAATATTTTTGGGTAAGGAATAATGTTGTATCCATGGAAATATGTTAGGATACCTTTGTCCTTTGTTATTATTTTCTATTTTCATTAAAAATAAATCAAATTACTAGGAATGAAATCTGCTTTGTCGACATTTATGACTTTTGTAAAATTTGTAGGAAACTATTATTACCTTCATAATAACATGGATATCAAATGAATAAATCATTAAGTTATTATCTTGTAGTAAGAAAGAAATAGTTTTACATCATTGATTATCATTTTTTAATAGATAAGTTGTGGTTTATTTTACTATTACACATATTGAGAAATAACTCATAGAAATGTAATTATTTTTTAGAATTTGAAAGTTGTTTCCATGCATAAGTTTAATAAGAATGGTTTCTAAGACATAAACTTCATGTTACATTTTTCCATTACATTCTTGTCAATCAATATATTTATAGCAATATCTGATTAATGAGAATAACATGAAAGTGTAATTGGATATCAATAGCATGACAAGTCTTGAATATATAATGATTATTTTTTATGTTTTACCTATCAAAATATTGATTTATAATTTTCTTCTAATTTATTCTTTTATATTTTAAAAAATTTGGTTGTGAACATTGAGTTATGATCATAAGTGACATGACAACCACTTGTGGGGTAATGTTCATCAATATTAAGAATTGGTAATTCTCTAATGCCATTTGATTTTATTGTATCACTAAATGAGTTGTTAATAACACTATTATATAGACTTAATATGTTAATGTCATCATATTAGAGCTTAAATCATTAATAGTGATTCAAGTGGGTAGTGCTAGCTAGAAGCATTAGCTTATTCGTAGATTGTAAATTAATTATTGTTCATATTTTGTAATTTTGTATTACTTTTAGAAATAATTTAAGAAGTAATATTTTTGTTTTTATTGGTTAGTGCATTAAAATATATAGTCTAATGACTCTTATTTTTATTTTTTCAATAAAAACTCTAACTAAGTTGGAATTTGAACTTCTAGCTGCCAATTTAGTATCCTTGTTAAGGTTAGCAAGTTTTTTTGAATGAATCTTGACCTAGACTATATTAGGAAATTGGGTAAAGTTAAGAGTTTTTAAATGGTCCTATTAATAATATCATAAATAACATATGAAAATTTGAGATTATGAGTGTATCTTACATCGATATGCCCCAATCTATATATTTAATCTAAATAAATACCTTCCTTATAGAATCATTTAAGAGTTTTTAACCTTAATTAAGTACTTATGTTTGACCTAACATACTTATGGTCCTAATCACCCTTGTAAGATATTATTTTACCTCGAGTCATATTGTATTTTACCTTAGAAACATGTGGATCTTGGTATTTTAAAAAAACCTTAGTTGTAACCATTTTTCATGTGTCTTATTTAAATAAATATATGGTCAATTCTTCACATGTACTTGATTGGAATGCATTACAGGTTTTACATATAGGATTCTTAACAATAGAATTAATTAGAATACTTGAAACACACAAGGTCAGATTGCATAATAGATAAGTGTCTCAATGAAAGGTCTAGTGGGACTAATATTCTAAAGATAGTGCCATTTGGGAAGATTATGAAGAGTTTGTTTGGTTGTTTCTTTATTTATTTGCTTGATATATTCTACTAAATTTATTTCATTTTTAGACATGTTTATTTTGATAATAATTTCACTAGGATGATGACCTATTTAAGGGGAGGAGGATATTAGATCATATCCAATCCTTAACAAACAACATCTATTTTAAAAAATAATTTATAAAGGACTAGTTAGATTACTAGTTTATCTAGAATAGATAGATATATTATGTTTTGTTTGTTTACCTAGACCATTGTATTTTCTATTCTACATCATTAATTTTAGTACCTCTAATTACTATAAAATGTATGATGGTTGTCTACATTTAACAGCTTTGTATGGAATAATATAGTGGTATTTATGTAAATCATTTATTATTGTATTGATATAAATAGACTAACTACATTCTTCAATTTGAGGTTGATTGTAAGACACATTTCACCCTCATTGAGTAGTACAGAGGGAGGGAATCATAAGGGAGATGGTGGAAAATTGTGACTACTAGGAGTGTATATGACCTTTTAGATAATCACCACACACACACAAAAAAAAAATGATTGAAAAGTTTTCTATATAGTTTTATTAGGTGTCATAGATGCATGCACTTATCATGTGTGATGTTTGTTTGATCATATGTATATCTATTTATCAAATGTGTTTGACTATATTTACTTAACAAACACTGATTTATGTGAATTTTAGATTTAGATCGAAACAACTTGTTGATGTTTTTAACTTATCATTCATTTTTTGTTCTAAATGTTCTGGTAGTTTGATGTCTTTATCTTTGACTATGTGTGTATGAAGGTCCTTGGAATGTTTTTCACAAGTAGAATAACCTTGTTTTCTCCATTTTAAAATATTCTTACAAAACCTTGAGAACATATAATTTTTTATTAGAAAGTATATTTTAATTTTTTAAATCATATGAGGTCCTATTATGTTGTAAATAGGTACCAACATTGTTGGTTGATTATTTATAAGTTAAATATGATTGTTATTTAATATTATCAAAATATACTTTTTGGTGGAAATCATGGTTTTGATTAATTACCTTAGGTAATGAGTCATGGTAAGAAGTATGATTTAAAAAGGGGAAAAGAATGATTAGGTTTTATTTTGGATATCCTGCAAGTCAATGATGTTAGAATTGAATTTATATGGTGAAATCTTTGGAACCCTAGACTCAGTCAACCTAGTGATCATTTGACTACTATTGAATCCCTTTTTTAGGGTGTGAAGGAGTTTGGCATGAAGGGAAAAATATTATAAATTACATAATGGAATGAGGAGTTAGTTATGGGGTTTTTCACATTCAAAAGGGAAGCAAAATGCACATGGACAACAATGGCAAAGTGAATATAGAAGGAAGTGAGTAAAGAAGAGCTAGTGCCATGGTGTTTTAGTAAAAAATAAACTTATGGTAGTATTATTAGGTAAGTAGACCCATTCAAAAACTCTAAATGTACATGAGTAAATTAAGGACTTCATTTTTTTATGATTAATTATTATTGTTTGATTTTTAATAGGTTTATAACTATATTATTTATTTATTTGAATCTAGGATTATTTACAATATGTTAACTATTTAGAGATGTCTGAGTTTGTAATGGTAATAATATAATACTTGACTCTTAGTCCTTGAAATTTTTAGGTTATCTTACACTTGAATTCATGTAGTCATGATTATTTATAACCAATATTGTATGAGTTATTTTACTACAAAACCCTAATGACCATAACACTTATTTTACAATGTAAATGATTTATATTATATACCCATAACGTAGGGTTTTTGGGATATTTCTAGTGTTTGTGGTAGTAAGTTAATAACGGTGCCTTATTTTAAAAAAATACCATGAACTATTTTACCAGAATGTTTTTTGTGCATAATATAAGTTAAAATATAGTTGGTATAACTATAAATTATTTGGTACCTCCAATTGACTAAAAATAAAATACTATTTTAGAAATGTTTAGACTAGATTAAACCCACCTTTAATATTTGGTGTGTGTACCATTCCTAGGTAAAATAAGAGGTTTGAGTCTCACCTTGGATGTCAATAGATTAAATAAAAACAACACACAAGGAAAGTAAAGATAGAACCCAAAATAACTCCAAAATTATAAGCACCAAAAATGACCATATGGTCCCGAGAGGAATCGATCAAAAAAAACTACAAATTTTATAAGTAACTAGTGTGGGAGCTAGCTTGGATAGAAAGAGAAGAGGCCCAAGACTCAAAATCAACCACTTTTGATTAGATCAGGAATGAAATAAATCCCATAAATAATTATTATGGGAGTTATCATAGGAATAAAGAGTAGATACCCCAGACTTAGAAGCATCTAATTTTAAATGGGTCGAAAATTAGCTAAAAATGGACCCCATAGGACACAAAACCAACAATGTCAAAACTAGAACCAACCTTGGGCACAAGGGGACCCAAGTACCAAAACAAAACCTTTAATTAATAGACCTCCTTAGGGATTTATGACATAAGAGAAAATTCAAAATGAAATCCCAAATCATTAAAAAAGAGAAGGAAACCATAAGGGGTCAAAAAATACCCAAAATCAAAAATGACCTAAGAATAATGTAGAAAAAGTGAGATGAGTGACTCCTTAAAGAAGTCAAATAGACCCATCACATGTGGCACCCCTTAACCCAATGGTATAAAAATATCTAGCTAAAAACTATCTAATGTTCCACTTCCCAAAAGAGCAGTAATAGTTCAAAATTCAAAATCAGAAGCCAATGATCTAGATAAACATGTCTTGCATACGTAATCATCCCCATCATCATTATTTTGAAATTTAAGGACATGAGTATAGGAAAGTGGATGTGAAAGAAACCAACCTCGAGAATGTGGACAAGATTAGAATATTAATTAAAAACGGAAAATCCCATCAATAAATTCAAATTAACATCAAAACATATTGAAAAAGAGCCTTTGAAAGGCCATCCAACTGACAACCAAAAAAAAGATATAAGTGTCCATCTACCAAATTACAAACCATAAATAAACCTAACATTCCATTTCCAATGGTTAATAGAAATTAAATCCTCATGGTATACAACATCCATATACCAAGACATCCAAGTGGGAGGTGACAGGACCAAACTAAGGATCATGCCTATTGTAAAAAACTAGTGAAGTCCTTTAATCAATTGATCCATAGAATTTTTTTTGATAACCACCAAAATCTATACTTTCATCCTCATTTTTAATCTAAATGAGGTTCCAAGTTCTCGTAATATAATGTTTAAATGGAAGAATAATATTAGGAAACCATCCTCTACATGATATCTTATCTTCTTGACTAGAAGTGATTGGTTCAAAACCAAACAACCACAATCATTAAGCACTACACCTATATGACTTAGATCGACCACATGGGTGGAATTTTCCATTTCAAATACACCAATACAAATCATTCCAAACACTAAATCATATATAACTAGAGATCTAACCAAATTTGGAAAAATACTGGTAAAGATATGAATTAGTAGTCATCACATTAAGACAATTCATAAATTTGAGACTGATCCTCAGAGGAATAAACACATATCGAACTTACCCAATTCAAAAATATATTGAAGTTATTACCAAACATGAATTTATTATGTAACACTTCCCAACTAAAGGTCCAAAAAGTGAATTCCATGAATACGATAAAAAAACTAGAGCATTTATGAAGAAAACAAGAGAAGGCCTAGGAAAAGGCAAACCAAAATAGTCTATCTAGAATCTCCAAGTGATAAGAAGTGGAATACATTTTTTAACCTATGTCCCAAAAAAAATACTTATCTTAGGTTTAAGAGGTTGATCACCTCTTAGTAGACCAAGATCCCTGAACCATGAGATCAAAACCTTAAAACCATCCACACCAAAACCTTCAATTTTTTCACCCTTGCATAAACTATGTGACCCCAGCTGAGGTTATTCATTGTCTACCTCACCTTTCAAAAGAGGTAATTGGTCTTCCTCGGCAACTCTTTTATACCCTACTCAAGAAAAAATCTTCCACTTCTTCAACACTTGATAAGATACATTACATGAATCCTTCTTTCCTCTTCATTACCTTCCCTCTCAAACTAAAGAATAAGCTAATTCTTGAAGGTCCACACCATGTCTACTAGGCAGAGTGTTACAAAATTAGAAAATTGAATTTAAAAATATTCATTATACTATTTTATAATTGTTACAATATGCATGTGTTTATATAAATATATCCAAGTATTATATCTATAATTTATATTTTTGGTGAAGTTACTTTGATAATTATAGATATGTAAAATGAGTGATGTTTATATCTATAGAGTGAACACTGTAGCTTCTTGGTTGTAACATAATTTTTCACATTAAGATCAATTTGAGGTTATACCTATAAATAACATAAATTAAGGAAGGATATGAAACTTTTTATGCTATTATTTGATGATTTAATATAATGAAGGTTATATGATTTATATTAGCATGAGTCCAATAGTTGTAATTTAGATGTATGGGTACATTTATTAGTGGTTGTAGCTACACATTTTTTATACTCAAATATAGTTGTATGTGGCTGAATTTTATCTATTTATTGGTTTGATTGATCACTCATATACATGTTTAAATCTTATTTTAATAATAAAATACCTAAACAAAGTTTTACATGGTTGTAACATACATATTCATAGTTTTGATTACAGTTTAAATGTACTGATGAAACACTAAGGTTTTTAATACATAAATCATTAAAATTATTTAATTTAATCTTAAATTTTAAATAGAATATTTATTAGGAAAATTTTTTGGAAGTCATGACTCCTTATAAACCAAGGGATGGGATTTCACTCCCACCCATTGTCTTAAAAAGGGGTAATACACTATACATTAAATTTGGGACTTTTGTTCTATTTCTTTTAAGTGGCAATAAAAGTCTTGTATTCAAAATAAATGTGATGGTATACCAAAATAAGAATATGATATTGCAATGTAAAAGTTTAAAGACTATGTTTGAAAATGCAATTATGAAATGTATATTCTTATAGGTTGTGATGAACACATTGGAATAAGTTAGAAATCAAATCAAAATTTGTGGTGTTATTTGGAAATGATGTTTGAACTTGATGAAGTAATAATTTTTTTTATTAAGATTTGAAAGGTGTTTTTGTTCTCTTAAATGTTTTATATTGGGATATTATTGTATCAATACCATTATGGTCGTGCATTATGGAATTTTAAAGTTCATTATGAAGTGTAATGAGATTGTACAATATGAATGTAATTAAATAAATGAGCAAGCTTGAAATATCATAGACAATGCTAAATTTGATTGTGTCATCATTTTGAAAATTATGAAACATATTTACTTCATGATGAGTTATTATATGCATGTAAAATATTTACACCTTTCTAAGGAGTGACAAGTGAAGGGAAGGAATCCTAATTGTAGTCACTCATAATTGGTTAACAATTTGAATAATCAATGAAAATGTGTTATAGTAGAGAGTATGGATAATGTGGAATATGAACTAGATTTTAGAAATATGAAAATATTACAAAAATGATTTAGCTAAAGTAATATTATAGTTGTATGCATTGATAATCAATAATACTTTCTAGTTTATGTCCTTGCTTGATGTCATGATAGATATACTGTACCTAGGGTCTATTTCAATGGCTCTATATAATATTGATTGTACTTTCACATGTTATTCTTAGATGATTTTGATTATTTTCATCAACATTATTTGTCCCTTCATGAAGGGAATGATCACTCATAGTGGAGATTTGTGTAGGATACCTTTAGTCCATGGTTGGAGGTAAAAAACCAAGAAGATGATCTTCCTCTCTATAGTTTCTTCTAAACCAATCCTAGTACATGTTCATGGCTACTAGATAAATTTAATGATTTGTTTATTTATAAATATCTATTATAATATTTCTCTCTATTATTATTGTATTTATTTGGCATAATCAATTATGGTTGTTGAAAACCTTATATATTCATTATTTAAAATAATTTACTTCAATAATAGCTATATATTTTATTTATAAATGGTTTGGAGAACCATGAATGTCATTTATTGATGAACTATTACACACATTTATAGCTTTTACACCATTAAAATCCCTCTTATGCATTGAGGTGATTCTATAAAGGGACCATAATTATGTTGACAAATTGATTTTAATTTCATATTTCAATTGGTTCAAGGTTGTATCAGTTTCTAAACGTATTTGAGGGATTATTATAGACATACATTAGGGTTTATTGTTGTTTAAGGGCTGACATAACTTACAGAGGTTTTCATACAATTGAGGGACATAGATCATTATCCATAAGACACCTACACAAGGATTGATGAGGTCTCATGGGGCTTTATGAAAATCACCCACTTGGGAGATTGACACCCTACATTGCTTAGCCCCAACCATCTACAACTTTCTCTTTGCACTCTACTATCACTCTAAAATAATTTTGTTGTAATTTGATTATAAAGGTTTTCTCTTATAATTAATTATTGATTAAACATAATTATGTTTGGATATGATAGATTTATTATCTAATATATATTATTGTCAAAATTATATGTGTATTCAATAAATTAAATTAAAAATTACATTATAATTTTCAATTTCATTGTTGAGTATTGTCGTTTTAATATTTAATTGATGTCCCAATTTTAGGGAAAAATAGAATTCAAAAAAGTAACGCAAAGGTACATTTCATTTATCCATAGCTTATGTGCTTATCAATTACGCATTAATAAAAAGACATAAAAAATTCAAATATTCCAAAAATACAAAAACATTTAAATGAAGCAAAAACAAAAAAAAACATTCATCATTCTTAGATTTTACTAGTTCCTTGGCATCTATGTTGTTTGTTTTATGTTAGTAGATAACATATCATTTCATTCCTATATACACATACCTTTCACACATATTTGAGAGTGATATAGGCATATCTAGAAACATTATATATGCACTTTTATATGTTGGACCTTTCCTCTAATCATGTCATATAGTCCATTGGAGGCATCTAGTCCTTTGATCATGATTGATACAGGTTACATATCCTTTATGATCATTTATACATTATTATGTTTGATCTTATATAATAATGCTTGTATATGTCTATAACCATCCTCATATCCTTCATAGTGTACTTGATATGCTATGTGACATATTGGTTTCTTATAATTTAATTGTTCACATTGTCACTTCATTGAGTGTATTACATTATTTGATATTATTTTTCTTGTGAAACATTTAAATATTTTTTGGCATATTGGCCCTTGTAATTTTGTATGTTTATTGGATATTTAAATATGTCATTCATTTTGATTTTTCAACATTTGAACGTGCCCCTTATATGAGGTCTCCTTGGAGCACTACTTTTCTCATTATTTTGAATTTTCATGTGTGTGTGTGATTGATTTATTGTTGATTATTTATTATTACCCTCTACCCATTTCTATAATATATATCATGCATATTATAACTGAATGTGATAACATACTATGAGCCTAATTGATATATCTACTTTGACATATTATCCCTATATGTTACATATTTCATACATATTTTATATACCTACCTTATCCTTTTGAGGTAAGGTACCTACCAGTTAATATTTTAGTCACCTCAAAAGGGGGTGAATTTTAATGTGGGCATGTCATAAAAGGAATGACCTCCACATTCTCACAAATTTATAGATTGCAATGGGGGAATATCATGAAAGCATGACCTCCACACTTATACACTTACTCAATACCTCTATATTTTATTTGGGGAATGTAATCATAGCATGACCTCCAATGCACAAACTCAAGTTAAATTTCATGATTTAGATATACAGTTGGGTCAATATCCTATACATTACACTAATTTTTCAAAGATTTAAAATAGAGTTATTCATATCTATGACACATATACTCTAGCTGAGACATATTAGTGGTGTATATGCCATGAAATTTCACTAAAATTTTGAAAATTCACCAATTGTGCTACTCACCAAGATGACCCAATTACTTTAGGATTTCCTATTATCAATCCTTTTATGTTGTATTAATGAGTTCATTTTATAGTTTGAAGTGATTAAACCATTCAACCTCACCAAATTTATAGATTGTAGTGAATAAATCATATAATCTAACCAAAAGTTTTGGAAGAGTTGATAAAATCACTAACCCTACCTAGTTTATATATATTCACACATAAACTATGTGATTGAGCCATAATAATCACAATGGTCATGTCACAACTCATCCTAACACTAATTTTGGGGCATAATACCTTCCAATTTCCATTTTCAAATCTTCAAGGTTTAAGTCTAAACCTTTTCCATCTCCAATTCCTTCATAAATAATTATCATTACCAAGTCAAAGCATCAAGAGGCAGCATGGTTTCATGGACACACATGTGTACTCTTTCATTGCTCTCTTTATTTTCATGAATTTTAATTATTTCAAATTTTATATTAAATTCACTTTTTTATATTGTATCTTTCTCTTGGTTATAGGTCATACATCAAAAAATCACTCAAAGTGGGATAAAGTAAATGCAAATGTGTTATTCACACCAAGGTATACATTTATTTCCTTTAACCTAGTAATATTAGCCTTGTGAATTACTAAATTAAAGGGGGGAAGGTGGGGGTGGAAAATTTAGATTCTAAAACTAAATATTTATAATGTCTCAGTCTTGTACATTTGACAAATATCACTCAGGATTATACCCTTTAGTTTTAAACCTCCCTATTGCCAGAAGGCTCACATTAGCCATTTCACTATAACGAAATGCTTATCTCTTTGTTTGATCCATATATTTTGATGACCCAATCTTATTATATTAAAAAAAAGTGTTAAATTTTGATAAACATCCTTTAGTATGATTTCATATCCATACATGTTTTCTATCCTTGTAGAAACTACCAACCATAGAGGGAGACTACCATTGATAGTAATGTCAAAATGCTTATCTAGTGTCCACTATCTAGAGGTAATATAAATTTAAAAATGATCAAAACCCATGGGTTAGTGTAATTATCTTAGTGAACCCTACCTTAATATATTTTCAAAAGGTGTGGTATAAATACAAGTCTAAGCCTTCTCATTCCTCATAGAATAAAATACCAGAAAAATACCTAAAAAAGCTAAATCAATCAACTACACAAGAAATATATTATTATTTATTCATCCTTATTTTCATATCAAACATACGATCAATTATATTATAGGTATGAAGCATTCAAAGAACAAACCCATGGGTGATATTTTTCAAATTACAAGCTATATCACTACATGTGTCTTCATATAGTATATTGTACCCTTGTGCACATATTTTCCCACACAAAAGGGAGAAATACATAAGTCTAAGTTCATCTTTAAAGTATTGGCTATGTAGCAAGTACCCATTAATATATGTGTCTTTGGGGTAGCTCGACAACATGAGCACACTAACCCATTTTTTAGAAAGTTCATTCCAAGGGTGAATAAAGATGAAAATATAGGGTGTGATCAATCAAAAAAAGAGTCATATATTATATACTAAATATAAATAAGGTATAAAAAACCTACAATAGTGAATTTGGTTGCATCCAGATCCAATCATTATTTTATACCATACACATGTGTCACAATTAGACACCAACATAGAGAATATTGTCCAAATTCGATGGTAGTGTCTACAACCACAAAATTACAATTTATAGATTCTAATGGCCAATCCAAAATACTAATCATACATATTCTAAAACTATTTCTAGTGATATATTCTTATCAATGTTAAACTAGTTAAGTATTATTATTTATTTCAATATCTTTTAATAGTTTTAATTTAATATTTTTAACAATCTCAATTGTATAAATTTAGAATATTATTTATTTGAGTTTTATATTAATTGGCCTACTATAGATTAGTTTATCACCCTTATGTTATGACTAATTCTATATTTATTAACCCTATCCCACTTTTCTAAACATTGGTTTATAAAATAGGCAAAAAAAGATAAAAATGAAATTGAAAACCAAAATAGAAAATAATATATTGTGACTTATATAGGAAAATATGAGAGATATAATAGGGTCCTATCAGCTCATGGTTGATGATGTTTACCACTAACTTACCTTTATATCTAAGATTCCTATTTAGGCAATTTTTTTATGATGATGTTGAATTTGATATTTGATTCCAAATTAAGTCTTATATTGAATTCAACAAATCATCATGACTAATTGGATGAAAAATTCATCTTATCCAAAATAGTTGTTGTAAATTCTAATTTTTTTTCAACAAATAAGATTTATGTGATATTTGATTCCAACCAAATATGTCAATGAATAAATATCCTTATCATGGTCTAATCATTAAGAAATTCAATAATATGCATCCTTGGTTGACTAATATTATTCATAAAAATGGTGATAACATCATTATATGGTAGGGTAAAGATATTCTTTATCTCCCATGTCCATCTTAGTTATTGATGGAGTGTGGTATACTACTACACATGGAGGTGATTTTCAAGATTGGATGTGATGATTGTTCATTTGTTATACTAACTTGAGATATGGCAATGTCTTACGGCTTGAAGGTCAGTAGAAGCAACATAATAAAACCTTGTATATCTTATATCAATTATTTATACAAGTATTTATAAATGAATGATAAGTGGTAAATATTCAAACTAAGAGTCTTGAATCCTTATCATCTTGAAACATGGCCCACCTAAATTTTGGTTCATCATCATTATGGTTGGATGCCTATTAAGCCAATCTACAACTATATTTTATTAACCCTTTATATGTCAGTGTAAATGAAATGGTTTAAATATTATTACCATCTATAGTATTTTCCATGACCATCTTTTTTACCATAAATTTTGTGACCATTTTTCTACTATATTTTTTACAATTAGTCCTAGTAACAAAAGACTTGAGATGCATAAGCCTAAGGGAAATATTTTATAGACATGTTTTTACAATATAATTTTTATTATCATTGGAAATGTGTCTACAAACATCATTTCTAAATAGACCACTAGAAAATTCATAGATAAATTCCTTATTATCATCTACAACACATAACACATCTCCCCATGTTGTGTCATTGGCAACAATATATAGAGAAGAAAATAAGATTCTAGAATATAAAAATAAGTTAAATTTTCAACCTTTATTTTTATCTTCTTTATATACTATGTATTTTTTATCCATGTATATGTCATTATTTTCATCAAAAATTCTTTAATATAACTATTCTTATCCTGATATGAGATAAAAATTGTGAATATAATTCAATATTCTAAGGAAAACTTGGATCTAATTCTTTCCAATAACATCAAGATATTTTATAACTATTTCTTTGAGATGAGGTTGCACCTAGAGCTTTGAGTTCAAGATTTTCATTCCCATAAATTCACATTATTGTTTTCATAATTGAAATTTAGTAATAGAAAGTAATATACCATCTTATTTTGCATTATTAAATAACTAATCAAGATGTGTTAAATGTTATGTAAAGCTAATATTGAAAATAAGAACATAATCTATATATACACACAAGAACCCATATATACCTTTGAGTATTTTATCCATATGAGCCTGTAAGTATGCTAGATCATTCATTATACCAAAAGGCATTACATTCCATTGGAATTCCAAAATGGATAACTAAATGTAGTCTTCAACTTATTTAAGTATTTAAGTTTGATATGTTAAAAACTAGATTAACAATAATTATATGAAAATTATTTATATTTTTATACCTTATGCAATAGATATATCTTGTTTGGTAATGAAAAATCTTATGTGATGGCATTCAATGGATTGTAATTGGTCATCATTCTCTTCTTCCCTATTCCATACTCTAAATGTATCATCAAAAAGGAGATGTAGTAGTCATAATAAGTTGGATTTCAAAAGTTCATTAATAGATTTATCCATATCATTATAGTTTGTTGCAAGAACATGAATCATTTTCCCTATTTTCATTTATTTTCCCTCTTTTAACTTGATTTCCAATTCTGGTATCCTTTTTAGACAAAATAATTTGGGTCATCATAATGTATTTCCTCCCTGATCATTTTTCCTAATATTTCAATTTATTCTAGGATACTATTTGTTGGGTGAATTGTAACTTTGATTTAGGAAAATTTTGCATAGAATATACAACCCTGGGAACTTTGAACTGTTATTTTTTAAATAGTGAAAATAACACTATAACATAAGGTGAATATTTATCAATAAAATATCTTCCTAATAGAAATCAATAGGCATATAACTATGTTTGAAGAAGTCATAATGAAGATGATTACCTAGAATAATCATTGGTTCTTGGTGCTTGTATCTATTATAGAAAGAAAAATTCCCTTGTACATCCAAATATTTATATGTATTCTTGTTCTAATTCCTCCTAATTGGAGATAATTGGTCACTTGGTACATAAAAGATAAGCATCTATGTCAACTTGAGTGTCAAACAATTTTCTTTCAATTTAAACTATTATAAATTGTGAATTCCCACACATATGATTTGGGTTAGGTATATTACATTTGGTTCCTCTAGAGTTTGAATAGTGGTACAAACCATTATTTATTGCGTAGGATCAGGGACTTCTGACATTATGACTTGTTATTTATTTTTTTTCTTATTCATCTTAAAAATTTTAACTTATATTTAAATTCTTGGTAAATTTTTGTTCATCCTATTATTGATTATTATCTTATTAATCATCATAACATACTACTTAATTCTAGATAGGTTCTAGATTTTTTGAAATTTTTTATGTACATACCTTTGGTTTGGGTAGCTTACAACTAGATTTTTCATGCAACCATAAAAAATGAACCATCAATATGGGAGTTAGATTAATATCTCTGATAGTAGGTAACATTATTATGAATTTAAGTTGCATACCTCTTCCTCTATATGTGACTCTTTATGATTTTCTATTATTAGATTCTTATTCATGGTACTACCTAGACTAGGGAGGCTACATCATTGTGTTAGATTATTCAAAATCAATAACAAGTTGGTCTACCTCATCATCTTATTGATGAATGCAATCATCTTTTTTTTAATGATTATTTCATAGATAACATCATATATATATATATATATATATATATATATTCTTCAATTTCATCTGCCATGTTATTGAATTGGAGGAATATACTACTTTGATAAATTTATTCTTGTAGAATCAATCAGGAGAAATGTGGTCTAGCTAATCACGAATTTTAGAAATGATTTTTTTGGACACTAGTCAGGAAAAGTGATGATAATGAAAAAAATTTCTAACAGAGTAGGTGTAGACATTAAACAATAGATTTCTTTGAATTTTACTAACTCAACAAAAATTCATCAAACATATTTATTTTCTCATTCCTGTCCAATAAATAAGAGACATTGAATGAAATAAAGGTTAGAAAGGTTAAAAATGGAGGCATTGGATGCTTTTGGGTATGGATTCCCATCAACTTTATAAAAAAAATTCTCCAATAGGGTTAGGAGAAACCTAGATCAAAATATTAATAATGTTGTACCTTAAGTGTCATAGGTGTGTTTTTATGTTTTATGAAACCATGGTTTGTGGTTAACCCTAAACTGATAAGGATTAATATAGTATAGGGTTAATAATATATAAATGAATAAACACAAGAATTAATATATAAATAAGGGTTAAGATGTCATGGAGATGATGGATGATGAAAAATAAGATTGATGTAAGCAATGAATTACACATAGGGGAAGCCCCAAGCAAAGACATATGTGATGGAGCAAAATTAAATTGTCAAGGTTATTGGCTCATCCCAAATGGGAACCAAACATAACGGGATGATGATAATAATAGACACCATAATATTTCAACATATTTGATGTAGAAAAAATAGGCCAACCTTCTGAAGGCCATAACTTTTGACTCCTAACTCCATTTGAGCTCTTCCACATGACAAAACAACCATATCAAAAAGTTTGATTCTACCCTAAGCTGATCTATCTACTTAGATTTGATTTCAATATTTTTTAATGCCAAATGTGATCATTTGAGGTTCAAAAATTAACATTTAATGATTTTTTTGGGAATTTTTTATTTTTATAACTGAAAGTTAACTTCAGTTGAATTTTATTCCATAATCTAGTTTTAGTATTAAGGTTATTTCAAGAAACTTTTAGAGCCACATGTGCTTTCATGAAAACCTTACTATATATAATTGTTGCTAAAAATAGATATATTTTTTATTTTTTTATTTTTTTCTAAAATTTGCATGTAGACTTTAATTTCCAAGTTTAGGCTTATTTAAACATGGTTTGGGTTTGTAATTATTTCAAGTAATCAATATGAATCAATTATGAGTATTTTTTAAAGATCTTGGCCTATTGGTAATTTTCTTATTCTTGTTAGTTTTTGGTTTCATTAATATCCTAGATAATTATTCATGCTAGGAAGAGTTATAGACCAAGATGAAAAAGGCAATGATTTTTTGAGGTATCCTAAGTGATGATGCATGTTGGGATAACATTGATCCAATATAAGATAATGATTTGATAAGACAATGGGTGTATCTCAAAATTTAAGTCGAGTGATAAGATGAAGAAGATGAGGGAAAATAAATGATATGATCATGTGACAAAAGGATAAAGTGGAACATAAAGTTAGTGAAACCAAGCTATCCTTAGACACCATGGTTGACCAAACACTGCCTACATAGTTTAAAGAGATTTTAGGTTGATGTAGTTCTACCAAAATAAGAAGAATTATGTGATGGATAAGACATTAGATGGTGAATGAGGAAATGTATATCAAAATAAATGTGTTATATGTGAATAATAGTTAGTGGTGGGTGGGTTTTAATGGGTTTTAATCGATGAGATATAATAGGCATAATATTGATGATGCCTCTAATAAATACACATGTGAGGGAGTGAGATACAATGATACCATAATTATTGACATGCCAAGAATGGGATCTAATCATAATAAAATATCAACAAGGTAAGCCACAAGATTTCAATGTATCCCAAGTAAGGAGATATGCATGGGAGAGTTATGGGTCTTAGATTAATGATTGATGGAGATGTATATATCCCTAAATGATAGATTGATCAATCATTGATGATGGATTATAGATGGAAAAAATATGGATGCGATGATCTATTAGAACCAATTAAAAACTATAGGTAATTGATAGAAAGATTAGCAGTTTATGATTGGATGGATGGTGATATATCAATTTGATGAGAATTTATCTCAAGGTTTTCATGGATGCAATGCTTGATGATAATGGTATATGATGATGAATTATTTAACTAGGTGTTAGAAAAGATGAAGAATATTGATGAATGATGATAGATTACATGGTTGTGTTCAAGATGATCTTATTCATCCCATGTGACTGAAGATTGGTTAGATATTCTGAAAATACCTTAAAATGATGTATTTAAAGATATATTAAAAGAGGATGATGATAAAGGATTGGTAGAAAATTTAAATGTTATATAGATGATATGACTTAGTGGTGATGATGGGCATACTAGATATTATTAAGGATCCTAAATGAGTGGATTTTGATGATTGAACTAATGATTTGATGGGTATATAATGAGTAGACAAAGGATAGTTTAGACATGGTTGACATGATTAGATCATCCAGTTGGACAAGTGTTTAGGATTTATGTGATGGGATATGAATGTGATGAAAAGTTTGTCTATTATTAACACATTATTGTAGCAAATATCATCATAATCTAATCAATCCTTGTTATTATATCACTTGGTGGTATGTATCATGATATACATATGTGATCATGATAGTGTTGTGCCAAAATACATAGACAAGGAAGACAATTATAAAAAGGGAAAATTATGAATAATATAGATGGCATCTAAAGACATTAATATGGCCTTGATGTTATTTAGCATCATTTTTCATTTCACCCTTTATAAAAGAGACATGATTGAAAATTAATTAAAATAATAATATTGAAAGAATACAAGCACAGACAATCAAAATAAATATATCTAGATAATAAAATGTAGACAAATAGACAAATAAACATAAGAGCACAAAAGTAACACACACAAGCATTTACATACAATGTCTTGTATGATGTCTTAACAAAGGCTTACATATGGAAAATCAGATGATGATTTCAAATGATATGAGCCATGATGTTGATTTTGATGGATGACTAGATGATATGTGGTATAAGGAGAATAATAAACTTGTGTTTATCAAAAGATGACATGTTGTTGATGAGACTCAGATGAGGTTTTCTTGAGAAAATGTTGATTGAGTCATGGGAACTAGCTTAATGATAATTGATGAGGGTAATCTAACCCAAAGTTTTGACCAAGTGAACTTAGCTATGGAACTAAGATAATCTTATAATTTGATAGGTGATAGGTTTAAACTAGTAACAACTTCATTTTATTAGGTAGTGGTTTATCCTAATTAAACCTAATTTTGAAAAGACTCTCAATTAGGTAATTTAGATGAGGTTTTCATAAGTTTTGATAGGATGACAAGGATTAGGATGATAATTGGATATGATAGTGTGGTTGATGTAGAGCTCTAATCAACCTTCACTTCTCTCTCTCACTATGCTTGCAATCTTTATCAAGTCATCTTAACCAACACAAGGCCTATTTGACCAAATGGACCAAAACTCAAATTTATAATTATCAAAAGTTCCAAAGACACATAAACATTCAAATCTCTTATTTTAAATCATCTCAGTCCCCTTCCATCACTCATAACTTTGCATTTCACTCAATAGTCCGCTTCTTATCTTTCAAGCCTATTAGCCTTATTTTTGGGTAAGTTTCCTTATTGGGAGCATATGACATACCTTCATAATAAAATGATTATATATTCAAGGACCCTTTTTGTCCATACAAATTTCATACTTACCTTTTGGCACAAATATCAATGGAACATGCACTTGCTTCTTTAAGCCTTCCCTTAATTACCCCTCTAAATGTATAAAACTCCTTAGTCTGGGTAATGTATGGATTTTAAATTCAAGATATTAACTTTTTAGATACTAATTTATCTTTCAAAATATAATCCATCCTTTCTAGGATCTTCTTCTTTGGACAAATTCACTTTTCCTTTACTACCTTTATTCTTTTAGGCCTTCCCTAGACCTAACACTAACATAGAGCCCTAATTTCATACTTATCTATACCTGACAAATCTAATTCTTTTTTAATTTCCAAGAACACTTCAAACTCAATTGTATTACCCATTTTTAGACTTTTCTAAGGGTTAAATCTCCCTTTATGACCAAAACCCTAAAAGTCAAGGTTTTAGGTGAGAGTATAGGTTGAGGCTATAAATAATTGCATAGAATGATTAAAATATTATTTCATGACAAAATAATTATGTTAAAAGGTCTGTCTAGTCATTATAAAACTTTTCCTTTCAATGGTCAAAGTTCCATAACCCTCGTATCACTCACAAACACAAAATCTCAATCCTTTCTCACTATATTCTATTAACTAGAATAGAGGTGTACAAATTTTCATTGTATTTTCAACACCAATAAGATCTATAACCTATAATTAGGTTATTAACATGATCTATGATCACTTTAAACCATTCTCTATCACCTTTTAATCCTAAACAAGATACAATACAACATAACTCAATCTACAAAATTCTAAGTTAATGGACTGTATACTTTCAAGGAGAAATATTTATAACCAACTAAAATATTAAAACCCTTTGAGAATATATAACTTGTGACAAGATTACTCTTAACTCTCAAACACATTCAATGTATAATCATCCATAGTATTCAAATAAGGAAAAAACAAATACTCTATTTGCTCCATCAACAATCTTGTGTAAGTGCATTTTGTATTTTACAGACATGTCTATCTCTTCAAAGTGACTTACTTGCTATTAAATTTAGGTTTCTTGTAAAAATTTCTAGTCTATAACTTAATAATAAACAATGTCAACAACATATAATAAGTTACCATTTTTATCATCTAAACACAATTTCATACTTCGCTCCATCATGAAGATTCATTACATTCAAATTTCTTACATCATAAAATGTTCTTTCACCAACAACATTTTATTTACATAATCCATTATCTATCATTATAGAATGTTATGAGAGTTTCCCTCTCCAAAAAATGACTACTCACACTATATATTTCCTACCTATGATTAAAAAACTCTTAAAACAAGATTCATAATTATTTCTTAATCAAGAACTTTCAAAAACCCCTAGACCTACATAGGGTGGTGGATTTCCACATCATACTTTACATGACATATGTATGTAAAACCATCTTGAGGGACCTCTAAATTGACCTTATAGTTATATTACAACATTTTTTAACCATTACATATCATCAACACTCATTTAGGCCAACTAATACATTATGAAAATTTGAAAATCCTTTTTAGTGGGAAAAGTCATTTTTAATTCAAATTCAAATTGAAAACACAAACATGACACTTAAGATAATTCCTATACCATTTTTGATCATTCTTAAGATGCCCTTACATCAATGGTTAACTCAACTAAAATGGGTGACTATTGATTTGACCATTGAGCAAGCTTATTGGATGGTAATAAGTGATAGAAATGAGTTGGACCTAGGATATGGACTTCTTAGGAAATAAGATAAGAGGAGTGGGATATTTTAAGATTTTATGGATTGTAAAGTGTTATGGTATTTTGGCAATATTTTAAATTTTTAAGTTTTTTGTATTATGTATTTAAACTATACAAAGGGGGGTCACTAGCAAAGGGAAAACCAACCTAGAAACTAAGATGGGAAATGATGATAGATGGAATCATGAAAATATTTGGGTGATAGTGAAAGGAGATGGGAGATAGTGAGGAAATAGATGAGTGATATCTAAAGACTACCATGTGAGGGAATCAAATGTCTAATTTACTGAGTGTCATTTAGATAATATGAAAAAATTCTCAAGAATAAGGATAAATACATATTCCAATCCTTTACAAAGGTTAATACAAGAAGAAATTATGGACACAATAACATAGGATGACATAAGATGGTGCAAGATAGATTAAGATGAATAATATGGGATAGTTAAGGAAAGCTAGAATGGGACATAGATGGGGTGGACTAGGGACTATAGAATATGAATATAGGGATGAATTGGACTTTTATCCAAGTGTCATGGTACGTGTATTCAATGAATTGTTTTAATATGACATCAAAAACTATTTTTCATCATGGTACTTACCCAAGGCACCAAAAAACTAGTTTTCATGATTAGAGGAATGATTTATCTTTTACTTTGTACTATTATTAATGTTTGTCATCTTGATTTATTAGAGGCATGTGATATGAAGTGGTATAGACATTTTATTGATATTTAGTTTATGCCTGCTATGGATAGATGTGAGTCTAGGACTATGTTACCAATGTTGGATGTTTTAATGTCCATGTGATCTTTATTGAATTATGAGTTATATCCATTTGTATGTCTTGACAAGGTATCTTTTTATCCCCTCTAACAAAAAAAATTTCATAAGGAGGTAAAATACTATATACTTTGGATTAGGTCTTGGATATGATGGTGGTGTATAGGACTTGATGGTTTGATAGGGGAATAAGAAGAAGGATAGACAGTTACATACATTGTTTTAGATGTTGGATGTTCTATTCTTGATTGGTGACATATGGAAAAATAATTTAAGAGATCCAAGATCATTGGATTGGTTTTCTCTTTGATCCATTTACTTGAAGAATTATCATCCATATTAACATTATTTTGAAAAAAAATTTAATTAAATAATATGTTTGGATTTTGACTACCCACTAATTCTTGATTTTTAGCTTCACTAGAAGAATTTGACTTTTGTTTAAATATATGATTATTTTGATTTATATGGGTCCCCTATCACCTCTAGGATGTTTTATCTTAGGAAAGACTCTTTTTGAGTAGGGATAAATAGTTATCTTGGCTTGATTTAGACATGGATCAAAAGTGATTTCAAAATTATGCATGATTTTTTGAATATGATCTTCAGCCTTTTTATTTTTGGCACATGTTATGTTTCTTGAGGAAAATTCCAATGATGTATGATCCTATTTTTATTCATGGAGGGAAGTGATTAAGTGATCATCGATAGGAAGAAATGGATCCATGATAGATGAAGGTGGGGGAGATGTTGTGATGAGGTCAATGAGTAGTGGTGAAGCAACATCATCCTCATATATGTTTCTAAGATACTTATAATTTCCATTAGAGAATATGTTTTCAATACCAATAAAAGGATCACTAAGGTTTGTTATATGATGTGCATCTAAAGAAAGATCAGATCTATTTTGACAATCATATATTGATAATTCTTGTAAGAATTTATTTATGACTTAACCATCATGGCTTGAATCAAAATATATGCCTTCTAATTTTTTGACATATATATAGGAAAGATATTCAAAAATATAGGTGTATTTATGATCTAAAACATCAATTAAGGATGGTGATTTTGTTAAGGAATCTAATTTAGTTATTGGTGTTGAACATGATCTTGATGTATACAAGACTATAAGTGACTCTAATACTAACTCTCATGTACATGATGAGATGATGTTGGAAGATGATGTTTTTACTAAGGTCATGAAAATGGATTTTTGGATGACATCATTTCATGTAACTTCTACACTTTATGTTTGATAATGGAGATCTTAATATAAAGGGACTTGTGGAAAGGGTAGACTTGATCGAATGGGTGAAAGGAAGGTAATAAAAAGACATTAGTATCATCAAATATAAACTAATGGAAGAAATATTTAAGAAAGTGGGTGGACTAAGTTCATCATAAATGGATTATTCATAAAAAAGGGGTTTGTCAAAGATTGTGGACCATGTAAGATGGGATTGGTGTCCTAACTTTGGCTTAGAAGTGGAAAGACTTGATCATGATCTTGATATATCCCTTCTAGTTAACCCATGTATAAGGATGCATATAATTCATCCTCATTTTTGATGTGACCATTGTCAATAACATCTTGAAATAGTAGAGTGTGTGAAGTTTTAAATGTAAATATGAGTTGTATGAAGATTTTGCTTTTAGTTTATCCCTTGATTTTAGCCTAATCTCAGATTCAGGTATAGAGACTGCCATCTATCAATATAACCATTGTTTTCATACTATGAATTTAGGTTTTGTTTATAATAATAATAATATTATTATTATTATTATTATTAAGGATAAAAACATTAAATCAGCCATTGAGATACTATTGTGTCCCCCTATGCTAGGGAAAAAAGAGAATATTATGAGCAATGGTTATGATAACAATATTAGTAACATGCATAATAATCTCTCTCATGCTAGCCTTAATATAGATATTATTAATAATAATGATATTAATTATATTACTAATATTAATAATAAATTTGATACTAATAAAATTTTGGTTTATAACAATGATTTTAATAATTATAAAAATAACAATATTAATTATTACAATGACAGTAGCAGCAACAACAACAATAACAACAACAACAACAATAATAATAATAATAATAATGACATTGGTATTGACGATGATAACAATAAAATTATTGATAAATCTGACAATAATAATATTAACAAAAACTTTATAAACATTAATAATGATATTATTCAATTTTGGAATAATCATAATTATGGGTCAAACATTCCTCCATCTAGGAATCAATTGAAATTTTGTTCTAAGCTCTAAATATCATTCATAGTATTCAAGACTGGGAGAATAAGTTAGTTGTCAATCTTTTGGACCTTTAATTACATAAGTCCTCTTTCAACATATTAAAAAGGGGATTAGGATTTAATATTATCCATTGAATCATACATATAGAATATTTAATTATAGGTATAGACTCTACTCTTAAACATCTTCTTTTCAACTTAGTGGAAGAAGTTAGATAACACTATGCGGTAGCATTACATAGATTGAAACAACCTTCTGTAACATTTCTAAAGAAGAATGGGGAGCTCTTATAGCCTTAAAAATTAATAAAGATATTTTGATCCTCAAAGTTGATAAGGGGAATTCTAAAGTGTTCTTTAACTAGAGTGATTATGATATAATGATGATAAATCACCTTTCTAGAAGTGGCAACTATAGGAAGCTTGAGCGTAACCCAATTTGTAATAGTATTAGGAATATCAAATATTCATCCTTTGAAGATTCAATTAAAAATAAATTAATTCCCAATGAATAATTTATCCCCTAGATATATGGTGCTCCAAAAATTAAAAAAGTAGTATATCCATTGAGACTTGTTGTAGATACTACTGACTCTATGATTTATAATCTTGCAGTATTCTTAACCAATAATCTTGAACACCTTATAGGAAAAACATCCTTTTTCTACATGACTCAGGTGAATCTATTAAGTTTATCAAGGATAAAAATGTAGAAAGTAATGAGTTATTAATAAAGAGGTTCCCCTTATTGAAGTAGTAGAAGTGGTCAACAAATCTTTCTAACATTGAAACTACCATTCTTGTTGCCTTGTGTTTGAACTCAAATTTTTTATCTTTTAAAGGCATTATTTATGAAAAATGTGAAGGCATGATAATGGGATATCCTCTATCTTCCATGGTTGTTAACCTCTTTATGGAAAATTTTGAAGAGTCTGCACTATATTATTTTCCATTGAAACTTAAATGGTGGAAAAGATATGTTGATGAAAGTAGCTGATGTTGGCAACATAGCTTGGATAGTTTGTAATTTTTCCATTCCCACCTCAACATACTTTTTCCTATCATTCAATTCATCAAATAAATTTAGATAGATCACAAACTACATTTTGTAGATGTCCTCAAGCTTAAGAAGGAAGATGGTTCATTAGATAGAAAGGTTTATAGGAAGGGCACACCTAGACCTTGACTTATATACCTCTTGCCATCATCATCTTGTTAAAAAGGTAGGGGTTGTAGAAAATTTAATCACTAGCGCCTTTAAATTTTTTTATAAGTAGAATATTGAAATTGAAATTAATCACCTAAAAAAAGTTTATAAGATGAATGGATACTTAGGTAGACAAATATTTAAGGTTATCATGTAAATGAAAGATAATATCAATAGATTTAAATGTAAGGAGTCTTTTATAGATGGATCTATATCTTATTTCCCTTATGTCAAAGTAATTTCTAATAAATTAGTTAAAATTCTCAAGCTCTAGAATATTAATTCCACTTTCCTTCCTATCAATAAATTATGCATGATGTTAGATTTTGTTATAGATAAAATAGACCCAAACCTTAGGAATGGTGTCTAAAAGGTTGATTGTTCTTATGGGATACCTTATATAGGTGAGATAGGTAGGTTAGTTAAAACTAGAATTAAAGAGCATTCTCCTAACATTCGTCTTGAAAGAAAAAGAGAAATATGCACTTGCTAAAAATTTGTTTAAATCAAAACATGCCATCAATATTGAGGAAGCCATAATTATAGTAGTAGAAGATCACTAAAATAATCATAAGTTAAGGGAAGCTATATAAATTTTTAAATACCTTAATAATGTAAATAGAGATGAGGGACTAGGGATCAATCATGAGTGGAAATCTATACTTTATAGAAATTAAGATTTTTATTCACATTAGGTGTAGGAGAATAGTTTATTTATTTTAGAATTGGTTTTTGGTGCTCTCTTTGTTTTATCCTATTTTAGATTTAGTTTTTAGTTTTTTCATTCTTTTTTATATTTTAATTTAATTGATTTATTTTTTCTCTTTTTTTCATTTATATAATAATTAAATATAAAAATTGAATTTTATAAATTTCCATTAATTCCTTTAATAACACTTTCAATTAATGGTAATAGATTTAAACCAATTATATAATTCTTAATAATCAATTTATTAAACTTTAAATAAGATAAAATTTGATAATCTAAAACTTTCTAGACATAAATTTATGTTTTTAAAAACTAAATATAACATCTACTTTATTCTTTTTAGGTAACTTTTTATAATAACTATTTTCTTTCTTATTTTTAAGAATTGAGGTTTTGATGTTCAACATATGTTTCTTTAATCATAGAAGTGGATCTGAAATGCATCGATCATCAAAAATTTAACACAATTTCTCCCAAAAAATATTTTTTATATCTTAAAAAAAGTTTTTAAACTTTAGGCATTAATTAATGGAATACAACCAAGTTTTATGACATTGAAAATATTTATTTTATCTATACCAGGAGGGATTAGGATTATTTGGATTAAGATATTTATGGGTGGATAAAAAATTATTTCAATGGATACTAGTTTGTGAAAGAGGGCTTATAGGGATATAATAAGAGGAGTGTATTTCATTTGTATGCTTTTTGGCTTGGTTATGGAATCATTTGAATTAGATATTTGGGGTTCTTGGTTTGCTAATATGGGATTACCTTTGCTAACATTAGAATTATGATTAGTGGATGGAAGGCTTGATGTTGAGTGGGTAACTTGAAGGATAGAGGTAGATTGACATGGATGGGTACGGACATGAGGTAATATTAATTAGATAGGGTCAAATCTTGAAGGAAGTGGGGTACCCATTTCTAAGAACTACAAAAGAAGTGCATCATTATTGGCAAAGATCTATTTATCCAACAAGATAATATCTAAAAAAATTTTGAATTACATATATCAAAATGGGATAGATAATGGATGATATGACTTTATGGCCCCAATTAGTAGGTGTGGGGCATTAAATGAAAAATTCAAAAAGATGAAAAGGATGATGGAACAAAATTAGATTAAATACTACATCTAATTGGATTTAAAGTTTGACTTGGTGATGTCAAAAGGGATGTGATAAAAATCATTCAATCAAATTAGCATGTGAGATAGCTAAATGTTAGATAATTATACTTGATTTGATGGTTGATGATGAAGGGATAAGATAGAATCCTTCAGTTTGATGAGGTTCTAGGTTTGAATATCCAAAGAGATAAGGCTAGTTCATAAATGAATTTTGATAGGGTTTTTGACATGATTAGATAATTTAGACTTTATCAAGACTAATATGATTTACTAAAGGGGTATTAGATGTCCTAATTGATTGGATTGGTTAGAGCAGATAAAGAAATATTTTTAGGATTTTATTGGATGAATTTTTCCAAACTTGACTAAATTAGATGTAAGAATTCATGGGATGATGAAACTTAGAGGATTTTATTATTATTAAAAACTTTTACAAGTTTGAATATGGTTGGTTGATAGGTTTAGACTATAGGTGGTTTTATAGAGTTAGATTTGTGACTTGGTTTGGGGTTAGTCTATAGATGATGTGACAAAGAGCCACAAAATGGATGTTAGGACTATATATGTTAAGTGAATATGATAAAGGTGTATTATATGGATAGAGGCATATGTTTTGATATGATGTATGTGGGTTAGATGTTTGTATAATGATGAATGGTTATATATTACTAGATATGACGTAGATGTTGACAAGGTTCTCATCTTTGAGTAAAATTGGCTATAAGAGGGTATGATACCCTAGGGTTAACATGACCACTATTATGTTTGATATGTACTATATTTAGTAAGATAGAGTGATGAGTGGGTGATAAATATTTAATAAGATAAGGTATCCCTACTAGTAAATTTAAACAAGGGACTAATACCAAGTCAAGGTATGGATCAAGAAGATGGGGATAAAATGACAAGGATGTAAAAGTGAGTAATATGTAGATGGGTCTTTAATGGGTTTAATAATAAGGGAAATTTTTGATGAGGTGTGGTTAATATGAATGATAATAATATATAATTAAGACAAGGTGATGAATAATTTATTAAAGATTTGATAAAGGGTTATAGATAGGTATGGCAAGTTTTGGACTAAGACAAAATATGATGTGAGATAAGGTGACATAAAAGGGTATGGACACGTGTGATTTATGTTTGGGTTTATAAAAGGTGATGTATTTTTAATTGAAGAATAAATAAAAATATATTAGATGAATTTAGATAGGGGATGACCTAAAACATGATGTGGTTGGACTAGGATAGGGTGATGACTAAGGCAAGACCAAGGTGAGTTATTAGGTGTGACTATAACACTAAGGCAAGATAAGAAAATATGAATGAGGATGGGTTTAGAATTAATATAGTGTGTGCTATGAAAGGTTAAGGGATAGGATTTGACTAGGAAATGTGTGCACTATCTAATGAAGGAGGATTAAGTCATGGATGGGTTTGAGTACGTGACAAGGGGGTAATATCATGATGTTTATATAATTCTAAGGAAAGAGACAAGGTTAGACTAGGACACTCAAAAATATGGAATGAATTATACTTAGGTTATGATGTGAAAAAGTAAATACTAAAATATAGTAATGTTATGATAGGGTATGACTAGGATATGATTAGGACAAGGGGAAGACAAGATGATAAGGCTAAAACTAGGATAGGAGATGTTGCTTGTGGATAGGATTAAGACTAAGTAATAAATGACAAGAATGTGAAATTTTCAATGGAATGTGATGATGATTAGAACTCATGATGATTATGGGAAATTTTAGGAAATGATAAAGAGTGATGGGTGTAAACTAAAACAAGACAAGATGATGATGATAGATAAATGATGATCATTTTTTAATAAGGGGATGATGTTTGACCTAAGGATTAAGTTTTTGTGTGTTGGTATGAAAATGGCATGTGTCTTAGAAATAAAAAACCAAATCAAATAAGACACAAACCTAATTCTACTGACTAACATTGGTGTGCAACTTGATACCCAATCCTCTAAATGTCTCATTAAGAATGGTGATATATTGGCATCCCAACCCTAACTCAAAATCCAATCATGGTGAGTGATCTTAGGGGATGATATCATCCCATTCCATAGTTTCATAATATTTCCAAAAGTTATTATGATAGGTTTATACATGATTTCTATGGGATTCCATGATATACACTAGGTATGGTAGGATGCAAGTCTATGTAGGGTGTTGTCTAATCACTTTACATATTAGATCCAAAATATCCCTCACTCTATAGAACCCTTTATGGGGAATTATGCTTTAGCACCCAATGACAATCATCCCTAATATTCATACATCATCAAACATAGAGTGTGATTGAATGTGTGGTGATTAAATATGTGTCATTAACCCCTATCGACTAATGGCAAATGCATGGATGTCACTTCCATAGTCATATTGTACCCTAGAAATAAAAAAGGGGAAGGTTTATCATTTACTTTTTATCCTCTAGGGATCACCCCTAATGACACAATGAGGAGAGCATAGAAAACATTATTATTAGAGAAATAAATAGGCACCTAAAATTATTAATTAACCAGTTAATGAAGTGTGATTGACAATAAAGGCAAATAATAAATTAAAATGTATCAAAATAAGGATTTTAACCACTTCTTGGACCGATCAACCTACATGTCAAAAATATTATTAGTTTGATTCAATTAGACTTAGACTGACTATAATTTCAAACACATGTGTTATTAGTTTAACATCTAAAAACTTGAAGGGATACCTACAATATGCTAGACAAAGACAATAAAATAAGTGGTTAGTTTAAATAAGTATCAATTATATCAGTAATATCTAAATCGTTAATGTTTCACACTAGAAGTATTGAACTAGGGGATGGATTGAAAGGAAATGGTGGTGCCAACCCCTATTAGGGTCAAAAGGAGAACCCCTTGCAGGTTACAAGGGTATAGGGCTCTTAGAATTGCTCCAAATTCAGTAGATTTCAAAAAAAAGGTCCTCTTTGTAAAAAAAAAGCTCTCAAAAATGAAGAATTTAAAGGCCAAACAAATGGTTAGTAATTTAGGTTCCTAAACCTGAGGGGTAAGAGATTCAAGGAGGTTATATAAATTATAGATTTAATTTAGAGTAAAGTCACTTTTTTGAAGGAAAAAGCGACTTTTTTACCCTACATAGTCACCCTTGTAATCTACAAATTTGCTTATGTGCAAAATTTGTTAGAACAAGACAAAAACACTTTTATAGTTAGTAAATCCACTAGTAAAAAATAAATCCATTAGTCTATAGTACCTATTTTTTAAAATTATAATTGATTATTCAAAGTTATACATGTAATTAAGTTTTTAGTTCAATGAAGTTATTGGTCAAAACAATGGAGCCACTGATCTACTCAACAAAGTCATAGGTTAACTAATTGAAGATGATAATCAACATAAAAAAGACACTAATTAGGATTATGACAAGTATTTCCTTTATCAAACACTTGCACAAACCAAAAAATATCACCAAGTAGGGCTAAAAATAATTTTAATAGAGTCACAACTAGGTTTGACAAAACAACTTGTTTTGGTTAATGTTAATAACAATATGGTTAGACTGTAGAAAAACATAATTAGTTAAATAAAACATAAAAAAGAAGTGAATAAATAAATATTAGAATTTATAATTAAATGGAAATGAGAAGTTATATTCAATATACATTTATAAACTATTTTATAAATTTGCACAAAATGAGATGATAAAACCATTAGTTAGAGTGACAAAGCTACATATCAGGTCAATATAATTACTAATTACAAAGCTTACCTAGTAGTATATTTGGATAAATAGTCTATATAAATATTAAAAATGCATGGCTCTATTAATAAATCCCTTATTATAACAAAATAATTTATTTTGAAAAAAATATATTAGTGGTTTTGTAAATATATTTAAAAATATAAAAATTTCAAAATTGTGACTATGTTTAACAAAGTCATTATTGGAGTCTA